>JAFBJR010001404.1:148922-330499 GCA_016785285.1 Brachirus orientalis | reverse complement strand
GAACAATAAACCACTGAATCGTGGTGCCTCTCAGGCAGTTTCTTCCTTCACCGGGATGTCTGTTTAGATGCTGTGTTTCCTTGTAATAAACATTGTTATATGCAAGAAATACAGTGTCGGCGGAGTCTTCTTCATCATCTGCACATCACCATACAAGAGAAACAACACAGGTATATCTGTTCAGCTTTTATTATTTATTTCCTCTTCAGATTGAACCAGCAGAATATACAAGTATAAATATGTCAATTAGTGCAAACAAATGTAATACAGAAAGAAATCGAACATAAAATACATTATTATCAATTATAAAAATTAGAACCATATATGAAATTAAAGACTGACGCCCTGATATGAACACTGAGATGTTTGAATACTTGTGTCATTATGTGAGACTGTCAGACTTGGAAGGAAATTTTGAGGCCAGGTATGAAACCTGTGAATCGACCTTGAAGATCAGGAAACTGTTTTCGGCTGGTGATGACAAGTCAATTTCCCTACTCCAAGAAACCATGCTGCCAAAAGGTCTTGACCTTACCATGTCAAAGTGTCTTGATAATGACGTTGTCTTGATAAGAAAACTAGACCTGGTTGTCTCTCCAGCAACTGTGCTGTTAGATCTCTGTACTCATCACTGGTTACGTTATGTTGCCGGTTACGTCACCAACTGAAGAAAACATTTTTTCACACACATTTACTACTATTTTTTATACTGTTCATATTTTTGGCAGTAGTTGTAGAATTAGTAGTATTCTTTACAAATTAAATAGTTTTTAGTTTATTAGGTTATTTTGATGGAGCCTTTATATTTTGTACTTACTTAACAAATAATTTAACATTAATGCATATGGAGAACTTTCACCACAGACATCAGTGTGTGATGTTTGAAAATCATGAACAGGTAAAATAAACATGATTAAACTGAAACCTTTACCAAATAGTAACCCTAATAAATCTGGCAGGGCGTTATGAAGCCATACTACAGCTGTGTCATAATTTTATACAGTTTTTATACAGTAATGTGATATGTCACAGTGAATTAAATCAGCCTGATGTATATTATGTACTTAAAATTGAGCTCAAGCTAAATTCTACAGCAGTAACTGACATACACATGTATGTTGCAGTGATATAATCCAAGCACATCAGATATAATAGAAAAACACTGACAATTGACATGTCATGGCACCATTAATACTTTTACATATAAGCATATTTTAAGTTTTCTCTTGTAGAGCTTGTAGTGTAGTTCACTACATACTGCACCAAAGAAAATAACCCTAATCCTACTTTGATATAACAGTATATAAGAAAAAGTTTGTCATTAGCTGAAACGTTTTATATGAAGATCAAATGTGTTGAAGCTTTAAAAGCAAATATCAAGTTTTTGTTTGAAGAATTTTTCCATTTCTTCACAGTCAAGAATACAGTATTGTAGGGTCAAAATAAGTTAATAAAATTAAACAATGAACAAATGTAATAACCACTATTTACATTAAATTAATTAGGGATTATTCCTTCAAGAATTGAGAGGAGCCTATCCATCCTCCCCTCATTCCTCTCCTCCGCCTCCCTCTGCAGCTGCATGTCTGCCTTCATCCTCTCTGTCCCTCTTCCTCTTGTCGAGATTCGGCTCCCTCCTCACCATCACCAATATCATCTTCGTCATCATCCTCCTTCCTTCATATTAATCATTAATCAATAATCATACAAAATCACCACATTTATTTCCAGCCAAGTTTAGCCTTTTATGTTTTAAAACCAAAGTTTAAAAGTTACGCTGCGACTGACACGACTGTTTACCAGTGCTAGCAGACCAACAGCAAATTGAATCTGCAATCACTGTCAGTCACAGTTTCCATGGAGGGCTGATGAAAGGAGCCTAGAGATGGCTTCCATACAGCCACCAAAGCTGAGAGGTGAAGGCAGGGAAGAGAGAGGTGTTTGCCTTCTGAGGAAAGCAGGGAAGAGAGCATAGTGATAAGGTTGGGGAGTCAGATACAAGGCTTCAGCCCGGGAGAAGTGCTTTATCCATTGATATGAAAGTTTGAGAATGGGCTGGGTTCTTTTTGGTAGCTAAGAAAGATAGGTCCCTCTGACCTTGCATAGACTTTCGTGGACTCACGACATAACCATGAAAAACAAATAACCTCTGCCACTAACTGACCCCTCGTTTGAATCCTAATCCTCATTTCAGACGATATCAGCATTTAGCCTATTGCAGCTTTGTCAGCTGGGGCTATTTGTGTGTTGTATGCCGGATACGCCTGGAGTTTCCTGATGTGGCTGGACACTATGTTAGCTTCCGCCCACTGCTTGACTGAAGCGAGTAACATGGTGGGCGACCACTTCCTCCTTGGAGGGTCTCTCATACTGGGCAGACAGAGGCCCTGGGATGGGGATCTTCTTAATCTCCTCTGCAAAAGATCCTGAGTCCTCAATCACTTACTCGAACACAAGCCTCATCAGATCAGCCATGTACTCTTAAAGAAAAAAAAATCCATCCAAAACTTTACATTTAGTCACTTTTATTACAATTTAAGTTATTTGAATCTGTAATTTGTAACATTTGTAAATAATTAAGATTTGTCTCCATTTATTTTTTGTTAGAATAAATTTTAGACACTTTAGACACTGGCTTTGCAGTGGCTTCTCCCTTCTTTGCTTTTGCATATGTCACCCTGTAGACAAGTTGGACAGCAGCTGTTGTTGCCTGCTCACAGCTTGCATTCTCATTGTGATGCATGGCTGCAAGGTACAACCTTTGTTAAAGTGATGATACAGATCAATGAGCCAGTACTTTTTTGGGTTAATTACTTTTGTTCCAAACTGTTATTATGCCAAACAAGTTACCTTTTTCCAAAGGTTGTTTGTCCATTACAAAGGTGCATTACCTGCAAAACATTCCAATGAATGGGAAAACCACATGCGTTGGAGCAAAACGCAGGATCAGGCTGTGAAAGGATTCCAGGACTGAAGTCTGGTGGTGGTGGCTAAGCTTCTCCACATCCTTGAGGACCCTCTTGTTATTCAAGCACTTTTCAATCTTGTAGAGTGCAACTGACCCTTCAGTATCAACAAACATACAGTTTATTTAATACTAATATAGATTTATATACTCTATATAGATCAGCTTTCACTATGTATTAGTAACATCCATGTACTTGAAATCAAATTTGTAAGGGACATTGTTTACTCACCAGGTTGTAACCACTTCTTTTTATCTGTTGACACTCTGTCAGGATGTGCACACTTTGGGTAGATCTGGTTGTCATGAGTATGCACATCCTCCATGTGATTTAAAAGGGATGTCCACTTTGCCACCTTCTCAGGCTCTGATGTTGAGGATGTGGCACTGTAGTAAACATAATTTTTTATGGCACGCTGCCACTTTGTCAAAATCTCACATTCTTTATTTTTAGCCATTTTCACCAATTTCTTGGACAATCCTGAGAAAGAATACGCAAATATGGAAAATAATTAATTTCATCATGATTAACTGTTGCAGGGACAAATATGTGCAATATGTCTGATTTATCAAAAATGAATCATTAACGACTGATTATTATCAAGCCTCTTGGAGAGGTCAAATATTTTCATATTAACTCTGACTCTATATGTTAACTTTTTTAACTACATTTGGCTGTCTGCAAAATGCAGTGATAAACTAGAGGAGCAATTGAAGAGCACAGACCTCTGCCAAGCAATGACGAAGACAGACAGACACTGGGGAAAACATAACCTCCTTGGCAGAAGTAAAAGGTGCTAAGGAAAATATAGAGATACAAATTACCCTTTTCAAAGTGCCACACGTCATAAAACTGTGATTTTGAGTTCTTTCAAAACTTCTGGATCTGTGGATGTCTGTCAGTAACTATATAATCCACAGCCAACTCATTGGAATGCAGAAGGTCCAAGCTTCTTTTTAGCCCCTCCTTTTCCATGTGGTAGCTACCACCAACTTCGTTGCTCTGTTATGAGAAATGCAAACACAATTTGTAGGCAAAACAAACAAAATAATGTTTATTCAAAATGTCATCCAAAAAAATAAAAAACAATAAATTAAAAAAGAATGCATTTAGTAAATATCGCAGAAACGCTCATGCTAACGCTGAGCCAAAACATACCAGCCGACACGTAAATATCACGGTTCCACGCAGCTCGTACAGCGGTACGCTGATAAACAGTGTCACACGAAGCTGAGACAAAAAAGGGGGAATTAACACAGATCTCTGCCTGCCGCATTTAGTAATTAGCGTGAGAACGCTCATGCTAACGCTGAGCCAAAACATACTAGCCGACACGTAAATATCACGGTTCCATGCAGCTCGTACAGCAGCACGCTGGTAAACAGCGTCACACGAAACTGAGACAAAAAAAAGGGGAATTAACACAGATCTCATTTAGTAATTAGCGTGAGAACACTCATGCTAACGCTGAGCCAAACATACTAGCCGACACATAAACACACAAACTGAGACAAACAGAGAACACACGCTGCCTTTCAAATGCGGCTGCAATTAGTCACCGTTAGCTATTGCTATACGTGACTAGACTTGGTGGAACTGTCCCCATCCTTCAGATGAAGCTTTTTCTTTTTTCCTCATTAGAAGGGAGTCTATGAAACATCTGGTGTTGTTTTTGTCAACCAGCAACAGAGCAACATTGAACTGAACCTTTCTTCTGTGACATGTTGCTCTCTACAGATTGTAATGGCGGAAGCAATTCAGCTTCTTCTTCTTCTTCAAGTTGAATATTCATGCTCACGACTGGGAGTAGCTGTTGGGGGAGGGTTCGTTGCACAGCAAATGTGCTAGTTGCGTAACCAGCACATACTAAACTTGACTTTTCAAAACCACTTGCTTGAGCACAGATAAACAGAGAATGGACTACATGGACTGGTTTTATTTTGTTTTTCCTTTTTTTTTTAAATAAATCATAAATCAACAGCATTGCAGAGCCAGGACTGGGCTCTGGGGGAGAAGAGGTTACAGGGCCAACAGTTCAAACCCAGGAGTGGGCTCTGCGCACGACAAGGTTGCTTTGGTGGGGTGGCTGGTTCCTTGACAGCGGCCACTTTGCCATTCACAACTGACAAGTGCTGGCTGGGACAGGGGCTGAAGTACATTTACTTGAGCTAAGATGTAACTCAGTCAGCAGTCACAAGCAGAGGCAGCCATTTAGGGGCTCCTGACCAACAAGCAAATGGGGTACACTAAGGTCAACCCTTGAATGGTCAAGTCCATCCATACGTGTTGTGTGGTTGAGGATTTGTTCATGGTGTAGCCCATGATGCTGAGGCTACAAGATTGTGTTCACAGAGGTTTGCTTACAGTGGTCATGGCTCTAGCGACTTCAGCAAACATGGTTGAACACATCAGGCTGATTTTGGAACCTGAATCCAGCAGTGTTAAGATGTCTACACACCTCCCCTACCACAATGACATACAGGGTGTGTTTAAACACTGGAAAGTAGATGGGGGCACGGGGAAGGTAGACCCGTGTCTCACAAGGTGCCACAGTTACTCTACTGGGACTATGCATGGGGAAAACCATCCCGTGGCTCAATGGCAAGACACGGGGAAGATCAGCCTGGCCTGGATAAATAACAGTCAACTATTTGGTGGCTGGACTCTGCATGGGGAAGATCAACCTGGGGCTCACTACTGATGTCTTTACACTAAAAGTTGTGTTAGTAACGCTGTGTGAATGGCCGTTAGTACACGAAACACCAATTGGCTAAAACATGCTAATACACACTTAGTTGTAGCAAAACACCATCAGAAAGCAATTAATTAACTAGTGAGGTATCTAACATTCCATGACTAAATGCAACCAGATGGTAAAGAGCTGTTGTTTGGAGTACATGGACATGAGTGATATCTGTGTGACTCTGAAGGTTAAAGGTTAGTTATGGAATTAAGCTCACTTTCACCGTGGGTGGTTACACAGGGGGCCCCAGTACCCTAAAGAAGCAAGAGCTGAGTGTATATAAGGAAAGGAGTAGAAGCTGGAGTTAGAGGTATCAAATTGGTGGCCGATCCTCTCACAGACAGCACCGGGATGTCTGTTTAGATGCTGTGTTTCCTTGTAATAAACATTGTTATATGCAAGAAATACAGTGTCGGCGGAGTCTTCTTCATCATCTGCACATCACCATACAAGAGAAACAACAATTTTGGCATCACAAACTTGGGACGTGTTGTGCCCTGCGACATCGCCGTCAGTTCCAGTGCATGGGCTCCTGCTCTCAGCTGCAGCAACCTAGAGTGAATCTTTTCTCCTATTGTTGAGCGCTGGTCTGTGTGTGTGTGACTGTGGGGGGTGCTGCTGGGGCACACCGAAAAGAGCTGTGTGTGTGTGTGGTGATGTGTTGATGTTTGGGGTGACGCTCTGTCCTAAATTTGTTTTTGGCACTATTTCTAGTGCCAAGGGGGGAACAATAGGATGAATAGAGAAAATATATAGAGAAAAGAAGAGAAGATAAGAGAAAAAGAGGATATAAGGAAAGAGAGAGACAAGAAGAAGTTGAAGTAAAAATGTAGAATAGCCTTATTAGTAGCAATAGAGGTGAGCTAAAGAACACCATGCGAGATTAATGAAGACTGGGCCCTTAGCTTCTTAACAGTAAGACATGTGTATATTAGTCACTGCGTGAAAGTAGGCTTTGAGATATAGTCAGAATTGGCGAAAGAAAATAGATGAGAAGAGGTACACCCTGGGCCCAGGGCAGAATTGGCAAAAATAGAAATTTAAGGGTGATAATGGTAAAAGAGAAGATAAAGGAAAAATAAGAAATGGGAAAAAGAGAATAAAGGAATAAAGGAAAAGAAGATAAGTTAGAGAGGAAGCCGCTAATTTGGACAAAAAGCCCTCAGAGAGGCGGTTTTAGATGGGCCTAAAATCCTGGAAAATCACTAGGTGAATTTCAGGTCAGGTCTTAAAAGTAGACCTGGAGGTGTAGAAAGAAAATTCAAATTGAAGGTTCCCACTCGAACATTAGTTGACGAACAATGTCTTATTTTGATGAAAGAGTGAAGAGTGACTTCTCTCAAGTGATTTCTCTCAAGAATAAAGAGTGACTTCTCTCTTCCCCCTCCTTTCCTTTTTTTTTCCCCTCTCTCCTCATTGAAAAGTATGTGTGAGTAGTGAATAAACTGAACAGATATATATGTATTGTTAAAAAGGTATAACTTAAATGTTTGAAGGTAGATGAAGTTTGATATGGTAGGACATCTGTTTTTAGATAAAAAGCATAGTTTAAAGTATGTTGAATTGATGATGTGTGGTGATATTGAACCTTTGTTTGTTTTTCTCTTATCTGCTTATATTGTGTGAGAGTGTGGAGAGGAGACGGACCCCAGACAGAAAGTAGCTGGCCTGTGAGTCACATGGATTGAGGTGCATGGATGACGTGGTCTGCAGCTCCTGAATCCGGACTGATTAAGGCCAGTACAGTTCTATCCACAAACTCTTTTCAGTAATACCTGCTTATACTTATTCTTAGTGAACAATATTGATCTGGAGGTTTCCCTTGGGGTTAATAAGGTATATTCATGTACAGGGTATAAGTTGTTGAAAAGAAAAGAGAGGAAACTTGGCAACTGACTGATCTTTAAGGGGTATAATTGGTTTTAAACATAAGTTGATAGTGGCAAGAGGGAGATATATTGTTGGTACATTACATAGGTTGATTTGAGCTGTGCTGGAGATTTTTCTTGAGATTTCATGTAAAAATTATCTAGGATTTAATTATAGGGTAGTTATTGAAGTTTCATTTATGAAAAAGGGTGCTATTATAATGGCAGGAATGGTTACTAAAATTTCAAAAGTAATTACTCCTGTTGATATAGTACAGACGAATAATTACTTAGTAAAGAACATTGCAAAGATATCGGAGAAATGGCACAAGCGTTGGCCTGAAATTGAACAACCATGGCCGGTAGAGGGGACCCTTAACCCTGATGTAATTGAAACTATGAAGGTGCCTTTGCCCACATATAAAGTAGACCAAAAGAAGGAGAAGAAAGGCAAAGAACGTGAAGAAAAGAGGAAAGTGGAGCTTGGCATGTACAGTTGCAGTACTGTCAGGAGAAAGTAGTTTATTTGGGCCAGACTATAACAAAGGGGCATAGAAGTATATCTCCTAGTCATCTAGAAGCTATTCGTAAAGCTCCAAACCCCAGAACAGTTAAGGAAATGATGACGTTTCTTGGTATTGCTGGTTATTCATCAGCCTGGGTGGAGGACTATGCTAGTTTGACAGGGCCTTTGAGGGCAATGATTAAAAACACTGGCAATGCTAAATTGCATTGTAATCTTTCCTGGACACAGGATGGTCTTGTGGCATTTGAGACTATTAAGCAGAGATTGCAAGAAGGTCCAGCACTGGCACTTCCAGACTATTCTAAGATTTTTTGTTGTATGTGTCTACATCAACTGGGGGTAAATATGCATGTGCAGTTCTCTGTCAGCCGACAGGTGCAGGGACACATCCTCAACCTGTTTCGTACTATTCGGTTGCCTATTCAGAAGTGGAGCTAGGGCTGCCATTATGTTATAGAGCATTAGTGGGAGTGTTCTTAATGTATGAGAAGGCATCGTCTGTGACAATGGGTTATCCAGTGACAATTCTTACTCATCATAGTCTTAGGAATCTTTTGAATTATGGTAAATACACACTGACTATGCCAAGGCTCAGAGATTATCATAGGCTTTTGGAGCAAGAGGATGTTACACTAGTAAGATGCGTAACAGTGAATCCAGCTGAGTACTTGCCAACTTCAGAAGATGGTGAGCCACATGACTGTGTTCAAGAAGCAGAGAGATATTCAAGGCTTAGATCATATCTGCAAGTCCTCCCGTTGCAGGCAGATGTGGAGTATTGGACTGATGGTTCTTGTTATCGTGTGGGAGATAAATTGGTTGCTGGTTATGCAGTAGTAAAAGCTCAAGGAGATGAGTTTGTTGTTGAGAAGGCAGGATTGGTAACACAACCGGCGTCTGCGCAGCTTGCAGAACTTGTAGGGTTAACTGAAGCGTGTCTTTTGGCTACAGATAAGCGAGTGACAATATATACTGATTCTGCATATGCCCATAGTGTGTGCCACTTGTGGAAGAATAGAGGGTTTAAGAAAAGTGATGGTTCTCCAATACAACATCATCATCAAATAATGAAATTGTTGCATGCTATGATGAAACCTAAGGCAATAGCAATAGCTAAGTGTGCAGCACATAAAATAGATGCATCAAGAATCATCTAGCGGCTGATGAAGCTGCAAAAGCAGTCATAGGAGCAGACAAAGTGGGCCAAATTCTTCTGGTCACTCATGAAGTGGACTTAGAAGACAAAATTACACTTAGAGATGTGATTTTGATGCAGGAGCGCCGTGCAGGTCCATTTGAAGTTGTCCGCAGTACTGGAACAGAAGTCCAAGTTAAAGGGTCTCCAACGTGGTATCATTTGTCACATTGTGTCAAAGCACCAAGAGAAGAGACAAGGCACTCTCAGAGTAAAGATGTTGAAGGTTCAAGAGAGTCAGAGGAAGAGATGGATGAAAATCTCCAAGATACAGGGAATGAGACAGCTCATGTTAAGGACAATATTGATGGTCATATTCATGATTCTAATAATGCCAGGAATGACAGTACAATTGATGGACAGGGAAGAAGATTCAGTGATATTGATCTCCAACATGTCCCAGAGACAGCAGAACCTGTTTCAGTGGAGAGTGAAGCACCAAAGGTCTCAAAGGGAGAGAACTACACAGCAAGAAAAGACAGACAGTCAGTTACACGAAGTAGTCCAAGGCCAGTTCGGAAAAGAGTCAAACCAAAACGTTATGAAAGCTAGAGATGGCTTAACTTGGAGGAAGTAAAAGTATCCAGTATCTGAGGAAAAGAAGAAGAAAGCTATCTCGTTGGATTTGAGAGGGAATGATAGCCCGAATGTGTCACAATTGACTACAATGGCTCCTGAGAGATTTTTTACAACACCAACTTTTGAGAGACCTGTGGTTAGGGTTAAATTAGGGAAAACAACTCGTCTTCCTTGTCAGTGTGGGAGGTTTAATGTTATATGATCTATTTAATGAGATAATAGATGCAAGGCCTCCAGAAGCTTTTTCTGTAGCTAGGGGGGTGCAGCCACAAAATATCACAGTAACCACTTCGAAAGTGAATAATGGTCAGTTGAGTTATATTGCTTCTGCTCAAGAAACGGCAACTCAGGCTTTAAATTTAGATACAATGTTGAAGGGAACAGATCTGGATAATGTGGAGGTGACGACCCCTAAATCTATCACTTTGGGAGATTCTACAAGTAAGGATGGGATAGAGGTGACTTCTGTTTATGCAACTAAGAAAACAGATTTGTTACCGTTGGACAATGTGAGTGTGACACAGACACCTGATGCAAGATCTGTACAATTTCAGGGAATGTTAAAGGAAACTCAGAAGCCTGTGTTAAAGATAGAGCTTAGTGTTAATGTCAGCAATAAAGTCCTTGAAGTTGGAAAACAAAAAGAGGACAATGATGTAGGTTTGTCTATGAATGGTAGGATTATTCCAATTGTGGAAGAAGAGGGTTTTGAGTCAGAACAGGTCTTAGAAAGTGATATGAATGTTGAGAGTTATCATGCAGTGCAGAAGAGAGAGACTAAATGGAAGGCATATGGATTTGACTCTTCGGTGTTGAAGATTACAGACCCATGGGCAGAGAAAAATTATGGTATCAACAATTGGCTCATTCTGTTAAGTCAGTTAGGGGAATAATGTGTGGTGAAGGCTTTATCACCAGGATCATGGCAGTCGGTTTTAGAAGCAGTGCCGGAGCCGTTGACTCCTAAATGCCAGTCGTATGCATTATCATGGTTATTTTATCAGCAGCAATCATCAGTGAATATAGTGATGTCCTTGACAATAAATATGTTTAAACCTAGATTTGATTGCGCTTGGTTAACTGAATTATCTTATGTGAATTTACTTGGTTAGCATGAAAATATGGTTACAGCTGTCCCTGATTCAATAGAAGTGAAATCTGTTAGAGCAGATTACTGCTTTTGCTCAAATAATACTCATGATGGGCCAGAGATGTTTATGGGAATCTCAGAGTGTAATACATATGTGATGGATTTGGGCAAACACAATCAGGCTGATGCTGAGGACTTGTATGATGTGACTTTTCAGATACCATATCATAAGAGAGTTGTAACTTTGAAAGTGGGACAACAGATTTTGCCTGGAAATATAACTATAGGTAATTTTAATAACATTTGGTGGGTTTGTGGTGAGAAAGCTTATTTCTTTCTCCCATATGGGTGGACAGGATGCTGTTACATGGCAACACTGAAACTCCCATATGAAGTGTTTACTATTCAGAGAGTCCATGTATCTGAGGAAGGTCAAATTGATGCCGTTTCAAAGAGTAGAAGGAAAAGGGACTTGGCACAATTTCACAATTTGGAATCTTATCATTGGAGGATAAGTTTAGGAGAGAAGTGGGGTATAGGTTTATTTCCATGGTATGGTGTGGTATTTTTAGCAGATCACATTGACAATATTACTTACACCCTGCAGGGCTTTGCAAATGAAACAATAAGAGGGTTTGAATATTTATCAATTACGCAGAAAAGTCATAGATTAACATTGTTAAAGCATGACATGGCACTTGATTATATTTTGGCCAAGCAAGGAGGTCTGTGTGTGACCTTAAATCTGACAGGAGAAGCATGTTATACGCTGATTCCAGATAACTCTGACAACTTGACTAGTGTTATACATGCGTTGAGAAATATAAGGGATGCATTTGGTGCATCAGAAGGATCAGGAAAGTCTGCAAATGATTGGTTGTGGGATAAATTAGGACCAATGGGCGCAATTTTAGTTCAAATTATGGTTGCAGTTATTCTGTCATTAAGTGTAATGTTCTGTTTTTGTACAATGTTGTTGACTTTTGCGAAGGCAATGATATTGAGATGGGTTGGAGTGGTGATGCCTGGAGAATCACAAGGTCAGATGCCACTGCTGCAAGTACAGGATACTGATGGTGATGAGGAAGTAGGGATGACAGTTGAAATTATGGAAAAATATCCTTTCTGAGATGTTTATCCTTCTATGTGAAAAGGGGGGTGTTGACTGGTGAAGTGGATATTTACAGAAAGTAGAAAGTAGGAAGTGTGATGCATGCCAACAGGAGAAATTTAATAAACCCTGATGGGTTAATTGAATTCTGTTATCTTTCCAAAAGATACTGGGTGTTTTTTTCTTTCCTCCTAGGATGTAGAAGGGGGGAAATGCCATGATGAAGGTTAAAGGTTGTTCAAGGATTTTAAAGGATGTTCAAGGATGTTCGAAGATTCCAACATTCTGAAGGCACACTCAAATATGGCCAAGACAAAGGAATGGAAGACTTCAACTATGGAAGATCTCAACAAGGACAATGTGATTCGAACACCCTTTTCAAACATATTATGTTTTTCTTTTTATGTATTAGAGTTATAATCTGTAGTAATGTTATTGATTAATCACATTTTGACTATGTTATGCTGTATGTGCATTATGAAAAATTACAATGTACTCTATTATTTAGATGATGTGTTATGGTGAGGTGAATACAGTGGAACCTCAGATGTTTTTTTCTTTTGTCGAATGTTTAGGGAGAGGGACCTGCCCCTGGGCAGGGGCAGGTCCAGTGGAAGGTTCGATGGGTCGACCAGCCTGAAGTTGGACATTGTTTTGATTTTGATTTTCTGAGGTATTCATATGTATTTGCCTAAGACACTTTTCTAGTCTATCATTATTGAAGATTCTTCTTTTTTGATTGATCTGGAGTATTTATGTGGCTGCCTAGGGCAAAGGGGCCGTGAGAGAATTTTCCCATCTAGTTTGTTTGATGAATGTATTAAGCAACTTTGCCTGATGGGTTTTTCGCTCTCACTCTCCAGAAATTGTAGTACTGTTAAGGAAAAAGTCATGTGTAAGAGAAATTGTTATTTTGTTATGTTTATGTATAACTATTCTTTTGTTTTTTCGAGACTCTGTGTAGTCTCGAAGGGGGGAAATATGAGGTATCTGACATTCCATGACTAAATGCAACCAGATGGTAAAGAGCTGTTGTTTGGAGTTCATGGACATGAGTGATATCTGTGTGACTCTGAAGGTTAAAGGTTAGTTATGGAATTAAGCTCACTTTCACCGTGGGTGTTTACACAGGGGGCCCCAGTACCCTAAAGAAGCAAGAGCTGAGTGTATATAAGGAAAGGAGTAGAAGCTGGAGTTAGAGGTATCACATTGGCTGCCGATCCTCTCACAGACTACACCGGGATGTCTGGTTAGATGCTGTGTTTCCTTGTAATAAACATTGTTATATGCAAGAAATACAGTGTCGGCGGAGTCTTCTTCATCATCTGCACATCACCATACAAGAGAAACAACACTAGTAAGAGAAGTGGAGTGGCGTGTGGCTCAAGGGTTTGGTTGGTTGGAAATGGCAGCAGATGAGCAGCTTCCAACATCTTGAATGGAACATCTTGGGAATGGACGGCCAATACATTGCCTGCTGCAGGGTCCTGAGCATGGCGTTGTAACCCTGGAGACCCATGGGTGAGTTGTGGACATGGGCCAGTTTAACTCACCTGTGACGACCTGACATGGGGGTCCCTGTTACTTTGGGTGATACACCAACATACTCTTAATCAGCTTCAGGTTGGTCAGTTCGTGGTGGAGAGCCAGGAAAACCTACCTGTGTCTGGATTTAAGCTCTCTCTCTGCTCCCAGGCCTGTCTGTGAGTGATTACATTCACTGTAATCACTCACAGACAGCCACCTTGCTCAGCTCCTATCTTCATCAGCCTGTCAGCTTCATCATTTCCTTCCTTGTCTAGGGGAATGACCCTTGACCTTCTTCCAATACTTCCAATTCCAGTCCTTTCGCAGTCTGTGACAAGACAATCGCATGCACGAACAGTTCGGAGTGTTTAACCTCCTCGCTCCGGGCATTCTTCATCCCTTTGACATCCCTTTGACCTTCCAAGTGTTAAAACTGATGCGAGCATAGGTGGAGTCTGAGCAGATGCTTGACTGACAAGCAGGCATGTTGCTGCAGGGTGATTAGCACAGCAGAGTTTTTGGCTGGCTGGATTTGGACTTGGTAGTGAGTGGGTTCTGAAAAAGTAATGACCACTCCTGCCCTGGCTTGGTCCTCATTGTAGAAGGAACATACATCCATGTAGACCAGTGGGAGGTCAAAACAGGCATTCTTCTCATAGTGGAGATGGTGGAGATGAGGAGAGGGCACTGGAGCATCCACAGCTGGGAGAGAGAAAAGTTCCTCACTGTTGCAGTGGTGACAGTCTGCTTGGCCCAGTCCCAGAGCCATCTTGTAGTTCTTGGCATACTTGACCTCAACATCATGTCCTGCTGCGCCATCATCCAATTGATGATGCAACTGTTGGACACAAGCCCCACCCGCAGTTGCTGGCTGTTGAGAAATGCGACTTGTTGGTGAAAATTTTCGGGCCCTTAATTTAGTTCCGGAAGTGTTCCACAGCTCACACCTTGGCCAGGAGAAATTTAATCTCAACATCAGTCAGAGGAGTTGGCTAGCGTGAGCCATGACAAACGAGTCATGGCTCACGCTAGCCAACTCCTCTGACTGATGTTGAGATCTGCATACAGGGTAAAACCTACAATTCTTATTGTCCAAAAACCATTAGCCAAATCAACCATGTTCCTAATCTAAGTGGCTCATGAGCCAGCAGGAGAGTGGGACCTGCTTGTTCTAGGATCAATAATCGATGATTAATTGCCACTTGCCTTTGGGCTTAAGGACAGGCCAGATGAAAAAAAAAATGTACGTTGAGTTGCATCCCCTGAAGATCTGCTTCTCCAATAGCTTATCGAGGATATCCTAGACTGACTTGTCAGCTGTCAACAGGATTTTTTTACTAACGCCCAAAGATTGGTGGGGAGGCAGGACAAGACATGGTGCTTGCATGTTTTTCCTGTGTGTGCATGGGTTTTGTTTGTGTTCTGTGTTATAGAATCTATATATATATATATATATATATATATTCTATATGTATATATAAGCAGCAACAAGCTGCTGTGGCTCAACTAATTAAACCTTTGATAGTAGCTGTGAATGAGTCTACATGATACTCAGCACCACCAATACAGGATCTAGAAAGAAACTTTCTCACACTCAGAAATAGCACGTCATCCACTGATCTTTATTTTCAAAAGGCAATCACTACACTGAATGTAATGATTGCATGACAGCTACAGTGAGCAACGTCCAAGAACAGAGCTCTAGTTATTTGTGCATCATAACACAGGCAGTAAAAAAAAATGTGAAGCATGTAGTGGTTGTTATACAATCAACACCATATACATCGTAATATAGTTTGGCAACATAGCATGCCTTTTTTATTATGGTTTTCCTCTGAAACATTTTTGAACCTATTAGAAGCATATGAAAGCATAAGTTATCCTTTCTTTTGCTGCAGTCACACTAGTCTAAAGCTTCAGTAAGTAAAGTGAAGTTTGGGGTTAGACAGATATGTGCATACACAGAGAGTGAGTACATTAATGGATTAATGATTAATGATCAAAATGACACAGTTCTCACTTTTATGCATGTAGTGTCATTTCCCTCAATAGTACATACTGGTGATTTGTGGACAAAACATTGTTTATTCTAGCTGCCCCCACCATGGCTGAAAGGTGCAGCTGATGCAGTGTTGCCTTTAGGAGCATAGTAATACGGCGCTCACATATGCCTTGGAGGCATCAACTGAAATGCTTCTCATTCACTTTAAATAGGTCAATGTTAAGGATTTCTGTGAAAGTTTTGGGTCTGTTGCTTTGCTTAGCTTGTATTGTGTGTGGCAGAAGTGGAGAAATTGAAGTGGCAGTGTGAGTGCTGATCAGTCAAATCATGTCATGCAAATATTCTTGTATATTTTAAATGTTAATATTATTTGTTGTCAGACAGAGTGCACCCAACAACAGCATAAGTTTTTGAACTCTTGCCAAGAAGTCAGCCATAATAGCCACCTCCAGCACCAAGTATTCGGCCCTGCCCGCACCATCAAGCAGTGAAGTTACATCTTATGTGTGATTACTCCATAAAGGACCATAAAGAGAAAATAAATGCTTTATCATACTTGATCTCACATTCCATTTGAGTCGAGTTTGAATTTTTATAAGTCGTTAGCTCCCATTTGTATGTTTTTTTGCCTTTGACCTATGGGTTGTACAGATATGGGTAGTAGCGTATCAAGCATCCATGGTTATAATCTATGTTGTTGTCTTTTTTCACCCAAAATTATTTCACTTGGTCCACCGAATGGACCATCCATGGTACACATTACCATTGTGTACCATCTGGATGCTTTGTTCCTTCGCCCAAAGTAGTTCTCTACAGACTCACAGATGTGGAAAGTATAAATCTGGCCTGAGAGTATAGACTGTACAAAAGATTTATATAATCCTGGAAATGAGACTACATTAAATAGCTACTAGGGGGCAACTCTGATGTTTGCAAAAAGAACACAATTTGAATGGAAATCTATGACAAAATGAGCTTCTACTTTCCACTTGATTTATTATGTAATTTACATTTTCCTGAGGAGTTAATAGTGTGAATTGCTAGTTTATGTCTTCTTCAATACAACATGATGTAAATTTTATAAATTGTTTTAAAATTGAAAGAGATATTAGCAAAAAATATGCTGCATATGAATGGACAACAATGTGATTGATGATATGTCCAATAGGAGACCTGTTGCATGTGATACCTCTGAACTTTGAGCAAAATGTCAAAATGACACTCTACATATCGTGATTCTGGAGGCTTCAAAACAGGAGTTCAGGTTTTATGGTAACATCATGACTGACTGCCACTTGCCTAAGAGGGTAGGGAAGGAAGGGAATAGTCCCTGAGCTGAGAGAGTCCCCTAAAAATAGGTAGGTGAGGACATTTCCTGTTGTTCTCACCTGTTGTGCTCAAATGTTTTCTTCTTCTAAAGAACCACCTAAAATTCTACGGTCAGTTGTCTTACTCATAAACTTTGCTTTAATGCATGAGGGTGGGTGGGTCTGATGCTTGGTCCAGGAAGTGGTTATTGGAAGTGTCTGTCATGGCCAACTTTGAGTTGCTAAATTGATGATGATGTTAAATCCCCTGTTTCTGTCATGGTTGGGTGCACTTAGAAAACACAGACAAGGGGGAGAAGAGTCTTGTCCAAGAGCCCTGTTTGGACATTGTACTATGTGATGTGAGCAAATTAATGTGATTCACTTGGCTAGTGTCTCTACTGGAATATTTGCATAAATGATTTGATTTTCTGGCACTTGCAACATCTTACATTATTCAACTAATGCCACATGCAGTGCAAGAAACATGAAGCAACAGTCCACAGTGCAGTCCAGCATGGGATTATGGGATTAATGCTGCCCCATTCAATTCAAAGTTAATTAAAAGCACTGAAGTTGAAACCTCCATAGTGTACTTGTTGGCTGTTAAACCACAACATGCACTTCATAGTTCATAAATTCATGGAGCCAAAAAGAAAGTAAATGCAAGCCGTTAGGTCAAGAAAAATGATAAAATAATAAATTATATAAATTGTGTTAGACTTTGTCAATAGTTGGTTCAGTGTCAGGTCCCCCAGGTCCCTTGAGACACCACAATTTTTGAGATGCATTAATATGAATGACCACTTGGCGTTGTTGCCTGTGAATGACCTCCAATGGAGATGAAATCCCTTTTTAAAACATTTCCCTTTTAAAACTCTGCTTCTGTGCAGAGTTTGTCTCTCTTGAATTTTGGCTCTCAAGACTTCTTATGTGTATGTTCATGGGGAGGATAACATTGACCAAAGAGGTATTAAGACTTCTACAGAAGTCTATGTTGTGGCATGTTTGCTTGATAGACAGCTATGGTTGTTGCCACCTGTTTGTCCCAACTCAACTCCATCCAGGACCCTTTCACTTTGCAGATTTAATATGTCAATTGTCCAAGTTGTAGATGAGGATAAATCAAAATCCATGCTCCACAAATCCTGCCTGGCTCTTGTGTTCATACACATATACGTATGAACAATTTCCCTATGTCAAGCACAATGATGAGTTCATAGTGCACTCTCCCAGTAATAGCAGCACACTTCATAATGTCAAAGCACCACCCAGCTGGTGTTCCAATCTTAAGTTAATTAACAACGAATTAACTAAGTTAGTTAATTCATTGTTCCTCATCCACGCAGTGTTAGTGCATCACCTGTCAAAAAATGTCACCAACAAACAGTAGGACAACAAGCCCTGAGATAGTATTCGAAGAGGTCATGGCAAAGGTAGCAGTTAGGACAGTTACTATTAGTATATTAAAGACCATGCACAATTAACATGTGGCATGTTCTCAGTGGTTTTTAGACAAATTAAAATGCACATTTTAAAGACTTGAGTTTCAATAGGTAACATAAAAACAGCATGACAACAAACACATAGCAAAATTGTTACACGAAGTTCAAGCTTCTCTCATGTTACTTTTCTTTTTTTAGTGTGATTCTTTTATTTCATAATTTTCTTTGTTATTCTTCTTCTGACTTAAAAAACACACAATAGTAACAGCACCAAGTGAAGAGTCCATGTGTATTTCCAATCATCTAACTGTCTGAAACATGGTACATCCAGTAGTGCCGTTTATGAATTCCATTTCATTTTCACCCTGTATCTTTTAGTCTTAGAGTTACAAAAGGTATCTCTTTCAGTATTAAAGGATAATCCCTTCATGCTGATTGTTATTTGGGTAGAGGTGTAAAAATCTGGAAGTTTTGGCCATTACTTCTATCAGTAATGAATAACACTTCTCGCTAAGTGAACTATTATCTGGGGTCATGATGACAAAATGACAAAGAAGAACAATTACTAAAACAATTCTGTAAAAGGGTAGGACATGACCCAAAGAAGAATACATTAGCTGAGAGGTGGGCAGGTGCAAGCAGAGTGAAACATGGCAACGACTGACAGACAACAGAAAAATAAAACAGATTTTAGCTTCTTAACAAAAGGCGAAGTTAAGTATGTCTACATCAGCTCATCAGTACCCTATCTTAAAAAAATATTCTCATCATCTTATCTGCTGTTAGATAGCTTTCCCAATAGGAGCAAAATCTACGCCAAATGTTTTTACTTAACTATAAAACACAGGAGTTGTTGATCCACTCCTGCCTCCTGTTATTATGTGAGGTAGAAGAAGACATCAACTACCATGTTTTGGGAGCTGAAAAAATTTTTACAGAGAGAAAACTGTAGTGACACAAACCTCAGTTTCCTGTTGCTGCAATATATTAATGAGCTTTCACCCATCTCCAGCTGCCCCTCAGAACAGAGAACATGCAGAATACACCTGTCACCTGTATGTAAACATGGACTATATAACACGCGATTGTTTCACAAAACCATACTTCAAAAAGCCCACACTATGTAACCTGGTGAGACTGGGGGATCTAATTTCGTGGTGCAGGGCAAGGTGGCGCAGCATGGCATGCAGTGGTAATATTATCAGGCACAACACCTCGCGCAGTGAATTTGGCAATTTGGTAGACCCAGGTGTGCCGAGATGGGCGTGGCAGGACAAAAGGGGGAGGTGTTGACAGATTCAGCTTGACGCAGTGACAATTTTGTGCCAAAAGGCTGCGCTGAAGGTGTGCTGAAAGCTCGCCAGCTCCAACCTGGTCTACTCTCAGCGCAAGGCGAAGCACAGCTCGTCTAGTGGTAATTTGGCTGACTGGCGCACAGTGCGTACATGTCAACAAAACCTCAATCAATGCAATTAACAATCATAACAACCACTATTTAATGTAACTATCTGAATCAGCACATAAATTTATATTTATATTGACTGTCCCATCACATCTGATATCAGATCAAAGGCGATTGGCACTCGTAATGGAATTCAGTTAACGCAGCTGAAACTACTAGATCAGGTTTTTGAAAACAATAACATACTTACTTCTGCACTGTCAATTATCATCTAATTAACAACTGGGGTTCAGGTTGAGCGTGGACAGCAACATTTTGTACATACAAAGTAATAAAGTATGCAGACAAAACCAGGTGGAAAATACTAAGCATTTCAGATCAGACAAAGATGACTTATTAGTCACAACTGTAACAAATCTGCACCGGTTTCAAATTGTTAGTGATTGAACAAATGAAACCAAGAGCATTTAAAACTAAATTAAACGCAAGGACAGAGCTGACAAGCACACAACTTCACCAAAATGAACATGTAAAGGTTCAGATTATAGCACGTGGAAATAAATAAATAACTAAAAAGTTAAACTCCTTCTCTAGTGCCACAAATGAATTAAATTATAACACCCAGAAGAAGAAGAAAACACAAAGGAGAGAACTGGCACTCAGTATTTTTCCATGGACAGTTAAGCAAAGCCAAGGTTGCTGCTCATCTTTGCCATTTAATTGATCTACTGTCCTGTCTTGTCCTAGAATACAAGCACTACTTGTGTCTGCCTCTGTTACTCTAGGTGGCAGTAGGCACACTTTCAGCTTCTTTTTAGAATTAGGAAGTGTTTTCTGGTTGACTTTGGCTGTCTTTCTACCATCCATTCACTTCACAAAGCATTTGTTTAAGCTGACAGATCATAAATTTGTTCTCCTCAACAGTCTAGACTTCTACATATTTTTGTCACCGTTGGCTTCTTGTTCTTTGTAATGTGTCTTCTATTATACCTGGATCAAAACTTGGGAGCAGGAACCGTGGAACATGTGCAGAGCGGCAAGGGCAGTTTGGGTCGCTGAATGTATACAGTACATTTAATAGGTATTCGACTCCCAGTGACATCATCTGGGTGTGTTAGCCTGACCACTCAGTGAATGAAAATTTCAGCTGGATAAAATGTTTAGATGTTTCTTAAAAGTCTGGTTTTAGTTTGAATAATACAATTGTTAGATATTTTTCCAATCTCATGCAAAAGTACTGACTGATATAGTTAGACTTATATCTTTCTTATTTAGCTATTTTACATATCAATTTAAATATGTGCATTTTAAGCAGACTTAGACACTCCCAAAATGAATGAGAAGACTGATCAACTGTTAATAGAGAATTTCTTGAAGACGTTTCGCCTCTCATCCAAGAGGCTTCTTCAGTTCTGTTTGACTGGTGGAGAGTCTGGGACTTATAAACTCTGTCAGGTTTTTGGTCCATGGGGTGTGGTTTGGACAGGAAGGGGGTGTGAGTCGTTAAGTCATCAAGGGTCGTTGGATGTTGTCTTTTGTCTGACAAAAGACAACATCCAACGACCCTTTATGACCCTCTTGGATGAGAGGCGAAACGTCTTCAAGAAATTCAACTAAGTCCAGTTGCCTTTTTTACTACACTTTGGATACCATGACCTGGATGAATGAGAATCTTCACAGACATGTTAATAGAGAAATTTGCCCCTAAAGTAAAAGCCAATTGTGTCTATTACCATTTCAGACAAAAGCCAAATGTTAGTTTTTGAATTGTGGAAAATGAGCTTTACTTTGAGAACATAAAGGTGCATCTCCACAAGTGGAAATGTCCAGAACTTGTGGTTACACCGATGAATTTTCTGTCCCACTTATGGGTCTATCATTTATTGTACATGTGAATCAGCAATTGTATGAACTAACAAATATCAACAGTTTCACCTATGCAAAATACACAAACATTACAGAAGTGACACATAAGGAGGGCTGAGTAGACAGATGCACATGTTCTGTTCGATGTAATCTCATCATAAGTTGCATTACATGACATCAATTTAGCTAATGACAGTGTTCAAATTGCTGAGAGAAATAATGGCCACAGCTACAGAAGTAAGGTGTATGTTATTAATTGAACACAGTAGCGAACAACCATTTGGCATAGCACACTTGCAGAGACCAGGACCAGGACTTACATTTCTAAAACATAATTTGGGTCCATTATATTCATAGGTCACAGTGAATAGTGTGAACATTATAGTATATAGCACAAAGGAACAGGTACAGTCCCTGCTTAAACGCACACAGGAGTAAGGGAGACCTAAGGCACTACTGGTGGAGTTTAAAAGCTCCTCTTGTGGGAGAACACTCGGTCTATGGGTCCATGTGAATATGCAGCTTTTTTGCTTCAAGTGTTTCCTCACTCCCATTCTCTTTAGTCTGCTCTAGTAAAAACCCATTCTGTGGTTTGCAAATTTCCACAAACAGTGGGAAATCAGACAAGCTGGTGTTGCACTCCTTGTCTTCAATCTCATTCTCTCCTTCTTCCTTCCTTTTCCCTTCTTCTGCAGAGAGGCTGCTGCAGTCAAAAGTGGGTGTTAAGCAGCCATAGGCCTCACTGTGAGGCCGGCGGGCCTCATCTGGGATGTTTTTCTTCAGGTCCCTGTTCCTGTTGCGCTTGGCCAACTTGGTGACGGAGCCCAGACGATTGAAAATATTGTCCTCAGACGTGGTTTGATGGTCAGAACGTCGGTCACAGTGCTCTGCGCCCCGCAGTCGGAGGTTGTTCAGCTTGGTATCAATGCTCTCCTGGGATGACGTTTTGTAGGTGCTGGTGTCCAGACTGTTGAAGATGGCACGTCGCTCTGGAGAAAGCATGTCCAGGGACACAGCACGCTGGTCCAGGCCCACCTGCCGTCTCTCCATGCTACGGATTGTGGCAGCTCGCTGCAGCTTGTCATGCACCTCGACACTCATACGCCGTCGTGTCTCCCGGAACTCTGCACGCACGTTTGCTTTCCACTCTGCCGCATGAGCCTTGATCTCTCCAACCTTCGCCAAAGACAGCAAAAATAAAGTTATTATAAAGTTACTATAAATCCCTGCCCATCGGTTATCAGCAGATGTATCTTTTGATCAGAAGTAACTTTGCAGCAAAATAAGGTATTTTTTGGGATAAATAAAGGAGAAATAAATAGTCTGCACCATTTAATAAATGAAAAAAAAATCATACAACCTATAAGAAAAGGCATTAGAAAGAAATAAACAAAAAGGGAAGGGACGAATCAATAAAATTAAGCAATATCAAACCTTTGCAATATCATCAAATAACTAAGGCAAAAGATGATTCAACTCTGAAGATCTGTGGCTGAAAAAAGAAGTATGAACTAAGCAAGCACTACTCCTTCTTTACATTATGTAACTTAATGTTTCAAGCTTTCTGGTTTAGTTATCATAATCATATGAACTATTGAAACAAATCAGGAAACAAATGCAAGAAAAAAGATTACATAAAGATTACATAATTTTTTTTGTTGTATTTGAACATCCCATTTAAAGCAACATGGATTGATTAACAAGATAAAAATTCTAATACTTGTATTTCTGCAACAAAATAATGGAGGTTCATTGTTCAGTTATGTTTAAATTTTGGGGCGTGGCAGCGAAAAAGGAGGAGGTGTTGACAGATTCAGCTTGGTGCAGTGACAATTTCGTGCCAAAAGGCTTCACTGAAGGTGTGCAGAAAGCTCGCCAGCTCCAACCTGGTCTACTCTCGGTGCAAGGCGAAGCACAGCCGGTCTAGTGGTAATTTGGATGACTGGCACACAGTGCGCACTCAGCAAAACCTCACAGGCAGGTTTACAAAATGTCAGGCACATTTCAATGCAATTAATAATCATAATAATCACTATTCAATGTAACTATTTGAATCAGCACATACATTTATTTCTATATCGACTATCACATCACATCTGATGTCAGATCAAAGGCGGTTGGCATGCATAATGGAATTTAATTAACGCAGCTGAAACTGTGATGCAAACTAACGATTTCATATTTCCCTCAGCCAACCACAAACAGCTTTGGCATCAAAATATATATTTGGCTTCTCTCATCTGGAATAATTTACCGCCATGTCTAATATAACTGTCACTTAATTTTTTACTCCTGTCCATTACAAAGGAACAGATTACATCTATCCCGCAAGGTGGTCCGCATGGTGACGCACATCATAGCCTCTGATGCGCACCTTGGTGGCCACCATTTGCCTCTGGTGCTCAGAGAGCTTTTGTTTGGCCCTTCTTCTTATATCATTGAACCGTTTTTTACACTGGGCAATGGCTCTCAGTATGTCAGGGCAAACCTGATTAACAATATTGGTAACATTTTGCATCATCAGCCCATGGAGGTCTGTTCGCATGACCATATATTCGGCCGCTGCGAGCTTGAACCTCCTGGACCAGAACATCTGTTTTCCTCCATCCGACACTGCTGCTGTCTCCTTTGTCCATGGTGAAATGAAACTTGCACTGCACCTCGCCGCCGTGCATTTAAAGGTGAGGAGCTCATTTGATTGGTGAAGATATGGACTGGCTGTTCTAAACCCATGCCTTCTCTCCCTCTCTTTGCCACTTGGAGGGATGGAGGCGGGACAGAAGAGTGCTTGCATCCGGCTGTGCCCCCTGAGCTGTACACGAAACTTGCAAAATGCACCTGGATACACCCCCTTGGTTGCACCTAGCCTGCGCTGCACCTGTGCTTGGTCTATGAAATTAGAGCCCTTGAAGTTCTTTCTGCAAAATTTAATTTGTAGTTTTCTAGACATGCAAATCATTTTTAACAACCAATGAATCTGAGGAGGAAAAAGCTAACTTCTTTGCCAACAAGTTCCAGGTCACAATCATACTCAAAAGACCAGCAGTCCCACGAAGGGTGGGACGGTACCAGAAATACGGTACCTGCTGGACGGTAACAGAAATCCAGGAAACTATGGCCTGCATAAATAATAGGAATAAGTTGACTACACACTAATGAGCATATGTACTGTACATATAGACTACTTGGCAAAAATAAATAAATAAATAAATAAAAAAAGCCACCTAAGTAAGCAAACAGGTTAGAGCCTACTATTGGATAATTACTGCATGGGTGATTATCTTTCAGCTGGCAACAAGTTATTTAACCCCAACTGATGCAAGTAGCTTCTCATTTCTTAAACAACCATGTGGAAAGTCACATGCTGTGGTTGTGGAAAAGATATTCTGTTTGAGAAGGGTCAAATATTGGCATGCATCAAGCAGAGAAAACATTTAAGGAGATTGAAAAAACTGCTCAAATTGGGTTAAGAACTGTCCAACACATTATTGAAAACTGGAAGGATAGGGAGAACCATCGTCTTTGAGGAAGAAATGTGGAGTTGCTGCAGTTGATCAGGTCTAGGTTCAGCAACATTATGAGCCCAAATAATGAGGTCAATGAGGAGTGTGTGAGGAATTTTGGTGGGGACTTTTTTTTTTTAAAGAATATTGCGCTTAATCATAACAACACTATTAGACATTATAATATTCTGGACCTTTGTTTATGTACAATACTGAATTGTGATAACGTAGGATTACTTTATGATGTCACAGATTCAAGAGAACAAGAAAATGATTTATCAAGTCATACAGAAAATAATCATTAATGTCTTGTGCAAATACAGTGGTAGCTCTGTTTGGTAAGGGTCACATCAAAAAAAAAAAAAAAAATCATGTTTTTTTTATGACATCATTACTTATGAGGGCCCCTTTACCTCTTCTTTTGTCTTTTTGGACAGGACCCTCAGCCAGTCACCTATCATGTTAAGCACAGCAGCAAAGTAGGCCAGACCACCCAGTATCCAGAACCACACCAGTGGTCTGTACCACTTCCGGTACTCGATCCGCCGGTTTCCCCCTGATGAGAAGACAGGATAAGAATAGACAATGTACAGTAGATTTACAACATATCAGGTGTTGAAACTGTGACATTTTACCATTTCATGATTTTTTTTTTTTTTTGCTCATTATGAATTTTAAGGCAGCAACACATCTCAAAGTAGTTGGAACAGGATGATGCTTACCACTGTGTAGCATCCCCTCCCTCTTCTTTTAACAACTCTATGTAAATATCTGGGAAGTGAGGAGAACAAATGCTGGAGATTTAAGAAAGGGATGTTGTCCCATTCTTGTCTGATGCAGAATTCTAGTTGTTCAACAGTCCTGGGCTTTTGTTGCTGGATTTTTCACTTCCAAATAGTTTATACTTGTCAAAGGTCTGGACTGCAGGCAGGCCAGTTCAGCACCTGGACTCTTCTCCTGTGAAGCCATGCTGTTGTGATAGATGCAGTATGTAGTTTAATATTGTCTTGCTGAAATATGTCAGGCATTCCCTGAAAGAGATGTTGTCTCGATGGAAAATATGTTGCTCTAAAAACTCTATGTACTTTTCAGCATTGATGGAGCCTTTCCAAATGTGTAAGCTGCCCATGCCATAGGTACTAATGCAACCACATACCATCAGAGATGCAGGCTTTTGAACTGTCCACTGATAACAAGCTGGATGGTCCCTCTCCTCTTTAGTTCACAGGACACATTGTTTCCAAAAAAATTTCAAATTTTGATTTGTCTGACCACAGGACAGTTTTCCATTTTGCCTCAGACCATTTTAAATGAGCTTTGGCTCAGAGAAAATGGCAGTATTTCTGGATCATGTTCACATATGTCTTCTTCTTCTTTTCATGATACACCTTTAACTTGTATTTGTAAAATGCACAGCAAACAGTGTTCGCAGACAGTGATTTCTGGAAGTGTTCCTGAGCCCATGCACTGATTTCCAGTAGAGAATCATGCCTGTTTTTAATGCAGTGCTGCCTCAGGGCCTGAAAATCGCAAGCATCCAGTTTTGACATTTGGCCTCGACTCATGAGTACAGAGGTTTCGCCTGATTCTATTAATCTTTTTGATGATATTATACACTGTAGATGGTGGAATCTTCAATTTAATTTAAAGAACATTTTTCTGAAAATTTTCCACAATTTTTAGACCCAGTTTGTCATAGATTGGTGAACCTCTGCCCATCTTTGCATCTGAAAGACTGAAACGCTTCTTTTACATTTTACAAACGCTTTTTTAGCATACAATCATGCTACTGACCTGTTGCAAATTAACGTAAATAGTTGTGAAATGTTACTCCAATTGTTTTTTGATTTGTGCCATTTACTTTTGTTGCCTCTGTTCCAACTTGAGATGTGCTGCTGCCATCAAACTGGCATGGCACTGTTGTGATGAGAGAGCTTGCTTGTTTGTTTGAGTTTTATTAGTTTTATTAAGTGTTTGTGTGCTGAGAGTAAGTTTTTGTTAGTTCAATTCAATTCAAATTTTTTTTTTACATATATTATCTCAAGGCACTGTACATAATCTTATGTAAATAACAAACTGCCAAAACCTTTACAATATTACAGAGAGAAAACAGTTCACACAATGAGCAAACACTAGGCATCAGTGGAGAGAAAAAACTCCCTTTTAACAGGAAGAAATCTCTGACAGAACCAGACTCAAAGATCTGCGGTCATCTGCCTCGACCGGTTGGGGTGAGAGGAAAATGGGGGACAGAAAGGGGGGAGAGAAAGAAAAAGAGGGAGGTGAGGGAGAGACAGAAGAGAGAGACCAGGAGCAAATATACAACAGTTGTACCAAGTTTAGAATCAGTTCTGTCATGTTTATAGAACTACAGTGTCATTTATACAAGCAGCAGCAGAGATTATTGATAAGAAACTATACTGATGAACTTTTAAGCAGAGCATAATAATAATGACAGCAGTATTATTGTTAGTGATAATAATAATAATAATAATAATATCAAAACTGGATCTGGATCCTGCAGCCTGCAAGATGAGGACAGAGGGAGAGGGAGATGGGAGGAAGCAGACTTGGGAAGAAAGAAAAAAAAATAAGGTTAATGACACATAATAAGTCACAATCATACCTGAGTGTGAGAGAGTGAGTGTGAGGGAGTGAGTGTGAGTGCACCACAGGAAATTCCCCAGCAGTCTAGGTCTATAGCAGCATAACTAAGAGATGGTTCAGGTTTCCCTGAGCCAGCTCTAACTATAAGCTTTATCAAAAAGGAAGGTTTAAATACAGAGAGAGTGTCCGCCTCCTGAACCGACATTGGCAGTTGGTTCCACAGGAGAGGAGCCTGGTAACTAAAGGCTCTGCCTCCCATTCTACTTTTATGGACTCTGGGAACTACAAGTAAACCTGTGTTTTGGGACCAAATTGATCTGTTAGGCTGATAAGGTGAAATTAAATCTTTAAGATATGATGGGGCATTTGTACGTGAGGAGGAGGATTTTAAATTGTGTTCTAAACTATACAGGGAGCTAGTGTAGAGAAGCTAACACTGAAGTGATGTGGTCTCTCTGACATGTTCCTGTCAATTGTTCTATGACCTAATACAACATCCAGATAGTAGTGAGTTACAGTAATCTAATCTTGATGTAACAAAAGCATGAACTAGTTTTTCAGCATCCTTTAAGGATAAAATGTTTCTAATTTTCATAATGTTCCACAGGTGGAAGAAGGCTGTTTTGGAAATGTGTTTAATATGTGAGTCAAATGATATATCCTGGTCAAAAATAACTCCAAGGTTCCTTACAGTGGAACTGGACGCCATGGTGATGTCATCTAAAGTGACAATATGGTCAGAAAGTTTGTCTCTAAGGTGTTTAGGGCCGAGTATGATAACCTCAGTTTTGTCTGAGTTTAGAAGTAGGAAGTTACAGGTCATCCAGGACTTAATGTCTTTAAGACATTCCTGGAGTTGAACAACCTGATTTATTTCTTCCGGCCTCATTGATAAATAAAGTTGTGTATCATCTGCATAACAATGAAAGTGTATGTTGTGCTTTCTAATAATGTTTCCTAAAGGAAGCATATATAAGGTACAAAGTATACGCCCAAGCACTGAGCCTTGTGGAACGCCATAATTAACTTTAGTCTGCAATGAGTCATTGTCATTAACATGTACAAACTGGAATCTATCAGATAAGTATGACTGAAACCAGCAGAGGGCAGTACCTGAGATCCCCAAAGTCTGCTCCAGTCTCTGCAGTAGAATTTTATGATCAATGGTGTCAAATGCAGCACTAAGATCTAACAGGACAAGTATAGAGACCAGACCATTATCTGAGGCCAAGAGGAGGTCGTTGGTAACTTTAACTAGGGCTGTTTCTGTGCTATGGTGTAATCTAAATCCTGACTGTAATGGCTGTTATTTCTGCAAACTGTCATGAGTCTGCACTGCCTCCTCCCTTTCCTCCTCCTCTGCTGTGAATGAGCAATCTACTCACTTGTGCTGGAGCGCACCTGCTGGTGATTTCCTCATCAAGCTCCAGCCTACTTAGACTCCTGGTTTCCTGTGAATCATCAACAGTTTGTTGTTGACTCACATGGTAATGTGTATCGTACTGGCGTCTTTACATGTCTTGTAGTCCATTTATGCCTCAGACTAACTTTTCTCTTGTTAGGGCCTGGCTGTCTTCAATTGATCCTATGTTGTGTTCCACTGTTGAAACCCACTGTCTGCTTGTTGTCTCGTTGCTGGAGCGGTTACCTTTTTGTGCACTGCAAGCGCCATGTCTCTCCTCCTCGGGCAAGCTCCAGTGCTATTGCCCCTCCTCCCGGAGAATCCCTCTTTACATCCTTGCACTTTTCACTGTATGGACAATAAAGACTGTTAAAACTTCTCAGTGTTCCTGGCCGTACATGCATCCAAGTCTAGCTCCCACTTTGTGAATCCTTGACAGTACAAACTGTCCCAAAATGGACCCAGCAGGTGTGGACTCCCTTCGCCAGGCACTTGTCTCCCAGGGCAAACTTTTAGGACAACATGATGATAATCTGAAGGACATCATGGAGTCTGTTTGAGCTCTGCATCAGATCATCTCCCAACTCTGCATCCAGATCCAGTTTCATCAGCCCTCTCCGTTTCCTCTCCCCCGCCGACCACCGCTACTCCCAACCAGCTACCACCTTTACACCCAAAAGGTACGCTGGGGACATGATTTTTTAGCTCCCAACCACTCACTTATGCTTCTGACCAGACACGTATCGCATACATGATCAGTTTATTAACCGGGCATGCCGCTAGGTGGGCTACCGCATTGTGGGAGAGGGATTCTCCCATTGTTTGTTCATACCAATTATTTCTTACTGAATTAAGGAGGGTATTCAATCATCCCGTTCAGGGCAAAATAGCTTCTGCACAATTAATGACCATTCGCCAAGGCACCAGATCAGTCGCTGAATATTCACTAGCTTTCGGCATCTTAGCCACTGAGAGTAGGTGAGATAATGCCATCATACAAGGAGGTTTTTTCACAGGTTAGCGGATAAAATTAGGGATGAACTAGCTATTAGAGACGAGGCTTCGGATTTAGACTCCTTAATCTCTCTCTCCATAAAGCTTGATAACCGCCTCCATCAGTGTATCCAGGAGAAACAGGACCGATCACAAGCCTCCACCTCCCGTTCTTCTATCACCCCATCTCCTTCCTTAACTCTGCTCACTTCCGGCTTGGAGGAGCCTATGCAAACTAGGTCAGTCCCATCTCACCTCCACTGAACGTCAATGCCGGTTACAATCCAGGCTTTTGTTTATATTGCGGTCAATCTGGCCATCTTCACGTCTCTTGCCCTGCACTGCCAAAAGCCAGGGTTCACCAGTGAAAGGGAGGGCACTGGTGAGCCATGCTGTTTCTCCCGCCTCTAACTCAGTCCCTCATGTGTCTGTTTCTGCTACTCTTGTTTGGGAACACCACTCAATCCCCCTCTTTGCCTTTATTGACTCCGATGCAGATGAGAATTTCATAGATTCAAATTTGGTTAATCAACATAACATTCCACTCGTTCTGCTACCTACACCTCAAAATGTTAATGCTCTAGACGGTCGTCTTCTAGCTTGCGTTACCCAACAAACCACTCCACTCGCTCTTAAGCTGTCCGGTAATCACCAAGAGACAATCAATTTTCTTGTTAGTCCATCTCCCGACTCTCAATTGGTTATAGGTTACCCCTGGTTACGCATCCACAACCCGCATCGCAATTGGTCTAACAACTCCATCTCTACTTGTAGTCTCCACTGTCATTATCACTGTCTCAAATCTGCTCACAATTCTCCGTCCACTTCTTTGCCACACCCTCTGATCCTCCCGATCTCTCCTCTGTTCCTGAGGAGTATCATGATCTCAGCGAAGTATTTAGCAAGGATAAAGCCCTCTCATTGCCTCCACACTGCCCCTATGATTGTGACTTGCTTCCTGGTTCCTCATTACCCTCCAGTCACCTTTACAACCTCTCTCATCCCAAATATGAGGCTATGGAAAATTACATTAACACTCACTTCCTCATTCGAAAGATCAATCACTCCATCCATACATAGATTACCGTGGTCTCAATAATATCACCATTAAGAATAAATACCCACTTCCCCTGATAGAAGCATTACAGCGCTTCCACGGCTTAGCTAATTTTTATCACCGCTTTACTAAAGATTACATTAAGGTGGCAGCTCCCCTTACCCAACTCATCTCACCCAAGGTCCCTTTCACCTGGTCCTCTCCTGCTAATGAGGCCTTTTCCCAGCTCAAGCACCTCTTCACTTCTGCTCGTGTCCTGCTTCATCCTGATCCAGCTCTATAATTCGTTGTGGAGGTGGGTGCCTCCAACACTAGACTCGGGGCAGTCCTCTCTCAGCGTTCTCCTAACGACCAGAAGCTCCACCCCTGCGCGTTCTACTCCCGACAGCTCTCCCCTGTGCAGAGCAATTATGACATGGGGAACCGGGAGCTATTAGCAGTGATCACCACCCTCCAGGAGTGGCAACACTGACTTGAGGGGACCCCTCAACCTTTCATAGTCTGGACAGATCATAAAAATCTGGAGTATCTCCGCTCTGCTAAGCACCCTGCCGTTTTGCATTTACCATCACCTCCCAACCAGGCTCACATAATGTCAAACCGGATGCTCTCTCACCAAATGGACCAGGAGAGGTTGGACTCTGATCCCATCCTCCCTCCATTGTGCATTCTCGGAGCAGCCACCTGGGACATCAAGGCTCAGGTCCAACATGTCCAACAGGATCAGCCGAATCCATGTAATGGCCCCCCTGACCACTTATTCGTCCCTGACCAAGTCAAGTCTCAGGGTCTCCAGTGGGGCCACGCCTGTCATCCTGGAGCTCATGTCAGGTGATGTCACCCACCAACCTTGAGCCAGTCTCCTAAACCGCCTGTCTACGCCTTCCAGACCCTGGTCTCACATAGCAGTGGAATTCGTCACCAGTCTTCCTCCCTCCGAAGGTAACCATGTGACATTAACCATAGTCGACAGATATTCTAAGGCTGTCCACTTTGTTGCTCTGCCTAAACTTCCCTCTGCCCTAGAGACTGCGGATCTCCTCATCACTCACGTTTTCAGGCTTCATGGCATCCCACGAGACATCGTATCTGACTGAGGTCCACAGTTTGCATCTCAGGTCTGGAAGGCATTTTGTCAGCTTTGGGCGCCAATCCAAGTCTCTCCTCGGGGTATCATCCACAGTCCAACGGCCAGACGGAGCGGGCCAACTAGGACTTGGAGTCGGCGCTCCGATGTGTCACGCTCCGCAACCCATCATCCTGGTCATCACAGCTGGCCTGGGTGGAATACGCTCATAACTCCCTCACCTTGTCTGCCACAGGTATGACCCCTTTTATGGCCAGCTGTGGCTTCCAACCCCCTTATTTCTCTCACAGGAGGAATTGGCGGTGCCCTCAGTGCAGAATCACCTTAGGCACTGCCGTCAGGTGTGGAGGGAGGCCCGGGCTGCTCTTCTGCGTACTGCCACAAGGAATTAGAGCAGGGCTGACCGTCACTGCTCCCTGGCTCCTACCTACACTCCAGGACAGAAGGTCTGGCTCTCCTCACAGGACCTCCCCCTTCAGGTTGAGTCACGGAAGTTAGCCCCTATTACAATGGACCCTTTGAGGTCGACCACATCATCAACCCCACAGCAGTAAGACTCAAACTCCCTCCATCTCTTAAGGTTCACCCTACGTTCCATGTCTCTTTGCTCAAGCCAGTGTTGTCCAGTCCTCTGTTCTATTATTCAATCAATGAGGAATAAGTTGGATCAACTTCATTTGCACACACAGGTCTGCCACAAGTACTGAGAATCCTGCCTCATGATTTACACTAAGACCTGGTTTCAGGAGGACTTAACAGACCCCCTGGTTCAGGTACAGTGTGTACACCTTATCTCAAACTCATATGTGTGAGGTTAAGGGGCCTTCTATTTTCTATTCCACCCAGTGGTATGCATCGAAAGCTGCTTCACAAATCCCGGATTGTGTCCACCAGCAACTACAACATACACCAGATGCACTGATATTCGTACTTGATGACTTCAACCACTGTAATCTGAGCTGCGCGCTCCCGGGGTTTCAGCAACATGTAAAGAACAGCAAAGATAAAACACTCGATAAATGTTATGGTAATATTGACAGTGCATATTTTGCTAAATTTAGGCCTCCCCTCTCAAACTCTGACCACAACACCATTCACAACAAGTCCACACTTAAACAAAGTAAACCCATCTCCTGTGTCTGGCAGGACAAGTATAGGAGGAACTGAGTGGCTGCTTCCTATCAACAGACTGGGACATCTTTTATCAAGACAATGACATGAAATGCATTGCAGATGTAATTTTAAATTACATTAAATTCTGTGTTAACACTGTTGTGCCAAAAAAGGTTATTAAGATGAATCTAAACACCAAAGAGCATATAATGTCCAACATTAAGAACTGCATTAGGCAGAAAACAAGCTTTTCAGAATAACGACACTAATGGGTTGAAGGGTGTCCAAAAAGAGCTAAAGGGAAAAATATGAGAAGCACGAGAACAACACAGTCAGTGGATTAAAGAAGCTTTTTCAAAGAGAATGTAGGACTGTGTTAAAGATATAACCAATTTTAATACCCAAAAAGGGATTGTTTGAATGTAGTGAAGTGGAGAATAAAGTGATGTCAACCCTTTCTACTCACATTTTGATAGGCCTTCTGAATAGAGTAGGGGTGTCAGTCATTGTAACATGTGACCCCAGTGGAGATAGGATATTAATAGATCCTGTTATGGTTACAGGGCCCTGCAGATAAGAAAGATCGGATCTCCCCATTCCTTCCATAAACATTTGCAAATAAACTTGCACCTGTCTGTCTGTCTGTCTTTCAGCTTTCAGTAAACACACATAATACCTTCCCTATGGAAAAAACAACTATAATTCCTGTTTCAAAAATGGCATGCCCACAGGTTGATAATGATTTTAGACCTGTGGTGTTAATATCAGTTGTTATGAAATCACTTGAATGCATTATGAGAGGGATCCTACATAAACAGGTTCAACATCTCCTTGACCCCTACCAACTTGCCTATAGTAATGGCAGTAGCACTAAGCACAACATCACACCTTATTTTCCCAGCATTTCCCAGATTACTCCTATTTGATTTTAGTTCGGCGTTTACATTTTGGCGTGCGTCTACAGGTCCCAGGGCAAGGCTGTGGCAAGCCTCTGGGATGCCGAGAGCAGACCGGCGATATTCCGCCCCACGACTAGTCTAGCCCCATGGAAAGCATGACTTTGAAAACCCTTGTTTGCAAACACAGAGTCAAACTTCTACTCCACTTCCACTCTCTCCTCTGCTCTAATCTGCTCTGCTGCAGTTTGCTCTCCACTCTGCGTTGCTACGATCTGCCCCGATCTCCCCTCTCTGCTCTGCTCTCGTGTCCTCCCCTCTCCCGTTCCGTTTTGCCCAAAAGGAAACGAATCTGTAATGTGTTTGCGTCACATTTATTTCACCGAACACACAGGAAAGAGTAAAACAGAACACTTGACATACATTGACATTTATTGAATTAATTAGGTTTTGATTAATTAATCTGTCCACATAGATCAGCTCTTTTGTCCTCCACCTGCTCCGATGCGCCGTGGCCCCCTTGCCTCTGCTCTTCTCTACTCCCCTCTGCTCTGCTCCCCTCTGATCTCCTTGCTTACTCCCCGCTGATCTGCTGTGCTGTGCTCTCACATGCTCGCTCTCCTCTCTGCCCTGTTCTTCTGTCCTCTGCTCCCCTGTCCACTCTCCTCCACTCTCTTGTCCCTCGTTCTGTCCACAGGAACAAATAGGAATGTGGGTTATGAATCAATTTCATTTCGACCAAGGGAAACGAGCAGTCTGTCTGCATGCAGAATGTGACTGGGAAACTTGTTGTCTCTCTTTCTCTCTGTCTCTCCCTCTCTCAATCCTCAACAAAAAGCTTGGTGTGGACTGGCTGCTCCGCCCCAAACCCAAACCCCGAATCAAAGGAGCATCTGTTTGAATGCCTGCATGGATTAATTTACACTAGTGTGGAAAATACAAAATAACAATATTATGGATCATGAGTCCCACTTTGTATTGCCCAAAGTTTGTATAACGATTCACTTCAAAGTGACTGCTACAAACAAACAGCATTTCAGGAAGCTTAGCAGGGATATTACCATCAAAAATGAAAGATATCCACTCTACTATTTTTTCCTCAATAGAAGAGAGTCTTTGAAGCATCTGGTGTTGTTTTGAGAGCAACAACAGAGCAACAATGAACTGAACCTTTCTTCTGACATATTGGTCTTGACAGATACAATAGTTCTAGTCACGGAAGTGATTCAGCTTTCTTCTTCAGGTTGAATGTCCACGCCCATGACAGTAGCTGGGAGTAGCTGTTGGGGGAGGGTTCAGTACACGACAAATGTGCTAGTTGCATAACTAAACATATCTAAACTCAAAACCACTTGCTCGAGCTCAGGTAAACAGATCAGTCACTTTTGAGAAAGAAGGGCTTAAGTGTTTATTGTGACACTTTAGTGATATTTAGATGCAGGAAGGACACGGGGACACACCAAAAAAACATCAGAAATTTGATTTTCCAGTGAATGTCCTCTTTAAAATCAGTCGATATTTTTTCATGAAATGGTAAGATGTCTCACTTTCAACATCTGATACATTGTTTATGTTCTATTGCAAGTAAAATGTGGGTTTATGAGATTTGCAAATCATTGTATTCTGTTTTTATTTACATTTAACACAGCCCTAACTTTTTTGGAATTGGGGTTCCACCAGTATAAATGTCCATCAGAGAATGTAAGTTGAGTGGAAAAGGGCTGCATGTGTTCCCCAATACTAATTACCTGGTGGGGAATCACACATCCAGAAATAAGGATTAAATCTTGTTTGAAATTGAGCAAAGAACTGTGACATGGACCTTTGCGGAAACCACATAAGCTAAAAGCTGGGACAGATGTATTTATGGTAAACAACTAAATATGCTACAGAATGCAAGACAGCATACAAAGAAATTAGCCTGTAAAGAAAAAAAAAGTGCTTCATTTAAAGGAGCTCATTGGATAGAAGACAATTCCAAGGCATTGTTGTTTACTGTCCTTGTCATAATGACACTGCGATATTCAACCATGCAAAAAATTAAAGTGGTGAATTCCATGAGTTGGAATCTTAAGACACTGGGCTGTGGCATCAAGAGGGCAATGACACATAGTAACTCCAGCAAATTGCACAATTTTACTGTCATTTAGGGCTGTACTCACTTTTGTTGCCAGTGGTTTACACATTAATGGCTGTGGGTTGAGTTATTTTGAGGTGACAGCAAATTTACACTGTTATACAAGCTGTACACTGACTACTTTACATTGTCAAAGTATCATATCTTCTTTGCTGTCCCATGTAAAGATATAATAGAATATTTACAAAAATGTGAGGGGTGTACTCACTTTTGTGAGATACAGTATGTCAAATATTAATGAATATGAATGTCCTCACCTGCCACATAGTCACCTATTCCAACTGTTGTCAGAGTGATGACCACAAAATATGTGGACTCCAGAGCTGTCCAGCCTTCTATGTATTTGAAGATCACTGCTGGGATGGTGACAAAGAGGATGCAACCAGCCAGGATGAAGAGGAGGGTGGAGGCCACACGGATCTTAGTCTGACTGATCTGGTTATGTTTGTTCTATAAGAGAAAATCAATCACACATGGTATAAAGCAGACAATCTCAGTTATTTCTTAGCTTACTTAGTCTTATCCTATTTGTCATTGTCTTGTCTTGTTTTTTTTGTCTTGTCTTGTTTTTGTCTTATCTTGTCCTTCAAATGTCTCCTTTTCAGCAGAAGTCAGATCCCATTAACCAGATATATCCAGATATATCTTGAACAGACTCTTTTTAGATAATGTATAGTGTATGAGGGACCAGACTTACTGCTTTCAACCAATCCCTTAATAAAACAATACACATAATGGAGAGTTGACTATGAAATGATCCACGCAGTCAGCTACCACATACTGAGCAACAGTGTGCATCATTATCACCATAGTGGGTGCAACAGATTAGTAAACAAATATATACTCATGTAAATGAAGCTGAGTAGTCTTTTTGCAGGAGTTTTCACACACAGCTATTAGCAAGGCTAGTTCAGATTCAGATTCAGAGAACTTTATTAATCCCTCGGGAGGTTCCCTCTGGGAAATTAGAACTCCAACGCAATACAGCACCGAGAAGATTGCACACAAAAAGAGAGAAAGAAAGAATAACATCACACCCCCCCAAAAAATGAAAAACCAAAAAAAGACCCACCCTTAAGTATAAATATGTTATATTATAGCATATGTTTTTATTAATTATGTTCTATGTATATACTATTGTATATCATATTATATTTAGTATATGTCTGTTATAGTATAGTTAAGTAGCATAAGTAAAGAAATAAATTTATCCATCTTCTGCCGCTTATCCGTGGTTGGGTCGCAGGGGCAGCAGCATAAGCAGAGAAGCCCAGACTTCCTCTCCCCGGCCACTTCGTCTAACTCTTCTGGGGGAATCGCGAGGTGTTCCCAGGCCAGCCGAGAGACATAGTCTCTCCAGCGAATCCTGAATGGTCCCTGGGGCTTCCTCCCAGTGGGACGTGCCCAGAAGACCTCACCAGGAGGTGCCCAGGCAGCATCCTAACCAGAAGCCCAAACCACTTCATCTGGTTCCTCTTGATGCAGAGGAGGCTCTACTCTGAGCCCCTCCCGGATGACCAAGCTTCTCACCCTATCTCTCTCTTTTTTTTTTTTTTTTTTAAATAGCCTGTCCTGTCCGCTGCCTGGGACATGTAGTACCATTGACTGCATGCCTTGTGGTGTTGAACAGATTTGCTGTGCACAGGTAGAGTCTGTGATACTCGTCCTGTACTTATTATAGGTTTTATTCTTTTTAATTTATTTTCTGACTGTGTGATGTTGAGTCGCCAGACTGGACGGGGGGATGGGGAGTGGATAGACCGGGGGAGGGAAGGAAAGGAGGAAAGAGGAGTGGCAGTGATAGTGAAAATGAGAAAGAGAGAGATAAATAGAGAGAGAGACGGACAGTCAGGTAGAGAGACGAGCAGAAAGGTAGACAGAGAGACAGACAGATAGAAGGAGAGACAGAAGAACCACATAAAGAGAAGGAAAGTGAGACCCCCCTGCCCAACCCCCAAGGAGGCAGCGCGGAACTCACCACAACCACCCTGACCACCCACCTCGAGGCCAACCGCGTCCCCTCCCCTCCAAAGGAGGGACAAGGGGCGCCCCAAGGGACCGGCCCGAGCACGCCAGGAGCAAAACCCCCAGGCACAGAGAGGGGCCAGAGCCCCAAGGACCTGCCACCCCCGACACTGCGGAGCCCCAGTACGAGACCCCACCAAATACCCAGGAGTCTCAACGCTAAACTCTCCACTGTAGACAGTGGTGACAGAAACGCCGGATGCTTGACCAGAATCTCCTTGAAGCATCCGGAAATCGTTCTCCGTGGTCTCACCAAACTCCTCCCATGTCCAAGTTTTTGCCTCAGTGACCGCTGAAGCCGCATTCCACTTGGCCTACCAGTACCTGCCTCCGGAGTCCCACAGGCCAAATAGGCTTGATAGGACTCCTTCTTCATCTTGATGGCATCCCTTACTGCCGGAGTCCACCGATGGGTTCAGGGGTTAATGCCACGACAGGCACTACCTCAACAATGGAGGCATTGGCGCATTCAGACTCAATGTCTCCCACCTCCCTTGGAACGTGCTTAGTTGACAGCTTCGCCCCTCTCTTCAACCAAGTGTCCAAGACATGTGGTCGCAGTCGATCATCGACCTGCACCTGAAGTGTGCATGTGCATACCCTTATGCTTGAACATCATGTTCGTTATGGACACTCCACATGGAGCACAGAAATCCAATAACAAAGCACCAATTGGATTCAGATTTGGGGGGCATTTCTCCAAGTCACACCCCTCCAGGTCTCACTGTCATTGCCCATGTGAGCATTAAAGTCTTCCAGCAGAAAGATGGAATCCCCAGCAGGAGCACTTTCCAGCACTCCTCCAGGGAATCCAGAAACAGTCAGGACCCGTCCACCCACCCGAAGGCAGAGGGAGGCTACCTTCTCATCCACCGGGGTGAACCCCAATGTACAGGCCCCAAGCTGGGGACAATAAGAATGTCCACACCAGCTTGGCACCTCTCAACAGGGGCAACCCCAGAGTTGAAGAGAGTCCAACCCCTCTCGAGGATACTGGTTCCAGAACCCAAGCTGTGTGTTGAGGTGAGCATGACTATATGTAGTCGGAACCTCTCAACCTCGTGCACCAGCTCAAGCTCATTCCCCACCAGAGAGGTGACATTCCACATCCAAGGTCATCCTACCAAGGTCTCTTTGGCCACCACCCAGTTCACACAGCACCCAACCCCTTTGGCCCCTCCCATAGGTGGTGAGCCTCTTCGGGCTGTGTCCGGCCAGGCCCCATGAGTGTATATCTGGCCACCAGGGCCACCAGGTGCTTGCCATTGTGGCCCACCCCCAGGCCTGGCCCCAGTGACCCACGTCCAGGCGAGGGAGAGTGTTGTCCATTAGTGTTATCATAGGAAGTTTTGGTGAACCGCTCTTTGTCCTGTCCCTAACCGGTCCCTCACCTATATACATTAAGCAGTACATAGATATTAGTGGTATTGTTATACAATTTAACAAATATGTAGATATTAAGATATTAACAGTATTATAATACGAAGTAAGAGATAAATAGATATTACAATATACACATTATATACATATTTACATTCATAGTGCAAAACCAGAGAGAACAGACAGAGCAAAGCAGCAAGCATAATATAATATATTGCACATGGGTGTATGATTGCACATGGTTTGAGGTAGGATGATTGTTATTGCACAGTTACTGCGATGTAAGTTGGCCATTCCTCTTCCCCCTCGGTGAGGAGTTTAATGGCTCTGGGGACAAAAGAGTTTTTGAGCCTGTTCGTCCTGCACTTTGGGAGGAACAGCCTGTCACTGAACAGGCTTCTCTGGCTGGTGATGACACTGTGCAGAGGATAGCCATCAGTTTGGCCAGCGTTCTCCTCTCTGCCACTGTCACCAGAGGGTCCAGCTCCACTTCGACCACCAAGCCGGCCCTCCTGATCAGTTTCTCCAGCCTGGACAGGTCCTTTTTTTGATGTGCTGCCACACCAGCACACAACAGCGTATGAAAGGACACTGGCAACCACAGACTGGTAGAACATCCGCAGGAGTTTCTTGCAGATGTTAAACAATCGAAGCCTCCTCAGGAAGTACAGCCTGCTTTGGGCCTTCTTGTACAGCTGCGTTGTGTTGCATGTCCAGTCCAGCTTGTTGTCCAGCCACAGCCCAAGGTACTTGTAGGTCTCCACAACCTCCACCTCCTCTCCCTCGATCAAAACTATTCTCGGATTGGGTTTTGTTCTCCCAAAGTCTATGACCAGCTCCTTGGTCTTCGAGGTGTTGAGCTGCAGGTGTTATTGTGGCACCAGACAAACAAAGTTCCCACCAGATTTTTGTACTCTTCCTCCTGGTTGTCTCTGATACACCCCGTGATGACGGTGTCATCTGCAAATTTCTGAATGTGACACAGTTCAGAGTTGCTGCAGAAGTCTGAGGTGTACTGGGTGAAGAGGAGAGGGGACAGCACAGTCGCCTGCGGAGCTCCTGTGCTGCTGATCACAGTGTCAGACATGGTGTCCCTCAGCCTGATGTACTGTGGTCTGGTGGTGAGGTAGCTGGAAATTTAAGCAATTAGACAGGGGTCCACTCACATTTTTATTAGTTTGTCCTGGAGGGCAGGGGGCTCAACTGTGTTGAAGTCACTTGAGAAATCCAGAAACAGGATCCTGACCATGTTGTACCTGAGGGCTGAGGAAGAGCTGCTCCAGAGTCTTCATTAGGTGTGATATGAGTGCCACCGGTCAAAAGTCATTGAGCTTGCTAGGCCAGTTCTTTTTTGAATGAAGATGGAGGTTGTAGACCCGTTGCAAGTTGAGTGGCACAGATCTTAAGCAGCTTGGGGCACACCCTGTCTGGGCCTGCTGCCTTCCTGGGGCAAAGCTTCCTCAGTTCTCCCTTCACTTCATCTGCAATGATGCGGGGAGGAGGCTGTTATGGGGGGAGAGGGGGGGTGCTCAGTTTCTGTTGGAGGGAGTGTGTCAAGGTAAGAGGGAGAGAGAGCTGCAGGGAGGATGAGGGTGGGGTGGGGGATTGTGGAGTGGTTGAACCTATTAAAGAAATGATTCAATCTGTTGGCCTCCACCCCCACCAGCACTGGATTTGTGGTGGTTTTCACACCATCCCAGTCTTCCCTCCTATTGTCCCCCCTTAGCTTCTGCTCAACATTCTTCCTGTAGGTGTCCTTAGCTTCCATCAGGCAGCGTTTTACCTCCCTCTGGGCCAGTTTCATCCCCTCCTTGTCTTTATTCTTGCAGGCCACCTTTTTCCTGTTGAGGACAGTCTTGACTTGCTGTGTTACCCATGGTTTATTATTGGGGTAACACTGGGGACAGTTATTCAGCACCTCTATGTCCTCAGGCAGCAGCTGCGTCAGCTCTCAGAGGAATGTAAACACAGAGAACAAACACGTGACTGAACTCACTTGGCAGATAGTATGGCTGTGTGTTAACAGCTAATAGCTCCAGATTTGACCAACACATAAGCACCTTCATGGAGACGTGTCTGGTTGTTGGTGTAGATGATGAGTCCCCCGCCTTTGCTTTTACTGCATGCCTTCAGGTCCCTGCCAGCTCTCACTGCCGTGAATCCCCACAAGTCCATGTTAGCATCTGGTATGCTGTTGGTTAGCCATGTCTCCGTGAGGATGAACAGGCTGCATTCCCGATAAGTCCACTAGTTTCCCAATGCAGACAGCTCATTTATCTTGTTAGGCAGCGAGTTCACATTTCCCATGATGACAGAGGGTATCGATGGTTTAAAACGCCTACAGTTGTCCGCTAGCCTAGCCCTTAGCCCAGCGCCGGCAGCCACGGTATCTCCTCCTCCTCAGTTCTACCAGTATATTTTGAAGTATTCCGTGTGTGTTTGTCCTTAGAGCCAGCAGCTCCTCTCTGTTGTAAAAGAGGGTGCTGGCTCCTGCTTGCATTTTAGAGTCCAAAGTATCCATGGGATACATATAAACAATACTCCATAAAAGAAGTGGAAACATAAAATTAGAAGGGTAAAGAAACAAGCAAAAACGAAGTCAGGGCTTGTAAATTAGGAAATGTTTTCCTGAGGATACTCCTGATAATCGGTTCAGAGACAAGTAGACTACTACAGATGATCGATCAGAATCACAGTCCAATGGCGAGGTTAAATCCTTTTATTAAACTTGTCCACTACCTCACAATACAAATACTTCTATAGGTGTGGTTTCATTATATGTACACACACCAAACAAGGAGAATGAAAAGGGTCTCTATTGCAGCCCAAACTATGATATGCTCTGCACTAATTAACAACATATGTTTTCTAAAGTGGACCATTCCACAGCATGAATGGGTCGTACCACTATCGTGGGGGGTGTAAACAGCGAACCTTTTGAACAGGGCTGCAGAGCTTCCTGAAAGGCTGTCGTCTTTACAGAGCTATCCTGGCATGACAGCAATCTCTATGTTTGACTTGACTTCAGAAGAAACCAGCCCATGTACACCCTGATCTACAACAAGGAAACAGCTGTGGAGATTGTGCAGCACACACGATTCCTGGGGGTGCATGTGATGGACAATCTGACCTGGACTCTGCACACCTCCTCCATCACCAAAAAGGTTTATCAATTTCTTCACTTTCTTAAGGCTAATAAGGGTTCACCTCAAATCCTCTGTCCTCACCATATTTTATAAGGAACCATAGAGAGTGTGCGAATCAGCAGCATCTCTCTATGGCACGAGAGCAGCAGTGTCTCAGATAGAAGGGCACTAGGGAGAGTAGTAAGGGCAGCTGAGAAGATCACCGGGGTCTCACTGCCACCCATGGGAGACCTGGCTCAACAACGCTTCCTTCAAGGGCAAAAAGAATCTCCAGAGACCTCTGCCACAGACTTTTCTCCCTCTTGCGCTCAGGAAAAATTTATTTTTAATCTTGATTTCAATCCTGGTTTTAATCTTGGTTTTGTTTTTATTTTATTGTGTATATATTGTGTCATTTGTGCTCGAAATGTCAATGTTTTTTACTGAATCATAATAAAGAATCTGTTTGCACCAACTGCTGATTAAAGGACACTTTTTCAGTCCATTTAGGTTCATGGGTTATTTGTCCATAATCACATTTTTGTGTTCACAGAATTATTCAACAGGCCTGCTACATGCTGATGTGCCCTTGGGCAAGAGACTTGCAGCATGTGAATGGGTATGAAACAGTGACAGATGCACATAGATGCACTGTATAAAATTGTGAGTGAATGGGTGAATAGTAGTCTGAAGTAGCTTTGAATGGTCCACAAGACAAGAAAAGCACTCTATACAGTAAATACAGACATTTTACTAGCAGAGACTTCATCTCCAGTAGCAGATATTGGCACAACTATCGCTCTTCCAGAATGACAGAGCAGACAGGCCTCTAGCATCCCTGACCTTGCGCATCACCCTCAAGACCCATTCACTGACCACCAGGATATTTCATGTAATATACATAACTATATGCAGTGTGACTTACCCGAAACATTTTCTCCACTTTGGCGATGCTTTTGACAAATATTGTGCCGAGCTGGTCGCCGACCCCTGCCAGCAAGAAACCAAACAGAGGAATGCCAAATATTGCATAAAGAATGCAGAAGATCTTCCCTCCTTCAGTGCTTGGGGCAATGTTTCCATAACCTGGAGGAGCAGAGCGAATTTCATAGAGCTTAGATTATTTATTGGATGTGCAACATTCATAGACATTTGGCCTCATGCGTGAACCATTAGTCACTACTTTTATATTTGTAATTTCTTTTCTGGCAAAAATAAAATGTGGTTTTAACATCATGACCGATCTCTGTCTTTCATGATTTCAAGCCATGAAATCAAAGAAGATAACAAACTAAAGTGATTTTTTTATTACACAAAACAAGCAGTTTTGTTTAATAAATACTTCTTGACCCTGGCCACCACTGCTCTGTTGCTGTCTCCACAAAAACACTCCCCAAGTCAATTCTGGTAGTACTGCTTAAAAGGATGTAGCATATATTGCAATGAGCAAATATTGTTACATCGTTTCTGTTGACGAAGACCAAACGGAGCCAAAATAATAACCCCAAGTGACAGCAGCTTTAATTTTGCACTTTGAATGTGTCCATGCATCTGCTAGATGCAGTAGGGAGCACATAACTCCTTTATGCTATTAAAAGCTCATTTGGCACTTCTGTTGCACTAGAAAAGCATGGATATGGCTGATAAAAGGTACTGTAGGTAGGGTCTTTTTTGCCTTATTAATTAATAATTGCATTACAACCTTTTAGCATAATGTAAATGAAGCAATCTCCATGTTTTGACTAATCACAAGGCAGTTAATAGAGAGATGCTCGTAGATTCTCATATTAGCTGTTCAACAACCCACTCCATACAGGTCCTTTCTGGTGCTGGAGCACTTTGAAAACACCTACTGCTGGAGAGTCTAAAAAGTTGGACAATAAATGTAGTAAACTGTGCTAATATCAACAGAGAGTTTTAGAGATAGGGAAAATTTCTCAGGTCATCTGTCATGAAATGTTTCTGTGTTGTGATCCTTAAATGTTAGTACTTTAAGTGAGTTTTAGTATTGAAGTAATCATAGTACCTATGGTTGTGATGACAGTCCCAGCAAAGAAGAAGGCACTTCCCAGGTCCCAATGACTGGAGTTGTATGATGTGTCACCAACAGGATTCACTCCTGCATTAACAGCCTCCACAGAGTGCTATAGGGACAAACAAAGAAAGGGGAAAGATTTTAAAAATACTTGATTCATCTCTGGTCTCATTAGAATTATAATCTTTCCCTCCCTGTGCTCTATATCTCTGTTCATTATAGTGTGGTTATTATTGCTAACTCTTTCATGCAATTATGTTAAACGTGCATTAGCCTGGTGTTTCTTAGAGGTAGACTACTTTATATTTCATCCAAAAGGCTGTGAGTTTGATGCCAGGCTATACTACTACTTCTGCTTGTTGATGTGCATGCAAAGTGCATTGAATGGATATAAGAATATATTGTACTTTCAATAAATACATACAGTCTATTTACCATTTTTGCTGCCACTGATCTATAAAAAACTGATCCATTATATTATAATTATTATATAGAAAGAACAGCACTTCTGCACCTCCTCTGGAGTCTGTATATTGCCTTTGCTAAATCTAAATAAAGGTACACATGAAAAAAAGTCTTTTCTAGTATTGACGACCACTTAATGCTGCTTTACACTAAAGTTTTGCCATTCACCCATTTAAACATTTTCATACATCTAAGTGCACCACACTACCACTGAGCTACAGTCGCCCCCATATTTGAAAAATAAGTTATTATACAACATATTCATAAGAAATAAAGAACAAAGCCCATGCAAAACTAGAAGTGTTGAAGCCTGAATTAAAGTAGTTGGCGTGCATGATTTCAACCTGACATGAAGAGAAGAACGCCCACTTGACCAAGGCAGAAGTATATGAAATACTTCGTCTTGTGTGTCATTTTAGGAGTACATCAAAACATTTAGGAGCACAATCAAATAATGCTTTTTTGTAAAGGCATACAAGGAAACAGAACTTTGAAAAATGTTTTTATTAATTCAGGTTGCTGATTATATGTTTCAAATCGTAACTGTTGCATAGAGCTTGGTTAGGACGGAGGTCTGTGTGGGAAAAGTCTGCTAAATCAAACTACACACTGCTGCTCAAACACAGATATCAGTCTTCCAGCAGCATTTGTAATCACTACAATTTAAAATGTATTCTGTAATGTACTTATATTGAGTAACGTATTCGGAATAGTTAGCTGGCTAACATATTGTACTGCATAGGGCTGTTCATCATTCAGTCATTTATCATTTGGAAAAGGCTGAACTCGATGTGTGTGTAGAGGAGGGGCAGTCAAATAAGCTGTGTGTGTGAGTGTGTGTGTGAGAGAGAGAGAACAGAGATAAATGAAAAGACGATGAAAACAAGAAGACAGAACACTGTGCATAAAGGTCTCCTTTGTTTCAAACATACACGTGTACACATACAATCCAAAGAAAACAAAAATTCCCAGTGACATAACAAACACAAACTTGGACTTAATCTTGTGCACAGAATGATTGGAAAACATTATTACATTATGACACACTATTCAATTCAATTCAATTTTATTTGTATAGCTTCAAATCACAACATAAATTATCTCAAAGCACTGTACATAATAAGGCCAAAACCTTTACAATATTACAGAGAGAAAAGAAACCCCAAGTTTAGAGTCAGTTATGTCATGTTTATAGAACTACAGTGTCATTTATACAAGCAGCAGCAGAGATTATTGATAAGAAACTATACTGATGAACTTTTAATCAGAGCATAATAATAATGACAGCAGTATTACTGTTACTGATAATAATAATAATATCATCAAAACTGGATCTGGATCCTGCAGCCTGCAAGATGAGGACAGAGGGAGAGAGAGGATGGAAGGAAGCAGACATAGACTTGGGAAGGAAGAAAAAAAAATAAGGTTAATGACACATAATTAAGTCACATTCACACCCTGAGTGTGAGAGAGTGAGTCTGAAAGAGTGAGTGTGAGTGCACCACATGAAATCCCCCAGCAGTCTAGGTCTATAGCAGTATAACTAAGAGATGGTTCAGGTTTCCCTGAGCCAGCTCTAACTATAAGCTTTATCAAAAAGGAAGGTTTTAAGTCTAACTTTAAATACAAAGAGAGTGTCCGCTTCCTGAACCGACATTGGCAGTTGGAGGAGCCTGGTAACTAAAAGCTCTGCCTCCCATTCTACTTTTATGGACTCTGGGAACTACAAGTAAACCTGCGTTTTTGGGACCGAAGTGATCTGTTAGGCTGATAAGGTGAAACTAGATCTTTAAGATATGATGGGGCCTGATCATTAAGGGCTCTGTACGTGAGGAGGAGGATTTTAAATTGAATTCTAAACTGTACAGGGAGCCAGTGTGGAGAAGCGAACACTGGAGTGATGTGGTCTCTCTTACTAGTTCCTGTTAGAACTTGTGCTGCAGCATTTTGAATTAACTGAAGGGTTTTAACAGACCTAATAGAACATCCAGATAGTACTGAGTTACAGTAATCTAATCTTGATGTAACAAAAGCATGAACTAGTTTTTCAGCATCCTTTAAGGATAAAATGTTTCTAATTTTCTTAATGTTCCGCAGGTGGAAGAAGGCTGTTTTGGAAATGTGTTTAATATGTGAATCAAATGATATATATAAATATAAATAACTCCAAGGTTCCTTACAGTGGAACTGGACGCCATGGTGATGTCATCTAAAGTGACAATATGGTCAGAAAGTTTGTCTCTAAGGTGTTTAGGGCCAAGTATGATAACCTCAGTTTTGTCTGAGTTTAGAAGTAGGAAGTTACAGGTCATCCAGGACTTAATGTCTTTAAGACATTCCTGGAGTTGAACAACCTGATTTATTTCTTCCGGCCTCATTGATAAATAAAGTTGTGTATCATCTGCATAACAATGAAAGTGTATCTTGTGCTTTCTAATAATGTTTCCTAAAGGAAGCATATATAAGGTAAAAAGTATAGGCCCAAGAACTGAGCCCTGTGGAACTCCATAGTTAACTTTTGTCTGCAATGAGTCATTGTTATTAACATGTACAAACTGGAATCTATCAGATAAGTATGATTTAACCAGCAGAGGGCAGTACCTGAGATCCCCAAAGTCTGCTCCAGTCCCTGCAGTAGAATTTTATGATCAATGGTGTCAAATGCAGCACTAAGATCTAACAGGACAAGTATAGAGACCAGACCATTATCTGAGGCCAAGAGGAGGTCGTTGGTAACTTTAACTAGGGCTGTTTCTGTGCTATGATGTAATTTAAATCCTGATTGGAAATCTTCAAACAGCCTGTTACTATGCAGATATTCACATAACTGATTCGCAACTGCCTTTTCTAGTATTTTAGAAATGAAAGGAAGATTTGTTGGGCGATAATTGGCTAAAACCTCTGGGTCGAGGGTAGCTTTTTTAAGAAGGGGCTTAATAACTGCAACTTTAAAAGCTTGGGGTACATATCCAGTTAATGGGGAATGATTTAATATGGGGTGGTTAATTAATGGAAGAACATTTTTAAACAGTTTGGTGGGGATGGGATCTAACTGACAGGTTGACGATTTTGATGAGGATACTAGTGATGTAAGGAGGATACTAGTAAGGTCAGGTCTCTGCTAAAAAGCCAGGGATGCTGTGTTCAAATCAGGTGACAGACTGGCACTCAGAGCGGCTAGGAGACTGACTGCAGAAGTAAAGAGGGCCAAGGCCACATATGCCCAAAGGATCGAGGCACACTTCACATCCAACGACCCACGGAGTATGTGGAGGGGCAAAAGGGTCATCACAGACTATAACACCAGACATGCACAGTGCCCCAGGGACCCCTCTCTGCCCGACGCTCTCAACAGTCGCTTTGACGACCCGAAGCACCAGACTCACCCCACCACCAGGAGAAGAGCCCCTCAGTGTGACCCCAGCAGAGGTGAGGAGAACCCTCCAGAGGAATAATCCACACAAAGCTGCTGGTCCCAATGACATCTCCGGGCGCTGCTGAGGAGCTGCGCACACCAGCTGATGGAGGTCCTGACAGACATCTTCAATACCTCCCTCCAACAGGCGGCGGTCCCTACCTGCCTGAAGACCACCACAATCATCCCAATCCCCAAAACCTCCACAGTGACAGGCCTGAATGACTATCAGCCGGTAGCCCTCACCCCGATAGTCATGAAGTGCTTCGAGAGACTGATGATGGCCCACATCAAAGACTGCATCGACGTCACTGTGGACCCACACCAGTATGCATACAGGAAGAACCGATCCACAGAGGATGCCATTTCTTCTGTGGTCCACACAGCCCTCACCCACTTAGAGAACAAGGACTCTTATGTTCGCCTGCTCTTTGTGGATTTCACATTGGCATTCAACACCATCAGACCACAGACTCTGGTCAGAAACTGACCACACTCGGACTAAGCTCCACCCTCTGCAACTGGGTCCTGGACTTTTTAACAGACAGGCTGCAATCTGTGAGGATCCATGACGTCTCTTCCTCCTCCATCACCCTCAGCACAGGCTCCCCCCAGGGCTGTGTGCTGAGCCCCCTTCTGTTCACTCTGCTCACACATGACTGCTCAGCGAGACATCTGAGCTGCCTGATCGTGAAATTTGCGGATGACACAGCTGTGGTTGGACGCATTGCTGACAATAATAAGTCCGACTACAGGCAGGAGGTGGAACACCTGGAGGGTTGGTGCAGAGAAAACAACCTCTGTATCAATGTGAAGAAGACCAAGGAGATGATCGTGGACTTCAGAAGGGGCAGACATCCCCCCCCCCTCCCCTGCACATTGGAGGGACAGTGGTGGAAATGGTCTCCAGCAGGTACCTGGGCGTACACATCTCTGACGACCTCACCTGGAGCACCAACACTTCTTATCTGTGCTGAACAGAAACTTTGTTTCTTTGATTGTTTTTGTTTTCTTCAATTAAAGAAGAATAATAGGCTGCTCTAGCTTTATGAAGGGCTTTTTTATAAGCTACGAGACCATTTTTCCAGGCTACATGAAATTCTTCTAGATTAGTGGAACGCCATTTTCTTTCTAATCTACGTAAAGCCTGTTTAAGAGTGTGAGTATGGGAGTTAAACCATGGTGCTTCTCTCCTCTGATTCATCACTTTCTTTTTCAGAGGGGCAATACTATCTAATGTAGTACGCAGTGAAGCTGCTGCATTATCAACAAGATTATCAATGAAAGTGGGTGTAAAATCATAACTCTTAACTTTAGGTGGACGATAAACAGTGACTATCAGAACCGGTTTCTGTGATTTTAAACTAGGATTAGATAGACTGAGGATAAGACTTTCAAAAGATAGGTATTCCGGTTTGGGCTTGGGGATAATTAATACGTAGACTAGTATTAAAAATGGCTGCGACTCCTCCTCCTCGGCCTGAGCTTCTGGGGACATGAGTGTTAGAATGTGTGGGTGGTGTTGACTCATTTAAACTAACATATTCTTCTTCATGTAACCAAGTCTCAGTTAAGCATATTAAATCAATATGTTTATCAATGATTAGATCATTAATTAAAACTGATTTTGAAGAGAGTGATTTTTTATTAGTCCACATTTAAAGAGTGGTATTGTGGCGTTCTGTTTTATTATTGGTGTTGATTAGTATTAGATTGGACTGACTAACTCCTCTTCTGTTAAATGGTGATTTATTTAATTTTGTCGATTTATTTATTTTTGTCGGCCGGGGAACAAACACAGTCCCTATGGGTTTTTGAGGAGGTGACTGCTCGAAAAGAAGCACAGAGGAGGGTGTAAGACTGCAACTCTGTCTGGTTTCACCTCTGGACTGTCATGGTGCTGGACTTCTAAGAAACTTTGCTATGTTTCTAGATAAGAGAGCGGCTCCATCCAAAGTGGGATGGACACCATCTCTCCGCATGAGACCAGGTTTTCCCCAGAAGAAAGCCAGTTATCTATGAAAGTAATGTTGTTTTCTGGACACCACCGAGACAGCCAGCGATTGAATGACGACATGCAGCTATACATGTCATCACTGGTCACATTAGGAAGAGGTCCAGAGAAAATGACGGTGTCCAACATTGACTTAGCGTACCTACACACAGATTTAACATTAATCTTTGTCATCGGGTGTCATTACTGCCGACATGAATGGTAACTTTAGTGAATTTATGATTATCTTTAGCCAGCAGTTTCAGATAAGACTCTATGTCGCCCGCTCTGACCGAACACCTGACTATGGTCGCTGGCGTCACTATTTTCACATTCCTTAAAACAGAGTCACCAATGACCAGAGTTTGCTTCTCAGCCTGTGTGTTGCTGAGTGGGGAAAACTTGTTGGAAGTGTGAAGTGGTTGGTGGTGAACCGGGCTTTTCTGCTTAGCACTACGCCTCTTATTACGGACAGTCACCCAGCTACCCTGTTGATCTCCCGGCTGCACGGGAGCTGCTGGGGGAGCTAATGCTAATGCTACTGCTATGTGGTCTGCACCGACTAGCTAACTGATTTAGCTTCTATGGTGCGGAGCCGGGTTTCTAACTCGCAAAGCCTCGTCTCCATCCTGGCAACTTGTAATAATACACTTATTACAAGTACCGTTATCGCTAAAGGAGGCAGAGGAGTAACTAAACATGTGGTACACAACACAAGAGAGAGCAGGAGAGGGAAAAGAAGAGAGAGAAGCCATTGCTATTAAGCTAACTGTTAAGCTAGGAAAACCACAGAGTGTGAATCTACGTGAGAGATAGAGTTAAGCGAAGGTGTCGCTAACAGAAGCTTAAGGCCATAAACGATTAACAGAACAAACTAGTTCAGAGACCAGATTGTGACTTTAGATTAAGTTTTCCAGCAGCAGAGAGCAGGAAAAACAGCGTAACACCAGTGGAAACAGGAAGTGACACAATACGTTACATGAACCGACGTCCAACTGTCAACTGACAAGCTTGGTAAAAGTGATGAAGTACAGATGTCTCATGTTTTTGCCCACTAATGGCTGTTGCACATGTAAGTAGTTAGTAGGGGCTCCTGTCACAGTCGTACTTGTGTGTGTATGTGCACATCAGTGTGCACCTGGCCCAGGGCGAGAGGCACAGTGGACAAAAAGAGATGCTGACTTTGTAATGTGCTAACAGGCAGAGCTGCCAACAGATTGGAAAAATGGATAACATGATATTTTTGACACACAGTATTGCTTCAGTTGGGTTGCTGTAATCAACACGGCTATGTGGAGCAAGTAACTGCCTCACCATTTTTATTACTCGCACGTGTGAATAAATATATTTAAGGAGTCGCACAAGTCTATTTTTACCTGACATACACAGGTATACACCTGTTGAGACCTGACATATGTAGCTGCCAAAGTTCCTCCCAATAATGCAGTGCCATTCAGAATTGTACTTGTTGCCAAACTCCTTTTTCACATAAGCAGAACTATTCTTCTTAATGTTATACTTTTCCATTACCTATACATGGCACAGTCCACTGCATCCTGCTGCATTTCACCAGACATGTCAGGTTACATTTGTAATATAAAACCAGTAACTTAGTTCAGCTTAGTGCAGTGACAATTTCGTGCCAAAAGGCTGCACTGGTGCGCTAAAAGCTGGCCAGGTCCAACCTGGTCTACTCTCGGCACAAGGTGAAGTGCAGCCGCTTTCAACACTGTGTACAGTGGAGATTTGGTGTTGCTGAGTTTGACTTGGAAAGTTGAGGATTGGTGACTAGAGTAGTAGACCTCCTCAATCCCACCAACACGCTTTTCCATGAGGAAGCAGAGTCTGCTCAGACTCAGAGGTGGGCTCTCCTATCTCTGGGGCTGAGGTTACCGAGGTGGGGAATAAGCTTCTTGGTGGCAGGGCCCCATGGGTAGATGAGATCCGCCCAGACTTCCTCAAAGTTCTGGATGTTGTAGGGCTGTATTGGCAGACATGCCTCTGCAACATTGGACATCGGGGGCAGTGCCTCTTCGTCAGGGCTGCCCTTTGTCACTGATCCTGTCTTTAACTTTTATGGGCGTTGAAGGGGTCCAGTTCGGTGGGCTCAGGATTGGGTCTCTGCTTTCTGCAGACGACGTGGTCCTGTTTTCGTCATCGGGCCATGGTCCTAGCTGGAAAAGGGTGGAGTGCCCTCTCCGGGACAGGGTCACCTCTGACCCGGAGAGGGCACTCCACCCTTTAACCCTGGAGAGTGAGGGAAGAATGGAGAGGGAGATCAACAGGTGGATCAGTGTGGCCTCCTCAGTAATGCGGGCTCTGCATGGTGAAGAAGGGGCTGTGGAATGTGGTCAAAAATTCATGGGTCAGGTTTGAGGAGCTCACTTTGGACAGACACAACAGAATACACCTTGTGAGTCCAATTAGCCACTCCCAGCTGCCACCCATGTGAGATGAATAGGGTGGATTGAAGAGCTACATCCACTGTCATTCGGATACCCTTTACTTTACCCTTAACATTACTCAGAGAGCTCAACCCCAGTTCTTTGCAGGCCCCAACAAAATTGGCTGGCCCTCTGATGGAGAAGCTGGAGAATCCAGTGATTCAGTGACTTCAATATGGATTGCTCTTGTGCTCATACAAGTAAAAACCACAGCCAAGCATTTGCTTTGTGCTAGTCCTCCTTGTGTCCTCCGTGCTGCGGCTATCCATGGCCCAAAAACACCCAGGCTGACAAAGGAAAAGGAGGAGGTCCGTAGGAAGATCAGAGTTTCTGTTTTCCCCTTCAGCTTCTTGCATATGATGCAGTGATGAAGAACACTACCGATGTGTCTCTTTCCTCCCATAATTCCCAGACCAGCTACACATAGGGCTCCCTTGGTTAAGTGATATCCCTGATGTTGAACTCATTCATGTTGATGTCGATTGAGAAGAGTAGTGAAGTGAGTGCATCCTGGGAGGATTAAAGGACTTGCTTCATCTGTCCTGAGACATGCTTTAGACAAGCTTGGGTCAAACTACTAGCTGGAACTGATCGTGTTGCATGATCTACTCGGGTTCTCATGGATTGGGACGTATTTCTACTGTTGTGGCGTGGTTGACTTCCTAATGTGTTGCACTCTATTGTTTACATACACATAAAACCTCCTTGCCTCATTGTGGATGTACCCCAAGACCACTCTGCTGTTGGAGTAGAATATCACAGTATCAAACGTGGTGTCCATTTCGTCCACAATGGTCTCTGCAATGTCCACAGTCAAGACTGGCACACAACTCAAGCTTTGGATCTGTCACTACCAGGCAGGATGTTGCTCATATTTGGGCCAGTGAGGAGCACATCATTCAGAGATGCATCATGATGTTTCACTCTCAAGTCAAAGACAACCCTCAACCGTCCAGGTTTTCGAGGGTGATAGACCCTGAAGTGTGGCAAGTACCAGCATTCTTCCTCGGGCTGCAAAGGCAGCATGATCATTTTCAAAGATTTTCTTCATTAAATCAATGTAATTGTGTCTTTACTCTGGGGTTTTCCTGAGTGAACTTGTTAGTGTAGAGAGACAATTTCTTGCCTGATCGAGGTTATTAGAGAGACGTGGACATGGGCTTTGAAAGAGTGGAGCAACCCAGCTATTTGAACTGTCCTGAAAAACCTCCTTAACCATGATCCTGAAGAAGGCAAGATCGTCCATTGAAGGAGCCAATTTATTGTCATCCATTGTCTGGCAGAACACAATCGGACAGGTCACACTGGCTGACTTGGACTGCTGGTTCTGAGCAGAACTGACAGAAGAACAAGAACTGAATTTCTCCTTGATATTAATTCTGTTGGGGCATGGACTCATAAGGCTGGGGCATCCGTTGTCCAATATATTGGTGTTCAGTGTATTTATGTGTAATGGTTGGGGTGCTCCATTGAGGGAGACCTCTCCTACTATCACCCAACTGAGTGATAATCTCTGTGCAAAGGGGTATGTTGTTGTCCATTACACTGTTCCAGAACCTTATACACATGGATTACATCTCTTCCCAGGAGAAGCAGTATTTGGGTTTTGGGGCCAAGTGGTCATATCTAAGAGACTAGAGATTTCAAGTGGGGATGCTATCTTGTAGCTGGTGGAGTAGGGATCTCTGCCCTGTTGTCTGGTAGCTGGTCACACTCGATTAGCATAGGTAGGTGACAAAGACAAAGTCCCTTGCTCTCCACCCTGTAGACTCCGACACATCCGCACATGTGCTGAGAGTATAAGGAAAGCTTCCATCAACAATGTCAAACAGCTCAAAGAAGGCTGATTTTGCGAGAGATCTGTTACTTTGACTGTCTATTATGACATATGCTCTCACTGCTTTCTCTAGCTGATTTTTGGGGTGCATGTCAACAAGACAGATATTGGAGAATGACCTTCCAACAACGCCATCTCCACAGACTCTTGGGCAGGTTGATGTGGTCGCTGAAGGCAAAGACTCCTTTTCCTCCATGCCATGCTGCTTAGGGGAGCTAGCAACTTAGCTCATCATCCATGGTGCTGGACCCGCATAGAGGGCAGTAATGTGCTTGTCACTGTTACACTCAACACACTGAATGACTGCCTTGCATTTTTTTGCTTGGTGGGAGGTTGTGGAACAATATTGAAAGCATATATCATTTTCTCTTAAGAAGGCCTTTTGATCCTCCAGCCGTTTCTAGCTGAATGTTCTGCATTTATGCAAAGGGTGTGGCTATTTATGGATTGGACACTCCTTCTTGACATCAATAAGTTCCCTGATAATTTCCCTTTTGTGGTTATCAGCCACCTCTCTCCTGTTCACCTCTGTCCCCTTGTTTTGGCTGAGAATCATTCTCTTGATGGCGCAAGACTGAAATTAGCAGTAGTGAAAATTGGATCTTTCCTCATTCTTGCTTCACAAATGAAACTACAAAGGACAGAATGGTGGGAAACTGGTGTAATGTTGCTGCTTGTATTTAGTTCCAAGCACCATCCATTTTTCCTGGAGACTAAAAGGACGTTTTTCCAAGATAGGCCCAGTGCCTCTTGCTGTATTGAGGTAGGTCAAGCCAGATAGATAACCTTCCCTTTTTTGCAGACTGAACATTGAGGAGAATATTCCCTAACTCCCTCAGACAGACACTGTCTCTGCTGTTAAAGCTGGGAAAACTTTCAAGCCTTTTAAAAAGAGCAGTCTCATTTGCTTTTGTGGACCCGTAGCACTCCTCCAACCCTTCCCAAGCCATAGTGAGAGCTATAGCGGGATATCTGATGTGGACTGACCACAGTCTTCTCACATGTTTAATGGATTCTTGACCAAGCCACTTAATTAAGTTCCTCACTAGGTAGCATTGAAAAAGGCTGATTTCCATGCCCAGTAGTTTTCAGGTTTATCATTAAATCTTGTCAGAACTGCAGTGAGTAGGTCATGGTAGGCTAAAAACTTGGCTAAATCTGTGATGTGGGACGGAGATTTGTTGGATGAATTGGTAGCCCTGCCGTTTGGCCGATTTCTTCCCATTGCGTCATGTAGGGGGGAGGACCTTATCTCAACAGTAGGTTGTAAAGTGTCCTGTCTGCCTTTGCGTGTATGCTGAATATGTGCCTAAGGTGGCCCAATGATGTAAGATGCTCTAATAGGTTCTGAGTGTGCATTGGGGTAAAGGCGAGTGTTCACATGGCATGGGTTCTGCGGTACCTGGAGATGCTGCTTAGACATCAGAATTAAGGGGTCTATCATCATCTGAGTGATGGTCTGAAGTCATATAAGTATACTGATCTAGGACATACCACTCTGTCCTCTCTTCAACTTATTTAGATAAGCCATGGTTTGTGTCATGAATTCCAGACACTCCTCCAATTCCTGCTGGATCCTTCATAAATAGTAGCTTCAGCTAATGCAGCCTTGGCCTCTTTCTGCTGCTGGATGGCCTCCAATGTGGCTTCAACACTGGTCTCTTCCACCTTTAGCTGAGCCTTCTTAACCTTCATGTCAATTTCTCTTTGTTCAAAGGTAGCTCTGGTTCATGCTGCTTCAGCCTTGGCAGGGGCAAAGCTAGCCGATGGCCTAATCGAACATCTGGATGAGTGTGCATCGTGCCCTTTGCCCACTGCTTTTTCCTCTGAGGCAGGCTTGTGGAAGCAGGAGTTAAGGGGGCCATTCCTAATCCATCAAAGCTATAGTCACTATTGAATGTGTCTTTTTATTGTTCCGTCCTTGTTAAAGAGTCCCCTTCCTTAAATCGACAGACGACTCCTCCACACACTACAGCTGAAGTTTCAAATATTTATTTATCTCCACAGTATGTGAATGAAAGAGTAAAACTGTAATTTAAACAGAGAAGACAAATGTTTATGAGTATCAAGATCCACTGCATGTAACATAGTAAAAGCCTCTACTTAAATGTAGCTTAAGTAAGCATCATACAAGTTATAAAAAGATCAAAATAGCAAGAAACATCATTCAAGGTCCATGAAAGCCATTCACTCAAGTTGCATAATCAGTGGTATTTACCAGATTCCCATACACTCGTTCAATTGACATTCTCAGTATCAACCAGTGATAGAGTTTGATTTCAATAAATAATTCACTCGCAGACACACAGCCCAACTGCTCCATGTGCTCTCCGAAACAAAAGTGGAGGATTTAAGATGGCCACCTCAGGGTTCAGAGGTTAAATAGAGTAGCCATATCCAAGGTAGGTTAGGTAGCCATCCAGTGGTTGGGAGGTGAACTGCTTTCTCCCTCAGTTCACTAGCCATAACACTGTGGTTTAACTGAACAAATCGATGATGTGTCAACAACAAGCATTTTGCATCAACAAATTTTAATCCTCAACATCAATTATTTCAACAAATTGTTGCCACCCTAGTGAGGATTCATTCAGGCAGATAGGGATGCAGTTCGTTGAGCCTTACTCAAGGTGTGACTGATAGCTGTATGACCAGCTGAAGGGCAAACACACAAGGACACTCATGGCTCTTCACATCCACAGTGAGTCAGCCTCTTGTCAAAAGTTCAACTTTGTCACAGATAAGTAGATCTACTATATGGCTGAAATGAAAGTTAAGAAATTAAAGTGTGATGATGGTGTAAGTAATGTAATATGTATGATGTGTACATATAATGCATGATGATGTGCAGGGGATGTCATATAATTCTCATGTATGTAAATCTGGCAGGAATATTTTTAAATAGTATATTGTTCTTTCAAATACAACACAAAACAATTTTCTATAAGCTTTACATTTTATAAGAATGTTTTTTTTAAATTACGTCATCATTTATGTACAAATGACTACATATGTTCACCAATGTGTTTGAGGCATTTTTAGTTGAAAATCTAAACATTTTTTAGATTATTTTGTACTTTATTAATCCCCATAGGGCAATTCCTCTCTGCATTTAACCCTTCCTCTACTAGGAGCCAGTCAAGAATTAGGAGCAGTTGGTAGCTACGGAGAGGTGTCCATGGAGCAATGGATTTTGGGACCTTGCTCAGGGGTACCCCAGCCCTACGACCCAGTAGGGACTTGTACCGACAACCCTGCTTGTGGTAACAAGCTAAGTTCTTTTTTCAGTTGGCCATGATGGATGATGGTAACCATGCAGTTCTTGAAAGTACAGCTTTCCTGGCTGAAGGTAGATAAATCCTTTCTTTCGCATCAGGGCAGTTTGAACTATAAGATCTATATTTTACTGTAGTTTTTTTTACATTAATATTTGGAATTGCTGTGGTGTCTGTGTTTTTGGTAAGATAAATTTACTCATTGCCTTTCACTTACTAAAGTTATTTCTGTAGCAAATGTACCTCTGAGCATCAATGAGCAGGATGTTCTTAAAATGAAGTGTGGTAAGGTGCATTGGAATATTGATATCTTGAGGCAAACAGAAGACTACATGACCATCCAAGTAATGTGATCCTACATCCTCCTACAGAGTGAAACCATTTCCTCAACAGTGAAGCCACCTGACTTACTACCAGTATAATGCACCATTATAATATCAATCCATCAAGCTGCAAGTGACTTGGCTTCTAAAGGAAAGAGGAGATGATGTTCTGATAATCAAATAGATGTTGGTGGTAAATGGGATGCTAGTAGCTGTTAAGTCTTTAGGCCTGGGACACACTACCTCAAAGGTCAGATAACAGCAAATAATGACAGCCAACAGTGACAACAGCTATGGACAGTTATCACATCTCTGAAGGCTGAACGTCAGAGTCATGTATCTCAGGTTTTAACAAGGGGTTCTTGGCTTTGGTCCAGTCACAGTCTTTGTCTCCCTGTGTAATATTAAACTTTGTGATGGCATTTGAAAAGATAAGCATACCAAATGAAGTCTTTTCTCCATCATCTGAGATAATGATGGTTTCTGTTTGCTTGAGAGATGAATAATGTAAACATAAACAGTCTGTTGATGAGAATTTACCTCTCCCTGTTTCTCTCTCGCTCATGCAATAGCATTTGTTAAATGGAAAGTTGTTTTTTTTTTTTTTTTAATTTAATCTCAATTTACTTTCCAATCCAATCCAAATTTATTTCTATAGTACATTTAAAAACAACTTTATTCATGGGCTTAGGATGGATGGCTTTAATTAACAGCTCCACATCAAATCAGATCTATCCTTATTAATTGGATATGTACCACAAAATATTAAGGTCGCAGTTATTAAATCCCTATTTTAAAAAATCTACCCTCAAGTCAGATGTTTTAGTAAATGTCTGAAGCTTTTTAACAGCACTTGAGACTTGTGAAAGTTTCCAACGCCTTTCTAAAGGCCTAAGATAATGGTTTAGTCTCTATTCTCATCCTGACAGATCTTGGTGCTGCAATTGATATGATTTACCATAATGTTTTACTGCAGCAACTAGAACAGATTTTTGGGGTTAAAGAACTTGGCTGGTTTGAGTCCTACTTTTCTGAAAGATTCAAATTCATCCATGAACACAAAGGTTAATTACAGAGTTCCACAGGGCTCAATGCTTTGGTCTATACTTATCACCCTATTCCTGGTTAATTTAAGCAACATAGATTTTCTATAAGCTTTACATTTTATAAGAATGTTTTTTTTTTTTAATTACGTCATCATTTATGTACAAATGACTACATATGTTCACCAGTGTGTTTGAGGCATTTTTAGTTGAAAATCTAAAAATATTTTAGATTATTTTGTACTTTATTAATCCCCATAGGGCAATTCCTCTCTGCAAAATAAACAAATTTGACTCGCTTTTTTCCATTAAAAATGAGTCAAGGGAACTTTGAATTGTTATATATTCCAAATTTTACAAATTAAATACAATTTCAAAATGTTGAGTACTTTTTGCTCAGATGTGTTTATATCCTTGGTGAAAAAAATAATCCATTAGGTTGCCTATGTTGTGCTGAAAAAGACACTCTTAACATAATAACAGAAAAAAGCAACCTAAATGGTCAAAGACCTTTAGAACAATATGTGCTTTCATGTCAGAGTCTCTGAAAGTCTCAATTAAAACAAGAAAAAGTCCCTAGATTTGTCACGAGTCAATTTTTTTGAAAAAGAACTGCTGGAAGTCTGAATACTCACAAAATATAGCAACAACAATGTGTGTCCAAGAGTTTATTCAGCAACGTTATTGAATATTGCATGATTTTCTAATATCATGCGGCCCTAAATACTTTTTACATATAATGCATGTTGCTGCATTTTTGCAAAATTTAGCAAAGTGAATCCGAATGATCGTAAACTTCTGCTAGCATTTTACGAATGCTATTGTAGTCATTTCCATTAAATAATACACATAAACTCTGTATTTCAAGCATCACTGTTGTGCAGATACCTGATACTTTGGCACTGAAAAATGAGACACCAGTATCAGTATTAGTAACAGTTGTCAACAGCAATCCCTAAAATTAACTCATTTTAAAAATTAAAATGAATTACTTACAACGAGGAGCCAAGACAAGGCAGAATATTTGTACAGTGCAGACGTGGCTGGACAATATATCATAAAATGATTTATTCAAGCTTACTGAAGGGCTTTAAATTCCTCTATTGAAAATAATGTAGTGGAGGTGTTGAAGACCTATAGACAGCATTAAAGTTATCTGAAAAAAAGAAAAAAGAGACACTGTTGTTTTAAGTGTGTATAAATGCACAAGCACAGAAAAACCACAGAATCTCTGCTGCATCTTACATCTTACTTGTATGCCTCATGAGATATCTGCCTGCTCAGCTGAGGCTGTTAAAAGAGAAGCTGCTTGTTTTGTAGCAGCAGAAGCATCCCAGATCCCTGAATGATGATGTGAAATCAGTGAGGCTTAGCAGCTGCACTCAGTCAGTCTCTCTGCTGCCTTCAGCCTTCAGCTAATTCTATGCCTCATGTTTTCCAAAGAGGGAACTGATCTGATATCTGATAGCTCAGTGGTTTTAACTGGTTTTCCTTTTGAGCAATGGCGACTTCTACTGTCTGCTTTAACTAACACATTCAACTGCAGAAACAGTTCAAATTATGGATTATATATATAAGTTCAGCTTCTTACACAAGGTTTAAATGCAAAATGCAAAACAATGCAGAATGGTCTTTGCTGGACGGACATTTCACTATTTAAACATTGTAATCTCAAAATAAGATGTGGTGAGTCACATTGGTTGATCACAAGCTAAAAAACAATGAAAAGCCATTAAAGTTTTGACCAGCCCAAACCTGGTCTGAAGAAAGTGATTCAATTCTAGTATGTAATATTTATGTTACAAACTCATTTATTCACATAGTTTATTGGTACTTATAAATTAAATAATTGTTTTCTTAGCCTTAGAATAAGTCTTTTACAGGCAAGGGTGGTGCTTTAATAATAAATAGCATGTTTCTACAGCAGCCTGAATGGATAAACCAGCCAGAGAGTGCATTCTGCATTTTGAAGCAGAACATTGTACAAACCAAGAGGATGGGCTCCACCCAAATCAACATTGTACATGATCCAATGAAGAAGAAGGAAACGACAGAGAGTACAGAAGAGCGGACTACCTAATGAGGCAAAATTAGAGTCAGCCCTTTAAAAGACCACCTCTTTTCTTGAACTTCTTGAAGTTCAAATGTGGTCAAGAACTGTACCTCTGGGAAGTCCTGACAAGGCATGTAAATTCTGTATCCCCAGAGAAACTGTACAGGGCTTGTTTGAATTCATCAGACTCTTGTGTGAGAACACACCGTTAATGTGGAAAACAACAATAAATCAAAATTTATAAATAATAAACTTTATTGTATATAGAATGTCACAGAGTGGAGTAGTGGCTAGCACTGTTGCCCCGTAGCCACTTCAAATCCCAGTTCAACCAAGGGTGTGGATTCTCCCTGTTTGTGTATTAGTTGCCCTGGGCACTCTGGGTTTCACCCAATATCCAAAAATTGCAAAGGTTAACTGGAGTTGTTCGTCTTTGTATGTTGGCCCTGTGATAGACTGGCATCCTGTGTGACCCCATCTTTTACCCACTGGGATAGGATCCAGCCCCCACACAACCCTTGTGTGGAGTATAAAGCAATAGACATTTCCAAAACAGATAAATGAATAAAATAATATGCCACTAAATACAATAAACATTATATATAGCCATTCACTATATTAAATTCAATTTAATGCATATTACATAAACAGTATACAGTATGGGATTTTGAATTCATACTGTAGGAAGTTAGCCTTGCTAATTCTGGATCTGGATGATGGATGATGGATGATGGAAGATGGAAGATGGATGGATCTGGATCTAGTAATGGTGTCTAACAACTTTTGCCCCCAAGGAGCTCTGCTTAACAGAGAAGCCACAGCCAAATTAAAAGCCAGCTGCTCTTCAGTGGCTGCCATGTTGGATGTATACAAAAGCTGCAAGAGTTGCCCACCTCTAGCACACATTCCCTTTTTTAAGGAACTTTGGAAGTTGTCCAAACAGAATTTTGGTTTATTCCCAAGAAAATATGTCACATGTTAAAACTGAGACATTTTACCATTTCAAGAAAAAAAATATCAGTCCACTCCTTTATTGTCCTTACCACAGTTGCCGTCTGCAGTATGTGATGAGGTGAAGCACACAGTGATCAGAGTCTAGGAGCAGCCCGGTGACAGAGTGATATGTGTCATTTAAAACTGTGGAGCAGTGGTCCAGTGTTTTGTTGTCCCTGGTAGGACATTTAATATGCTGTCTGTATTTTGGGGGTTCGTGGGAGTGGTTTGCACAGCTGAAGTCCCTAAGAATAATGATGGGGGAGTCTGGGTGTTTCCTCTCCATGTTCATTATCTGGTCAGCCAGCAAAGACACAGGCTTGTCTCGAGATGTAAACCGACCAGAATGAACGAGGAACACTTCTGCGGGGAATAAAATGGTTTGTACAAGGGTTTGTTTATAAAAATGGACTCCAGATGCAGGCAACATGACTTTTCCAACACTTTGACATCAGTATTTGTGTAAAAGCAGAATTCCCCTCCTCTCTTTTTCCACGTGAGCTCTGTGCTGTGGTCCACTCGGATCAGCCGGAAGTCCAGCATCCATAGTGAGCAGTTCAGTATGTGACTGTTGAGCCAAATCTCTTGAAATAGAGGGCAGGGGATCCAAGAAAGTCTGACTTTTTTATGTTGAGGAGCAGCAGTTTGTTCATTTTCATTTCATTTCATTCATTTTCCCCTGCTCTTTGCCACTTGCACTGGTAGAAGGGAGGGAGACAGGACAAAGGAGTACTTGCGCCAGGCTGCGCCGGGTTGCACTGTGCACAAAACTTGCAAAATGTGACACACCCCATTGTCTGGTCTACAAAATTAAAGTACATGGAGTCATCACAGGTAGAATTAACATGTTGAAGTTATTTAATCATTTTTTATGAACATACTTTATTATGTTTTCTCAACAGAGTAACATTAACACATTAACATGTCATCTGTAGGTAATTGTATAACTTTTAATTTTATTATATTTTATTATTTCATTTAAATCTTTAGGTGTCGCTGCCACTGTCATTGTGGAGTTTGCTGTCCCTGAAATCAATTGTTTTTAAAGCATTTTTACTGTTTCCTCTTCATCTCGTAACCCAACTGCTGCTTCATGAGTTATCAATCAAAATGCAAGAAAGTGTTCTAATAGTGTGAAATTGGTGGTGAAAATGACGAAGAGTTCCAGAGTTTCCCTTAGTCTCTGAATACCTACCAGCAAGTAGCAAAGAGAGGGAGAGAAGGCGTGACTGGGTCTTCACCAATCAAATGAGCTCCTCTCCTTACCTTTAAATGCGCTGCGGCGAGGCACAGTGCAAGTTTCATTTCCCATGGACTAAGGAGACAGCTGCAGCGTCAGACGGAGGAAAACTGATGTTGTGGTCGAGGAGGTCCAAGCTCACAGTGGCCGAATATATGATCACATGAACAGACCTCCAAGGGCTGATGATGCAAAAGGAGCCAAAAGGAGGTTACCAATATTATTATAAGAAAACTAGTTCAATTAATCAATAAAATTGATGTTCACACCATTTTGTTTCATGAGTAATTTTATGTATCTTTAATGTAATTAAGTAAATTGTGGCCAAAAATGTATAAACCGAAATGTTTAAGGACAGAGCTGTGCAGCAAGAGACCACCTGCTGCGCTCTGCTGCTGCGCTCTGCTGCTGCATGCAACATGCCACAAAGAATGCGCTGAATTTAATGAGATGAGAGAAGCCGATGCCGAGGCTGTTTGTAGTTGGCTGAGAGAATTGTGAGGTCATTAGTTTGCATCACAGTTTCAGCTGCGTTAATGAAATTCCATTACACGTGCCAACCGCTTTTGATCTGACATCAGATATGACAGAACAGTCAATATAGATATAAAAAAAAAGATATAGACATTAAAGAGTGGTTGTTGTGATTATTAATTGCATTGAAATGTGCCTGACATTCTGTAAACCTGCCTGTGAGGTTTAGGTGACGTGCGCACACCGTGTGCCAGTCACCCAAATTACTACTAGACCGGCTGCGCTTCACCTTGCAATGAGAGTAGACCAGGTTTGAGTTGGCGAGCTTTCAGCGCACCTTCAGCACAGCCTTTCGACACGAAATTGTCACTGCGCCAAGCTGAATCTGTCAACACCTCCCCCTTTCGGTCTACCAAATTGCCAAATTCGCTGACCACGGCGTTGCGCCAGACAAAATTACCACTGCGCGGGCTGCGCTATGCTGCCCCTGACTACTCTCAGCACAATGCGAAGCGCAGCCGGTCTAGTGGTAATTTGGCTGACTGGCGCACAGTGTGTGTTGCATACTACACAACAGCATGCAACATGCAGAGCATTAGAGCGCACTGGTAAGGACAGACCACCAGCTGCACAGCTCTGTCCTTAAATGTTTGCGTTTATACATTTTTGGCCACAATTTACTCAATCACATTAAAGATACATAAAATTACTCATAAAAATGATGTTACATCAATTTTATTGATTAATTGAACTCGTCTTCTCATAATAATATCGGTAACCTCCTTTTCTCATTTGATTGGTTGGAGCTCATTTGATTGGTGAAGACCCAGTCACGCCTTCTCTCCCTCTCTTTGCTACTTGCTGGTAGGAGAGATGGAGCTGTTCACGAAACTTGCAAAATGCACCTGGGCACACCCCCTTGACGTGGCACACTTGCGCTGCGCCTGGCCTGGTCTACGAAATTAGAGCTCATAAAGTGGTTAACATAAAATTTAAAACAAAAAATTAAAAAAATTAAAAGTGAAGGAAAATTAGACTTTATTAATATGTGACAAAATTCATGGTATGTGAATGATTAGTTATAGAAATGAGAATTTCCTCTTACATGCTGATGATGGTCAAGGCAGTGAAGTGATGCTGGAACTGATCCACACTTGGCTGTGCTCCGTTTTATGTTGCCCATTATCATACAGGGTTTCACTGCTGCCGAGGGAAATCATCGTCCGGGCCTAACGTTTGTGGTGCTACGTTAAAAGTAACAGTGAGTGTCTGACTGGTGTTAGCAAAAGTGAGTGTAGCAGCACATAGCTTATGATCCATCTTTCAGATTTATAGTCCTTGCCATTAAGCATTGACATCTTCCCTCTGGTAGTTTCCCTTGTTTCCAAACCATTTAATCAAATACAGTGAGAGCTTTAACACAACTAAAACACAAATACTGACCAGCTAGATTTGATAAGAAAATGAAACAGCTTGTAATTATTATACACAAATGCACTGTGTTGCATGTTAATAATTATATAATAAAAAATTAGACCAAGATAAATTATTTCAGAACTTTTTCTAGGTCACATTAAAGACCTGTCACAGGTCTTTAATGTGACCTGTGACATGTACAACTCAATTGAAAAACAAACTGAAATCTTTTAGGGGGAAAAATAAAAAATAGAAAACTAAAATAATGTGGTTGCTATCATGGTTGTAAAAACCATCAAAAAAGGGTTAAAGGGACCGAAATGAGTGCAGACACAACGGACTGGCCCTCTCAGATTGTCCATTAGTCTGGGGGTGGTACCCAGAGAAGAAGCTGGGAGTCGTGCCCACTGTTCTGCAGAAAGCCTGTCAGACCTGAGTGGAGAACTGTGGTCTACGGTCAGAGACAATGTCAATGGAGATGCCATGCAGACGGAGCACATGATCAATAAAAAGGTCCGCAGTCTCTAGAGATGTCCATCTTAGACGAAGAGTTCCAGAGTTTCCCTTAGTGACAAGCTTTTCTTCTGGTGCAGATGTTGCAGGCAGCGATGAACTCCCAAACATCACTCATCATGGAGGGCCACCAGAACCTCTGCCGCACACTGTTAACCCGAAAGTTCATTCTATGCAAACAGTTTGAGTAAATACCACTTAGCTACAGAGAAAGTTGTGCCATTTTCTAATTTACAGAGAGCAATTTAAGGTCTTTGCATTTTGCATGCTCCTTGGACAATACATGCCTGCATTTGGACGCTTGGACGCTTTTAAAGGACATTTGCCTGCTGTAAAGGGGATACAATTTCTGCCTGAATGAAGTGAGTTGTTTTCTTTAATCAAATATTAGAAAATATTAGAAACTGCTGGAACATTTCTAGTTTGACAAATGTACATTTGAATGTGTGTAAATTTGAGGCTGACTTATAGGCAAATTTTGAGTGTTGGACAATTGCAATTGTAGCAATTGTGATTTTTGAGTAGCTCTCTCTACTGTGTTTTCAACAGTTTTGCAGTAGTAGTGTAAAATTCAAATTGTTCAATGTAGTTTTGAAAATAATTTAATGCCCACTTTTAAATATTAAAATGCTGTTTTCCATCTCCATCACATATATGGATGAGATGATAGGCATTCCTAAAGTCCAATTTTGTGAAGACTGTAGCTTCACAAAGGGGTGCAAAAGAGGAGTTGATGAGCGGCAGAGGGTATTTATTCTTAATAGTTATGTAGTTCACTCCTCGGTAGTCAATGCATGGTTGGAGGTTTTTATCTTTCTTAGCAACGAAGAAAAAACCTGCCTCGAGAGGAGAGGACGAGGGCCTGATTAAACCAGAGGCTAGGAACTCTGAGATGTATTTTTCCATCGCCTCCCTCTCAGGGTGGGAAATATTATAAAACATACTGGATGGTAGCGTGGAACCAGGAAGGAGATCTATCAGGCAATCATAGGGACGATGGGGAGGAAGAGAGAGGGCTTTGGCCTTACTAAAAACTTCGCCTAGATCAGGATAAGGGAGATGAACGAGGGAGCGATCCGGAGTTGTGTCGGTGGTGAGTGTAGGGTGAGTGACTGGCCTGGCTTAATGTGAACAGTGAGAGTAGCAAAAGGTGCTCCAACTAATCACCAAAGCTGAGGACCAATCAAGGTGAGGGTCGTGAAGCTAACACCACAGGGAGGAAGGTAAGGAAATAACCAAAAAGCAAATTAACTCATGGTGGCTCCCAGAAATAGATAAAGCTAAAGGTTGGGTATGAGCCGGGTATAAGAGCGGCTGGTTGGTTCTGGATAGTGGAGTCCGGATGGCGTCCATCATGTTGCTCAGAACCTGGCCATGGTGTGTCATGGCAGCTGGCTGCACTGCTACCGCTTTGGTTTCCGTAGGGTCCATGTCTTATAGTTCAGTGCGTACTATCACGGTTGTAAACACCATCACAAAAGGGGGGAAAAAGGACCAAAACTGAAATGAAGTAGAAAAAGGAACAATCAGATTTATTATACAAAAACTAACAAAAAAACACTGGGTATAACTAGAGCCTGGCTGACTGGAGAAATGGAGGCAGCTTTGCTGAAGAAGTCCCCGCCTCTCCTGTCAACCAGCCTCCTAAAAACAAAAGGGCAGAACACTCTCACGGAAGTAATGCAGTTAAAGCAACAAAACAGAAAGGGAAGTAACAAACCTGAAACATAGGAGCAACCCAGAGCAGACATGACCTGACATGACAGTTGCATCAGTGTGAGCACCCTCATATAACTGGGGATGTGACAGAGTTCAGAATTTACCAATCACATGATAATGTGACTGGAAACTCTGTGCCTTGCGTTTATCTTGCTGTATCTTGCGGGTCGCTGCTCGTGTGGTCGACTGGTCAGTCATTTGAGCAGCTTTCTCTCGTTGTTACTCTTATTTTTGTTCGTATATGTTCACTTTACCTTTATATGTTCACTTTACCTGCTTGGACAGTGTGTGTCTGCCTGTCTTAATTTTTCCGGCGTTGACTTGCCAGGAAGTAGTGATTCCAGATAGCACACAGGGCGCACTCGCCCTTAGCCTAGCGGAGCTAGCTTCTGTTACTCAAAACATTTGACATGGATATACGTGGGATGGCGACATGCCTACAGTGGTTACTTTTTTTGCTAGTCTGCGCATGCTGCTGCAGGCTGTGTTTACATCAGAGACTTCCTCCTACAACTCTGACAACAGCCACAACACAACGTCAGTACGGATAACTTTCCAGAGGAAAGGTAACCAGAAGGAGATGGAAGAAGGGTGGTGTTAAAACCAGGTTCAAACGGGAGACATGTAAACAACGAGTGCTCCCATCCATCATCTTATCCAACGTGCGTTCCCTCCGTAATAAGACGGACAAGCTGCAAGCCAGCATCTACCACCTGTATGAATACAGAACTGCTGCTATTCTTGCTATAACTGAAACGTGGTTTAACAACAACGACACTGACGATGCCCGGCACATCGATGGCTTTGCCCCACCACTCCGTCTGGATCGGGACAACAAACACACCGGGAAACAACACGGTGGTGGTGTGTGTCTGTATGTAAACAACAGCTGGTGCTCCATGGTCGTGGTGAGGGAGAGGCTGGGCACAACAGACATTGAGCTACTAGCTATTTCCTTGAGACCGTTCTTTTTTCAAATTTTTACAACTCTTTTTCATTCTGGTTTACATCCATTCCAGAGCCAACGCAGTTACGGAGACAGAGCATATCACCAGTACGCTCAACAAAATAGAACAGCTATCACCTGACGCTCCTGAGCTCATCCTGGGAGACTTCAACAACTGTTCTCCAGACAAGTCTCTTAATGGCTTTTAGCAATACGTTACATGCACCACTCGTCAGGAAAGGACTTTGGACAAATGCTATGGTTCGGCTCCTGATGTATACAGAGCTCTCCCCCTCCCCCCTCTCGGGTCTGCTGATCACCACACAATCCTGCTGGCTCCAGCATATACCCCAGTCATCAGGAGGGTGAAGAAGGTTATCAAGAACATCAAACAGTGGACAGCGGATAGTATTTAAACTCTACAAGGATGCTTCAAATCTACGGACTGAAACTGCCTCCCCTCCTCTTCCACTGATAACATCCACGAGCAAGTAGATACTGTCTCTTCATACGTCACCTTCTGTGTTGACAACATTATCCCATCAAAAAGAGTCACCATTTTTCCCAACAATAAACCCTGGATCATCAAAGACCTTAAGCAGATCCTGAACAGAAAGAAGAGGTTTTTTCTTCATGGGCTCTGAATTGGAAAAGAAGGTCAATAAAGAGGTCAAGTGGGCCATCAAGGCAGCCAAGCTGAGGTTTACCGGAGGGAATCTACGCTCAGCCTGGCAGGGCCTCAAAACTATGGCCTCAGCAAGCACTGCTGCCACCATCCCCAGATACATCCAGGTGGAAGGCTACAGCCCTGCATTCCTCCCATGACGACCTCAACTCCTTCTACACCAGATTCGAGACGGACAACATCACACAGCTTAATGAAATAAGATCCACACTCAACCCTGACGGCTCTGTGTTCACCTTCAACATACAGGACGTGGTGAGAGCCCTCAGGGGAACCAGAGAGAGCAGCTCACCTGGCCCAGACAATATCAGTGGCTGGGTCTTGAGGCACTGCGCTCAGCAACTAGGGGGCGTGTTCCAGATCTTGTTCCAGAGCTCCATGGACAGCTGTACCGTCCCCCATCTCTGGAAACACCGTACAGTCATCCCCATCCCCAAGAAGAATAAAAAAGTTCTGAATGATCTTCGGCCTGTTGCTCTCACCTCCCTCGTGATGAAAACCATGGAGAGGATCATAAAACTCCATATCATCAGTGCAACACACCCCTTGACAGATCCATTCCAGTTTGCATATCAGCCAGGCAAAGGTGTAGACGATGCAAAAACCATCATCGACAGCATCCATAAACATCTTGAGCATCCCGACTCTTCAGCCAGATTACTGTTTGCTGATTTCTCTTCAGCCTTCAACACCTTGCAGGCCCACATCCTGGCCACTAAACTCTCCTCCCTCTTCCACCTGGATGACCAGCTAATTCTGTGGATTCTGGACTTTCTCACAAACAGGTCCCAGGAAGTACTGGTTAACAACTGCCTCTCAGACCTCCGTTTCACGTTGACTGGCTCCACCCAGGGATGCGTGCTGTCACCACTGCTCTTCATCCTGTACACCAACGACTTCAGATCCACACAGACCAACTGCCACCTGGTCAAGTATGCTGACGACACAGTTCTCCTGTCTCTGCTGTTTGGCCCCTCTCAACACCATGGACCAGCCCTTCAGGAGTTCATAGCGTGGTGTGATAGGTCACACCTGGAACTTAATGTCAGTAAAACCAAGGAGATGGTGGTGACCTTCTCCAAGAAGCAGAGAGACCTGGCTATATCAGTCACCACTATGATCCATGGCAAGCCAGTGAAGCTGGTCGGGGAGTTCAGATACCTGGGTACCACCTTTGACAACCTGTTAAAGTTCTCCTCTAACACTGAAGAGATTCTCAGGAGGTGTTAGCAATGAGTGGCTCCCCTCCGGCCGCCGACTACGCTGCCCCACTTGCAGAACTCAGGAGGAAGGCGACCTTTGTCCCCACAGCCACCCTTCTCCTCAACACCCCCCCCCCATTCACACCTACTCTCTCTTTCTGTCCCTTCTCCAGCACACATACTACCATAGCACATTCACACCCCTCAATCTTATACCAGCACTTTAGCCACTTGCTGCTTTTTTGTGCCTTAAATTGTCCCCTGGGAATAAATAAAGTTTTCTGAATCTGAATAGCCCAAAGTTTTCAAACTTTAATGTATAATTTCACACACATCACTGCAATCAATGCCCAGAGGCTACAGATGGAAATTAATTTCTTATGATATGCTGTTTTTAATGTTTAATGACTTAGTTACAGATCCTATTCATTTTTATCATCACTGGGACCACATTTATGTTTATTCCAACCACAGTTGCGTTTACTCCAACAACAACTTCTCTAGCTCTTCTCTCCCTTGGTATTTCTCAAGCTTCTTATGTTTGTTTGTTTTTTTTCCTTGATGTTACTATAACTCTGGTCTGCCACATCTATCATTGTTGCTCTCTTCTTTTTTTTTGTTGCTCTCTTCTGCTGCTTATCGGCTACCACTATGATTGATTAGACATCACATCACAGTTTGTCTGTCTGGATCTGGAAATACCATAGGATCTTAGCCTTGTCCTTCTCAATCACCTTTGTAGGTGTCTTCCATCTTGATCCTGGGATCTCCAGTCCAAACTCAATGCAGATGTTCCTGTACACTATTCCAGCCACTTAGTTTTGGCGTTCCACGTATGCCTTCCTAGCCAGCATCTTGCACCCTGCCCTGATGTGCTAAACTGTCTCAGGGGCACAGTCTACACCTTGGATCCTGCCTATTGTGGTAGAACTGGGATCTAGTTCTTAGAACCTGCTCCCGTGCAGCTACAATTAGTGCCTCTTTGCTGTCTTTCAGTCCAGTTTTCTCTAGCCATTGGTCTGTTTACTCAACATCTGCTATGTTGCCTTCAAGTAGTTCTGATCATCTTCCCTCTCTTTGATATCATCTAGAGTTGTCGCCCACAGTTCCATCAAGTTCTTGATGAAGGTCCTTAGAGTCCTGTTGATATTGTACAGCTCCAAGCATTCCAGTATCTATGTGTGACATCGTCATAGGCTTTCTTATAGTCAGTCCATGCAGTGCACAGGTTGGTGTTCCTGGTCTTACAGTCCTTCATGACTGCCCTATCGACCAGTCTGGTATTAATGTCAATTCCTTTTTGTGGGCTCTGCTCATGTATTGAACAATGTGCCTATTCATCTTTGCCGCGATGATGCCCGATAGGAGCTTCCAAGTTGTGCTGAGGCTGGTTATAGGTCAGTAGTTGTTGGTACTGCTCCCTTCTTTGGGGTCCTTCATGATGAGGACTGTTTGGCCTTTTGTCAACCATTCTGGGTGGGTCCCAGACAGCAGCATTTGGTTCATCTGTGCTGCTAGGGATTCATGGAGAGAGGTTAGCTTCTTCAGCCAGTAGGTGTGGATCATGTCAGGGACTCATTTTCATTTTGGACATGTCATCTTGGAATTCTGCTGTTATGATATTTACTGGGTCTTGTTCTGGTATGTTGCTGTGATCTGCTCTCAGGTCTGCCAGACACTTGGTACTGGTGTTATGCAATGCCTCTTTTTCCTATATACTCTTCCAGTATTGCTCAATCTCAGCCCTGAATGGGTCTGTGGTGGCCTTACTGCCTTGTCACTGAGAATAGGTCTTGGATGGTTTGGTGGAGAATGCTCTGTTTTTTCTCCTGGCCTCTACCTCTCTTGTGTATCTCTTGTGTAAGTATTCTGATTCTGATTCTGATTTATGTGAGCAGCCAGGGCTCTGAGTCTTTGTTTGACAGTCTATAGTGCCTCAGGAATGGACAGCTTGTTGTATTTTGTAGGTAGCGTTCTCTTTACTACACCCCTCTGCAGCTCAGATAGAAGGCTAACCTCTTTCCTTATTGTCTTGATTTTAGCTTGTAGCCTTCTTCTCCATGAATGGTATTGCTCCTTATGGCTTCTGACATTAAGTTTGTGACCAAGCATCTCAAGGAAGACTGATGCTGCTGTGTATATCAATTTATTGGTCTCAGTGATGTTGTTAGTGTGCAACCTCAGGGTGCTGGATTTAGGATAAAACCCTTCACCCATGGTGAGGAGCTTCCTTGTCTTTATATCAGTGACTTCTATCCCTTTCTTTGCCCAGGCAGTCATGCCAGAAGGGTATCTGTTTCCTGGCAAGATGTTGGTATTGATGGTTTGAATCTTGTTAAGACCATTCAGCTGACTCTTGAGGATCTCCTTGTGGCCTCTTCATGGTTCCCATTTGCCTGAAGGAACCCCAAAGTATTTGTAGCTGTTTTGTACATCTACTATGTTGACTTCAAGCTGTTTCACTCCCTCAGTTCTGATCATTTGCTGTAGATCCTGGTGAGGTAGATCAATGATTCAATATGTAGTTCACTCTTGGCATACAGCTTGAGATCATCAGTGGTGGCTGATGAGTGCCCCACTTTGGAATCGATATCCAAAGAGACGATATCCAATGATCTGGCTGAGGGGGTTTAGGCCTATGCAGAAGCAGGGTGGCAGATAATCACCTTGATATAATCCACATTTGATTCTCCCTTGAGTAATGGGCTTTGAGTTGGCCTTTATATTTGTCTTCCACAGTCCCATGGAGTTCTTGACAAAGGTCATTAGAGTCCTGTTGATATTGTAGAGCTCCAGGCATTCCAGTATTCAAATGTGAGGCATCGAGTCATAGGCTTTCTTATAGCTAATCCATGATGTGCAATGGTTGGTGTTCCTGGTCTTACACTCCCGTTGACCATTAGTTGGAGCTTGACTCCCCTGGAGTTACTGCAATTTCCTTTATGGGCTCTGCTCTTGTAGCCACAATGCTGCCTGATAGGAGCTTCCATGTTGTGCTGAGGAAGGTTATATGCTGGTAGCTGGATGAGACTGTTTCCTTCTGGTGGTCCTTCATGATGAGAACCGCCTTGTGTCAACCATTCTGGGTGAGTCCCAGACAGCAACAACTGGTTCATCTGTCCTGCCAGGTGTCCATGGAGTGAGGTTAGCTTCTTCAGCCAGTAGATGTGGATCATGTCCATGGCCTGGTGCTCACAGCTCTTTATTTTGGACACTCCGCCATTGTGATCATTACAGGGTTCTGTTCTGCAATGCTGCTATTGTCTAATTTCAAGTGCACAAGCTACTGGACATTGGTGTTATGTGATGCCTCTTTTTCCCTTCCAATATTGGTCAGTCTCAGCCTTGGGCAGGTCCGTGTCGTCTTATTACCCTGCCAATGAAGGTCAAACTTGGATAGATTGAGAACATTCTGTTTATTATCTTTTCTTATTACCTTTTCACATTTTCACTCCCTTTGGTTTCTGCAAGCCTAGCAAGTTAGCTCCTAAGTAATGGCTTCTCTCTCCTTCTCACTCTCCTGCTCCATTTGTAACATATTCACTTATTCCTCTGCCTCCTTTAGTGTTATTGATACATGTAATAAGTGTAGTTCACTAGCAGCTATTCACTAGAGGCTAGCATGTTTAGTAGGTTGGCTCCGCACAAAGAGGCTAATTCAATAGCTGTAGCGACTAGCAAGTCCCCTGTAATGTGTGAGCTGTAGTTCTACTGCAGCTCCCAAGCAGCCGGGAGACACACCCGCCAAAAAACAAACTCTGGTAATTGGAGATTCCATTTTAAGCAACGTGAATCATTACCAACGACCATAGTTAAATGTATTCCTTGGGCCAGAGCAGGCAACAGGATCATATCTGGAACTGCTGGCTAAAGATAAACCTAAATCCATCCTACTTTGGATGGAGCAGCTCTCAGTTAGAAATATACAGTAGTTCACTTTATTAGATATCAAAACCCCTGACAATCCAGAGTTAAGTCCAAGAAACAGAGGTGCAGTCCTACACACTCATCTGTGCTTTTGCTACAGCAGTCACATTCCCAGCACCACTTCAATAAAATAAATAAATAATATAATAAATACTTCAATAAAATGCGTGCTTTTAAATATCAGGTCACTTTATTCAACGATTTAATTGCATATAATCATATTGATCTACTCTGCTTAACCAAAACATGGTTACAGGAGGGGAAATATCTAAGTTTGAATGAATCCACTCCCCCTACTCATATTAATGCACACATTCCATGAAGCACAGGCCGAGGAGGAGGGGTTGCAGCAATTTATAACTCCAGTCTGCTAATTAAATTAAAACTAAAACCTAAGTTTAAGTCATTTAGAACTCTTATTCTTAGTCTAGCTTATCCAAACTGGAAACTACAGCAACATGTCCTGCTCATTATTGTCTACCGTCTACCTGGCTCTTACTCAGAATTTTTGCATGAGTTGTCTGACTTCCTACCTGAATTAGTTCTTAGCACAGATAAAGTAATTATTATGGGTGATTTCAATATTTATGTACAGCAGATATTGACAGTGACAGCCTTAGCTCAGTGTTTATGTCTGTAGTGAACCCAATTGGTTTTATTCAACATATTAATAAACCCACCCATAGTTTTCAGGACTTTGTCAGGGCTTAGAAAACACCACAGGACAGAAACAGCACTATTGAAAGTCACAAATGACCTTCTGTTGGCTTTAGACAATACTGGTACTATTAGACCTAACTTCACATCACTCCCTGTTAAATCTAGAATAGAATTTAAAATCCTCCTCCTCATCAACACTGGTGGCTTGCTTGTGGTTTCTGGAGTCTCTAAGAGTAGAATGGGAGGCAGAGCTACCAAGCTCCTCTCCTGTGGAACCAGCTCCCACTGTGGGTCCAGGAGGCAGACAGTGTCCCTACATTTAAAGTTAAACTTAAGACTTTCCTCTTTAATAAAGCTTATAGTTAGGGCTGGTTCAAGTCAAGCCATTGCTTAGTTATGCTGCCATAGAACTAGGCTGCTGGGAGAACAGCCATTATGCAGCGAGCACTCTCTCTCTCTCTCTCTCCCTCCTCGCCTCCTCAGCACTCATACTTTTATCATGACGATAACATTGTTTTCTCTCCCTCCCACTAGTTTGTGCTCTTCCTCTCTCTCTCTCTTTGCTCTTATTTCACAGATATCCCTGATTCCAGAGCTTCAACACTACAGCTCAAATATTACGACTATAACCATAGCTAATGAGTAGCTATATATTATATAGCTACTCATTACAGCTAAGGTTAATTATCCTCATCCACCCTTCACCAACGACTTGTCCTCTTCTGAGGGTCTCATGAGGAGCAGGAACCAACTCCATATGGTGACAGTTCATGTCACACCCTGAATGAGATGATGATAATTATTAATTATCATAATTGATCATTTTTTCAAAGTTTTCCCAATTTTTATTTCACATTTTCTCCAAAAAGAGAGAGAGGGAGAAAACAAACAAATGGAAAAATTATCTTAATTTTTTTTCTCTTGTCTTTTAGGGCTTCACAGAAGCCTTTTCAGTGACAGGACAGAAACATCACAAGCATTGTTCTCTTTGTACTGATCATTGTGAGACTATGACTAATAAACATCCCATGTTCTTTTCAGTACACTGATTTCCATTCTCTCTGTAACATTCTTGGAGGAATGTTACAGAGAGAAACAACACTGAAGGCCGCATATTGATTTACTTGTCTTTTGCCCAAATGGGTAAAAAGTCTCAGTGAATCATTCAGACTTTCCTGTGTGCATAGCCATCAGTCTTTGTAAATATTGTGGTGGATCACAGTTATTGGCTGCTGGCGTGGTTGTCGGTGACAGCTTCTTGCGACTGACACGCAAACACGGCATCAAAGTTGTTAGTATGGTACTGTCATACATATATTATGGACAGAAGTCAAAATGGTTGAAAAAAAAGAAAAAAAAATGTGGTCTTTGAGAATAGAAATGACATGCATGAGTATTTGTATTAACATGGAATTGAGAGTGTTTTAATGATATTATGAGAATATGTTGGTGTGTTTTTCCCCTATGATTTAAAAGAACTTTCAACTTTATATACACATCTGTAGACATGAAAATTAATAACATCAATTTTGACAACTGGGTTAAATATTAAAATATGAATTTTCACATAAGCACATGAAAAATGCAACAAAGTGAGCTGTCCAAATGGGAACGGATTGCCCGAGATGAATATTAAGGCTGAACAGAGCAAGAAAGTGCAACAATTCTGTTAATTAACATCAACATAGATGCAATTTGTGCCAACAGCCAGTACCTGAAAGATATCACATTACTAAAGGGCATGACTACCAGAGAGAATACTACCACCAGTGGTATAACTGTGACAGTAACCCACAGGTAACCAGACAGGCACTTCCCACTCACTACCTGACACTTAACCCAAGGGCTAGTCACAAACTTATGTAACAGCTGATAGAGTGGATACTCTGAGAAAAGGCACCAACAAAGTCAGTGTGTCAGCAAACTCACTGAGTGAAGGTTTTTCAACCTCCTCTTTCTAATATACCTCCTAAATGTATATACATAAATAGGAACATACCTCCCCCATTTTATTTAGTACACCCTCCCTCACATATGCCATCACTCAGGTCACCTATCAGCTGCTCCTGACTTTGCCAATATGTAAGCAAGCTTGGAGGGGACCATGTCGAGGTGAGGCTCCTAAACAGTCTGTCTGTGCACAGTATAGTGTCTAGTATAGTGTCTAAGGCCGTGGACCATGGTCACTGAACCCCAATTGTTCCTGATGATACCACCTTGGCACACAAAGAATGAGTTAGAAGCTGAACTGGTGAGACTGGAGAGCAGCAGAATGTGCAGTGGCCATTATGGCACTTCCCAAAAAAAAAAAAAAAAAAGACAGTCACCTGGACTGGACAATCTCTTAAAACAAATGTGACAAGCTAAACTATAGTGCACTACTTAAATACATATTTTACTGCAGCAACCCAAAACTCCCACGCCTCACTGTAGACTTTGTAGACTGTTGAAGCTATGTTTTTTCCCCTTTTTATTATGTGTGTGATATGGTGTAATGTAACTGAGCAAAAATGAGGACTTCGAGATGGTGGAAAGCAGGGGCTTAATATTCAACACCTTTTTTTTTTTCTTGTTGGATTCAAAATAACTAAATTGTAATATATGGTTGAGGCTCACATGAACAAAACCTTTTTAGTTTCCTCTCATGTCTATAAAAAACTATGATAATGCAAAAGCAACTCACAACTGAGCTGTCACATCAAAGCCCTAATTATGATGTAAATACCTCACAGAGCATAAGCAACATAAAGAGCCATAAAGAGAGACCTCTGTGATTATTGTCATGTGACTAGGACATGAGTGTGGGCAGCAAATGTCTTCCACAAAGTTGAAGCATTATGTTTTTGAAACAGCTGGTTCTACTGTAGTTAGTAGTCAAAAGCATTAGAAAAAATTTAGAAGTAATTTACATTTTTTTTGTAATCTTTATTGGCTGATTATATTAATTTATTGGCCAGTTTACAGATTACACATTTGTTCACAGGCTCATGATAAATGTGTCAGTAAAACTTCATTTTTTTTAATCCAAAAGTTGTTTTATTGTTTAGTTTTTTGATGACTTGTTTCATGTATTGATTTTATTACTTTCTATGGAATATTGTGTATTTTTCATTTTAATTAATTAAAGAAGAGAAGAACAGAGGAAACTATAATAAATAAAACAGAAGTTCATACTTAATCAAAAACTAAACATGTAATCACAAATTTCCAAAAGACTTTTCCTTTAAATCGCTGTGGTCTGAAAAAGGAGTAAGCAAAAGCAATACCTTTTCGAGTCATACCCTGTTTTACTTTTTTTATGTTTTTGTAATAAACAATTTTATTTTGTATGAATAGTGTAGCCATCCAATCCAAGTCCGTAATATATATATATATATTAATAATCTTTTAAATTTGATTATTGTTACACATGATTTGAAGTTATTCCATTTACTGACTCCCTTATTTGTGAGACAATGATATGTATTAAGCATTTGTTCCTACTTCACCACAGGATACTGTGTGGTACTTTTTGATTAGCTACTTTGTACATGAATTGTGCAGTTTTAAAGTCAACTAGATCTTTCAGTTTGATAAAGAGTTGGTGGTTGGCTCTCTGTACTCAGCATTGCTTACAATTCATATTGCTCTTTTGTACATGATGTATACTGGATCCATGTTTTATATGTGCTCCCCATACTTCCTCACAGTAAGTCATGTATGGAAGTATAGAAGAACAGTACAAAGTAAAGAGTGAAGTTTGACTGAGGAGGTTTTTGGCTGTGTATAATATTGCATTTGAATTTGATACCTTTTACTTGATATAATGTATATGTGGTTGCCAGTTTAATTTGTTGTCTATTTCTTATCATTTATCATTTAATATTTGTTAACAGTTATATTTTTCAGGAGGTAAAAATTAAATCTAAATATATGGGCCAAAAACATCTACATCAATTATTAGCCACAGGGTGCATTAATTTCTACAAATCTGCCATAGAAAAAGACACACTGGTTGACCTCTATACAAATTAATTTTTAAATTTGTTTAAAAGAGGTAATGGTCTATACCAGACTGATATCAGTACTGGACACAGAAAAGTGGTATCTAACCATACCTACTGTGCACCAGTCACTGAACATTTTCAATTGTAAACAGTCTGCCAAATTTGTTGTGCAAGCAAAAATTCAAGTTAACCTGTCCTCAGACGAAGTAAAGCCACACCCAGACAATCGGAAAGACAGTGTTAGAAGCTAAGATAGTGAGAAAAGAGAGCATGTGCAGTGGTCAAAAGGTGGAGGAGGAAGACATATGCACTTTTTGAAAAAAAACAAACAAACAAAAAAAAAACTTGCAAATGGACTCACAGTCGACAGAGGTATGCACTGTTTGAATGCATTCTCTAGTTAGGTGCTAAAAATAAATCAACTGACAATACAGGTTGCACTGTGGCTGCCTTTGTTGTGAAATATAAACGTTTTGTTTTATTGATTAGAGCACTCCCTCTGAGTCCTATGTTGTGATTCACACATAGGCTCCTAGTATACACCAAGTTGTGCAGTATCATAGTATAAATATGGAGAAGATTGTTGCTGCAATTCTTTAGTCAGTGACCAAACAATAACACACCTGGAACCAAGGACATGACAGATGACACTCACTGTAGCTGTATAATGCAATATTTCTAAAGAAGACAAAAATCATTTGTTTTTGTTTAATAAATAACTTTGGCAAAATGTATCTTTATTTTACATTCAGTATATATATTATATTTTTATAAAAACTTTCAATGTCACAGTTTAATCTTCTAGTGCTGCAGTTGGATTTATTGTATGTTGCTGGTGTTGTTTTGAGGTCTGCATCCTGATCAGATAGTATTTTGCTCCCATTAGAGTTTTATTTCCCTGAGGGCTTGTCTTCAACAGTAGCCCAATGAGCCAAACGTAGGGCACAGTGAGGACATAGAGTCTCTCAGCGCTAGATAAGAATGACAACAACAAGACTTAGGAGAAAGAAACAAAGTGATACTTGGAACCATAGTTAATAAAACCCATTCCTAAAAGGAAAACAGATATATCATATATTTATATTACATCAAACCTCTCTGCAAAACAGTTAAATTATTTACATCCTAATTTTCTTTAATCCTGAACTCATTTGAATGTAATATTTTTTAAAGCAGATCAGAAGTTTGACTAGAATGCTATGTCACAACTACATAACAAGAAAAGGTTCAGCAGATTGTTGTTAACTAGTCCTCTTATCAGTTAAACACAAATGTCAACCAACAGTGGCATCAGTTATTTGTCTCCTGTTTTCAGTCCTTGGTTTTAATATTTTGTCCGACTCCGACCCCTTGTTGGTTTTTGGGTGGAAATGATTGGGACATAATACATCCTCACTTTCAACCCTGCACTGTTAATAGCTGTCAATCATACAGTGTCGACAGCCAATGCATACACTGCCTTATAGTGTGTTTCAGTAGTCTTTTTTGGGCCATAAATAATGAAAAACAAGTACAATAGTGTGCATACATTTTGGGCAGGTGTGTAAAGTACAAAAAATCTAAATGTAATCAATATTTGGAGTGAACACCCTTTAAAACAGCACAAATTCTTTTAGATACACTTGCACACAGTTTTGAAGAAACTTGTAAAGTGGCCCTGAACTGTAAATCACCACCACAAATAGGAAAACACAACAACATTAAAGTGAATAACTGAAAACCTGGCATTAACTCGCTGATTGGACGGACACACTGTCTGTCGTTTAACTGGAAGTAAATTGCTGGTTTCTAACAGTAGGATGCAAACTGCAGATTCAATTTAGAGATGACCAGTACCAGTGATTCAACTTTAGCGATTATCAACGATTATTTTGATGTACGGCACACTTACGATGTGATACTTGATATGCTGTCAATCTTTCACAACATCACAATGAGTATGAGCACTCTGAAGACACGTTTAAGTAAATCAGGGTTATATAGAAGAAACAACTTTTGTCATTTTGTTTTCCGCTTTTGTTTTCTGCTTTTTTCTTGTGTTTTCTCAGTTAATGTTGTGTTTTCAGTTAATGTTGCGTTTTCTTATTTGTGGTGGTGATTTGCACTTCAGGGCCACTGCAAACTTGGCAGGAAGTTTATTCCAAACATTTTTGAGAACTAATCACATATCTTCTGTGGATTCATGTAATCCAAGTGATTGTTTGGGGTTCTTGTCCTGCTCATTACAACTTCCCACAGTAACACGAATGAAACATGTGTTTTTCTTTGTTCAACAAACAGACAAACCCCAATGATTCAATACATCAATTCATCATTCAGCTGAAGTTTAAGCCCTTCATTCTACCAAAACATCCAAAAGGAAGTTTCAAGGATATACAGGAGCATTTAGACTTTCAGAAGTTTGTGTGTGTGAGAGACAGGTCAGTGTGGTTTGTATCCACTTCCAGTCTGGCAGAGTGGAGTATGTGTGGAGCTTGAATGGCTTTAGATCAATATGAATCTCAGGTTTCACGAGACCTGATTCCCCACTGGGGACATGCACATGGACACAAGCAGGACCCAGGAAAGGCTGGTGTATCAAGTGGAAGATGCTCTTACCTTGATGATAGCCTCCAGCTCATCTGGGGTCACACACTGGTGTTTCTGCAGAAAGGCAGCCTTCTCCGCTGTGATGGTGATCTTTTGATTGTTTTCAAAGGGCTGCTCCAGTGCTTGGAACACCAGACCTCCTGCCACCAGGTAGGCCACCACCACCACAAACACAGCCAATACCGTCTTCAGCTTCATCATGGTGAACGGAGCAGAGCCGTCAGCTGCTGCCTCCATGCTGGCCACCACACTAGCGGGCCGGGGCGAGGCAGAGAGCCGTGGCAGGGAGCAGCCCATTGGGTTCTGCATGGTGGCAACACTGGCATGCACCAGGCTGGACTGAAGCATGCCCGGCTGCACCTTCTTCGGGGGAACCAAGTTGGTCTGGACTGGCACTGAAACGAAGGAAGTGTACTCTTTGTGAAAGCAATGTTTCTTCCAACTAATGATTCCTATACATAACTGACAACTTGCTAACGTACTTCACTACATTCATCTTTTGGCTGTTTCACTACTCAACATATAGGTCCCTTAGCTGAAATGATTGCTAAGTACCACCAAGTGCCGTGAAAGAGAGTCAAATAATATACACCATAAAACGTCTATATTAGCAGAGGTTGGAGAGATTGCCTCTGTTGAGTATGAAGCTCAGGAGAGAAGTGTGATCTGAAATGTACTAAAACAACTTACAGATAAAATTAGCTGCTGATGTTGGATCGAAACACCTGCACCTGTTTTTTGTATTTAAACCTGCACTTTTTTTTTAAATGTCTACATTATACTACATGTGTCATTGTTATGTGCATGCTGTGATTTAGCTGATTTGGCTTGCACTAAGATTTCAGAATATCCTTGCCTCTGCTGTGTAGATTTTTATGAATTCTGACAATTTATTGCAATATTCTGTCTCTTGTGAATCCTCCAACTTCATAAAAGTGCTATAGACTTACTCTACATTGTGACCACTGCAGCACCAGTGGCTCAGGAGACAAAGCCACTCAGTAATCGGCCATGCCGATAATGTGTGAGTAGTACTGGTGAGTGATACAAAAGTGGTGTATGAAAATGCCATGAGTGTGTGTGTAAGTGAATGAATGTAAATTGCCTCAACATTGCTGTCATCTATGTTTTCATGTGTCACAGGCTGGTTCTTGGTGCAGAAGGGACACATAGTGTAGTGAACACTGACTGCTTACCACACTTTAAAAAACCTGTACTATCCCTTTATACTTGTTTGCTTTTTCGAAGCATTTCAAGAGCAAATCATGTGCTGCACCTTCATATGCACAAGATGCAACGGCTGGCTGAACACGTGCTGCAGGACGTGACACACATGCTGGATTTGAGGGGCATCTCTCTGCTGCTGGATGAGGTAATGTATCAGGCAGACTCTGTTAGGTGAGGAGAGCACATCTCCCTCTACTGCATCACCAAAGGACAATCGTGTTTATGTACTCTTCCAGAACCTCTATGCAGCCACAATTGAAGGAAATCCCTGAGTGTCTGCGCGTGTGACCGGTTACACGCGCGCGCGTGTGTTTATGTGCGGGGGACGACGACGACGACATGTGCTGCAGTGTTTTTACTGATCCACAGTAAACTTCAGCATGCAGGCTGGCTGTTCATTTACGGTTCCTTCTCTAGGAAGTAATTTACTGGTCAACAATAATGTTTCATTGGAAAGCATGGACCTGCCTGAAGTATAAAAGAGTGGGTGCAGACCAGGTAAATGGTGATGATGATAACGATGATAAAGACAGGAAGCAACACTCTCATGCACTGACTCACTAACACGAACACATAATTTCTAAAGAGAAACTTATCTTCAAAAATAACATTAGCATGTAGACTGTGATCTGGAATCCCACACTGCAGGATATACAAAACAATGCATGAGCTGAACTGAGGGTCTAACCTGGTGGGGGGTTCATGCTCCCTGGTTTTCTCGGATTCTCAGTGGGAAATTTCATCTTGATTCTCTGGCTGTTGCTGCTGCTTTCGCTGCTACTGCTGAAGGAAATAAACGTTTTCAGCCTCTTCTGGAGCTCAGATCCGTACGCTTTTACCGAGGGAGGATGAAGAAGGGCAGGGAGTAAAAACACAGCCCCCACAGTTGCTGCTGCTGCTGCTGGATGCAGTTCGACGTTTAGGAGCGCACACCCACTGCTCGCCGCATCACCGTCTGCAGCGTGTAGTAAACACCGTCCGTGGGCGCGCAACAGGAAACGGTGCCCATTAAAGAAAAATAATCTTTACATTGTGATGTTTTTTTTCTCTCTAGTGTATAACGTCATTTTGTAATAGCAGATCAACACTGCAACACTGCATCTGCTGCTGCGCTTTGGTTGGTTCTTCACGTCAGAATGCGCCACATCGGCGTGATGAGGCGGCTGCGTAATACGAGACACGACTTCAGTTTACTGGAACATGACAGGTTGCCTTCCTCTAAGGAAAGGATAGGAAATAAAAAGACAGAAAATAAAATTAAGGTAAATTAAGCAAAAGGAAGGGAAAAGAAAGAAAAGGAAAATACGAAAAGGAACTAAAGACAAAGAAACAGAAGAACAACAAAGGAAAGGCAGTGTCAATACACTGTTCTGTATTCAAATCCTTGACTGAATCAAAACTAAAATGAACAAACTTTATCTTAATAATAGCTTTACCTGTATAGCACCCTGTAAAAGAGAGTTTACCAAAGTGCTTTCACAGACCAAGTTAATTAAAGCCAAACAAAATGACAGGGAAAAAAACAAGTTAAAATACAATTATTAAAGGTACAAAAGTACAACAATCGAAAAGTAAAAGTTTAGGGGTTAAAAAAATATAAAGGGCGGAGACAAATGAATAAATATGCTTGTTCAGAGGCTGGCTGGGAGCAGCAATAAACTGGCTTAATCTGAAGCCACTATGAGGTTCATCTAAGTAGACATCAGTAATCTCGATTTTGGTTTTAAAAGACCATTTTATGTGACCTTTAAGATGTGATTTAAAAGATGAAGGGAATCACCAGAACACATGCATGTAACAGCCAGGACAAGGACACAGAGTAGGCTCAAGCAGACACATTTGACTGGCAAGGTATTCAAAGACAAATTCCACTGCAGAAAAATCAGTAAAAAAGCTAGCGAATTCAAAATACACCAGGTCAGGTACAAAGTGGGCAGGGACATCCCAAAGACTTAAAATCTGGAGAGACACAGGAAATCCCAGGAGGCACACCCCAGTTCCAGAGATTTCTCAGTGCCTGCATCTCTAGGTGGATTTTTTTGTGTAGTTTAGTTTTAGGAGAGCTTGGTAAATATTTTGTAGTCAAATAGTGATTTTTTGTCTTTGATGACCACTTAAAGCTGCTATATGCACATAAGCACATCTATTCAAGTCAATACCACCCTTTTCCTCCAAAATTACCAGGAACTTTTATTGCCAGGAACTAATTTACTTGGGTAAATAAGTTCCTGGCAATTTGTGTAGTTTGCATTTCCCCCGCACCTCAAAATTCATGAGTGTCGTTGATGACTTACAGTCAAAACATTTAACACACCAGCGGATTGTTTGATTGTCGTTTTGTGCTAATGAACACGAATAAACTATAAAACAGTTACAGACGTGTGGAGGGGGTGTTGTAAAGGTGTTTAAATGAGATGGTGTGAGTAAAAATCAAGCTTCAAAATAGTTTTTACCTACAAGTCTGGGTTAAGGACAGAGTTACGCAAAGCTGGTAAAGAGAACAAGGGCGACTTGTCCCTAAAGAACCGAACTCCACATAGATCAGCCAGTTTCAATCCCTGTGTAAGCAAAAATCATCTTTTCCATTCTGACAAGAAGGTATACATACATACAGTAACATACAGTACATTACCCAGAATGCATTTGTAGATACATCAGTTCAGAAGGGAGAGCTTGACAGGTGCCCTCAGTCAACTCATCCAGGAAGCCAGAGAAGAGGCAACCTTACTGGTTTGCATAGTCTGGCTTGACTGTGAGAACACATATTCCCCATAACTTGATTGAGGTAGCAATGGATCATTACTGCATCTCAATGCACATACAGGGTCTGATCAACAGCTACTTTAGATACATTAAATTACACTTCCAAAATGCCAGCTTTATAAAAGAGTAGCGCCGTGTTAAAAAATGCTTGCATGTGTAATAAGCAGAATGAAAAACAAGGACTACTGTATTAAGACTGTAAGTCCCCTCCATTATGTTGCAGAACAGTCTCATTTTTTAGAATAATAGAGATTTTTATCTGAGTTGGTGATGCTTAGACTTACATTTTAATATCTGCATTAAAAGCAAAAGTACATCCTGTCACACAAGATGACTTATGTTAGACAACTTCCTTAAAGACAAACTTCCTAAACTCCATACCCATATCCCCATAAACCCTAAGACGCTTAAACTGTCTCTAACCAAACAGGTTGTCATGGACTGTGCATTGTTGAGCAGTCTTACCAATCTGAAAATCATGGTGTGTATTTGGGTTAAAGTTCTATGATTTCCTGATGAGGCAGTCTTTAACAATGAATGATATCTATCTCAGGTACTTGAAAGTTGATTTAATTCTAACAAAGTCACATATGACATGGAATAACATAGAATGCAGCATATAAGCCAAGCTCATAGAGCCGCTGTTGTGTTTTAGGGTTTACCTTTGAAAAATACTATTATATGCTTTTAAATACAGTGGCGATTTAATTCCTTGGCATTTTCTTCAATAGACAGGTTTTGAGATTTAATAGGACACATTTTCATAAATATGTCCACATTCATGAAATCAACTGAAAAAGATAAAACTGTTGTATTGGAAAAGCTCAAGCTCGTGATTATTCCAGTGATGATCTACTCGAGCTGTGCTGTGCCGTGCTGTGTCATGCTGGAACAGTGTTGGGAAAAAGCACCATAAGTCTCCAGGAAAGTAATGTGAATATATGTGCAGGATCTCCACGAATCAGTTATGTGAACATCTGTGCAGTAACAGCCTGTTAAAAATGCTGCAGCATGAGTTCTGACAGGAACTAATGAGCAAGACCACATCATTCCAGTGTTATCTTCTCTACACTGGCTCCCTGAACATTTTAGGATTCAATTTAAAATCCTCTCACTTAATGAGAGGATTTTAAATTGAATCCTAAAATGTTCATCATATCTTAATGCAGGTTTACTTGTAGTTCCCAGAGTCCGTAAATGTAGAATGGGAGACAGAGCTTTTAGTTACGAGGCTCCTCTCCTGTGGAACCAACTTGCCAATGTCGGTTCAGGAGGCAGACACTCTCTCTTTATTTAAAGCTAGACTTAAAACCTTCCTTTTTGATAAAGATTATTGTTAGAGTTGGCTCAGGATAACCTGTTCTGCTGCTATAGACCTAGACTGCTGGCGGATTTTCTGTAGTGCACTCACACTCACTCTCTCACACTCAGGGTATGAATAAGATTTTATTAAATGTCAATAACCTTATTCTTTCTCTCCTGTTTGTGCCTTTCCTTCCTGATCTCTCTCTCTCTCTCTCTCTCTCTCTCGCTCTCTCTCTCCCTCTCTCTGTGTTCTCATCTTGCAGACTGGATCCAGTTTCAGTTTAGATGCTATTATTAGCCTCACTAGTATTATTATCATTACTATTATGCTATAATTAAAGCTGATATCAGTTGTTACATTTTTTTTAATCAACAATCTCTATTGCTGCTTGTATAAATGACACTGTAGTTTTATACACGTCATAACTGATTCAGAACTGCTGTGTTTTAATTTATAACTTGATGCAACTGTTATATATCTGCTTCCTTTCTCTCCCTCTTTCTGTCTCCCATTTTTCCTCTCACCCCTACCAGTCAAAGCAGATGACCGCACATATTTGAGTCTGGAAGAAACAGCACCGGCACCTGAATCTACGTCCTCAAAGAAAAGAAATCGTGACACCGGAAATGCAGGTGGGTCTTTGTTTGTGTAGGTGAGCAGACCCTCCCCACTTCAGCAGGTAACACATTAGCTGCTAAAGTGGGGGAGGATTAGAAGGGTTTGTTCCCCCTCTGTCTCATTTGGGTGAGAACATGAAACATAGTGTGTTCAACTATGGTTATAATTCTCACTCACTCATTTTCTACCACTTTATCCACTGAGGGTCGCGGGGGGCACTGGTGCCTATCTCCAGCTGACATAGAGCGAGAGGCGGGGTACACCCTGGACAGGTCGCCAGTCCATCACAGAGTGTGGTTATAATTCTGAATTTTTGAAATATTCCTATTGTTTCTTACAGCTGTGAGAGAGGTCAGCAACATCAACACTGTCAAAGAGACAATATTTTCATGTCACAGCACCAACACTGTCCAGCACTGCTGCTTCAAATAGGAAAGACAGGCAAGTTACTGTAGTTGTGCAGTAATGTATTACCATGAAAGAAACAAGTGATTGTTCACAGGGTTATATATGAAAGTTTATTGTTGCCTTTGTATATCCTAATGTGTCACACACAATATCTTACAGTCATCAGAGAGGCCTCATGGAGGAAAATGTGTTTACTGACCCTGTAATCAATGTGTTGACTAAGTTGAACCTTTCATTTGTTACTGTTTGGTGTTATGTTGTGGCTGTAGTTCTCTGACTATGTCCATATGTTTTATGTCCTGTTTACAGAATTGATTTGGCAAATGAAGGCTCCCCTCACTTTCAAACCCAAGATGATGTTAAAAAGGATGGCAGCTCTGATGAGGAGTATTTTCGACCAATCAGTATAAGGTCTATAATCTCTTGACAGTCACAGTTAATAACTCATAACTGACAGGAAAAACCTCTCTAAAGAGAGATATGTACACCAGGTGACCCCGGGCAGAACGGTTTAGATCTACCCATCCCTGCACCATCCACATCACTGTTGGTGCAGACACAAGTCACACATTTACGTGCCTTTATTGCAGCACATCAACAACAATCATACACTGAGTTGATCCTAATATGTCACTGTCTTCAACAGGACCGGGCTTCCAGACAGCTGCTGATGTGGACTGAAAACAGCTGGAGTTCACCACACTTGTTTCACTGAACAATAAACCACTGAATCGTGGTGCCTCTCAGGCAGTTTCTTCCTTTTACAGTAAAGATATTTATATGGCATAGTATTGAAATGAATACAGCAGGTATATCTGTTCAGCTTGTATTATTTATTTCCTCTTCAATTTGAACCAGCAGAATATACAAGTATAAATATAAGCCAATTAGTGTAAAAAAAGTAATACAGAAAAAAAATAAATCATTATCAATTATAAAAACTAGAACCATATATGAAATTAGACTGATGCCCTGATATTAACATTGAGAAAATATGAAATATATACAGGCAGGATAAGGTGAGATCCTCTCAATACAGTCGGTCCAAGGCAATACTTGGAGAAGTGTTGTAGGCTTACACAGTTGGAACCTGGCCTCAGTATTTCCTTTCCTGGTCAGTAGACATGTCTCTACAGTTTGCACAAAAACACCACTTTACCCCTGACACACCAGCAGAAGGTGGGTTATCATCCCTGCACTGATGAATCATCAGGTGAGGCATCAAAAACTAGACCTGGTTGTCTCTCCAGCAGCTGTGCTGTTAGATCTCTGTACTCATCCAGAGTCATCTCCACCAGAAGTCTGTATACATAAAACACAGAAAAGTGAAAAATAAAGTGTTTAAAAGTGTTAGTTTGAGTGATGTTTGGTAGATAACACAACAGTGGACTGTATGTTATGGTTTGTAGGTTATTCAGTATTATAACATCATAAAAGTATGGAGCATAGTTTGGTCTGTGCATAAATATTTGTCATAATTCTCCCTCCTGGTTTTCATATAATCATTCAGCTGATGTTACTCAGGGAACAACTGTTGTAATGAGCTGACACATTTAACTGATGTTATAGATTACACTGTTATTTAACAGTATGGTGTAAAGTACAGAGATGCTAGCCATTGATGTTTTCCTCCTGGTAAACATAACTCAGCAAACTATTCCCCTGTACTCTCTCAGGAAACCACCAGAAGCTAGTTTCTTTCTTTTTTTTTGTTAGCTCTTCCCCATCCTCACCTGTGGTTTTAGGACTCCCACAGTTGGGTTAGGGTCCATGTTTGATTGGCCCACTCCCAGTATAGCTAAATGGAGCATGTTTTGCCACATAAGCAACATCAGTCAGTATCCAGTTGGATTTCTCATTACTGACTGCTGACAGGTGACACTGCATTTACATATCTCACATATATAGCAGTCATTGTGAGATATGTGAATATTACATCTTCGTTTAAAGAAAAACTGCTGTAGGTACCTGTTGCTGAAAACACCTTCCTGATCTTGTTTGCCATGTTAACAATAACCCAATATGATGTGAATACACATCAAAATTAAGGATTATGACACCTTTAACAGAAACAACTTAATTATTATTGATCATATTGATCCAGCTGTCACTTAGTTTATGCAGATAGATATGCATAGGAAAAATGTATTGCAAACATTTCCACGTATGTGTTTTCTTGTCTGCATGTCTGCAGAGCCGTCTCACATGTTGCGTTTGAGGGGTGTGCCGAGGCACTGTTTGGAAGCTGCTGTTCATCTTGATCAAACCCTGTGGGCTCTAATTTCATGGCACAGCGCAAGGTGGCGCAGCGTAGCCCGTGCAGTGGTAATGTTGTCCAGCATAAGGTGAAGAGCAGCTGGTCTAGTGATAATTTGGCTGACTGGTGGTGATTGGCAGATTTGCAGAAAGTCAGGCACATTTCAATGCAATTATAATCACAACAATCATTATTTCAGACAACTATCTGAATCAGGATACAAATTTATAGTAGTGGCTGCCTTACTTTCTTACTTATTTCTTCAGTTCTTACTTAAACATTCAAGAGAAATGACGAGACTGTTTTACTCATTGAATTGCCTCACACCGACAATGGTAAAACGACTGTGTCGCTCTGCCATGCCTCGTTTATACAACACATTTTTAGCAACAACACTCCTGTTTCTACGGAAGCCGCATAGCACAACTACCACTACACAGGTAGCTCAAAATTCAAACAAACTCAAATTACTTTTCTCAAAAGGGATTTTTGACTGATTCCAGCCTTTGATTGCTTCACGCATTTCCTTCTCTGCACCCACCAGATTTGTTCCATTATCTGACCTCATTATAGAAACTTCTTCCTGGATATAAACCGTCTAAAGGCATTTATACAGGAATCAGTTTCAAGAGAATTAGCAACTTCTATATGAATTGCTCTGACTGTAAGACATGTAAATAAAACCCTATCTTTTGATCATACTCCGCCCACATTTGACCTCGAATGGTCCAAAATAGTCTATCCCTACCTACACTAGTGAATGGAGGATTGTCTGGTATCAGGGGATCTTGTGGCAGATTTGCCATTCTCTGTTCACCAGGTTTTGCTGATATCTTTCTACATATTACACACTTCGAAAGTATCTTTCTAAGAGCTGAGTCTGCTTGTGGAATCCAGAACCTCTCTCTTAGCTTGGACAATGTGTAACTCCTTCCACTATGTCTTGCTTCTTGGTGAATATGTCTGAGAATCAAAGTTGACATGATGGTTCTTAGGGAGGATCACATGGTGTTTAGCATCTGCTGGAAGTGCAGACTGATGCAGCCTTCCCCCTACTCTCAATATCCCATCCTGCACAACAGGATCAAGCTTGGTAATGTGACTGTTTCTTTTCAGCTTGTAACCTTTCTGAAGAGTCTTCAGCTCATCACAGAAGCTTTGGTTTTGACACGGTTTGATAATTTCAATTTCTCCCTGAGCAATATCTTCAGCAGTGAGCAAAGATCCACTGATTTTTGTTTTGAACCTTTGCATCTGATTTGCAACAATCTCAGTTCTCTTTTCCTGACTCAGTTCCACACTTGCTTGTGATGTGAGCAATTTACAATGTATACTCAGTTTGTGAAGCAGTTGCTTCAACTTGATCATCCAGGAAACAGCTCTTGTTAGTCTGTGCCATTCTGAATAATGACAAATGAACTTGTCAAGTGTGTTCTCAGATGCATCTGTAGCATTCACCCTCACTGCAGTTTTGACTTCAACATCATCTTTCTTGATCTCTTTGATAACAGGTGAAACTGGCCAGTGTTTCTTGTCTTTCTTCAAAAAATCTGGCCCATCAATCCAGTCCTGACACTTTATGAATGTATCTGCATTCATGCCTCTCGACGCATGGTCGGCTGGGTTAAGCTCGGAGTTCACATACATCCACTGATTTGGATTAGTGTTGTCTCTGATAAGAGACACTCTGTTGGCTACAAAGGTTTTGAATGTAACATTTTCACTAGCAATGTATCTCAACACAGTGGTGCTGTCAGACCAAAACATGGACTCTTCCAGTGACATCTGCAGCTCTTTTTTCATTAACCTGTCCATTTTTACAGCGACAGCAGCAGCTGTTAATTCCAGTCTCGGAATTGTTGTTTGTTTCAATGGAGACACTCTTGACTTTCCAATGATGAATGAACAGTGAACTGAGCCCTTTCCATTTCTTATGTGAAGATAAGTGACAACTCCATAGCCTCTCTCACTTGCGTCTGTGAAGTGGTGCATTTGTGCAGAGGTGACCTTTTCAAAACCAGCTGGTTTTAAACATCTGTCCACTGTGAAACCGTGAAGCTTTGAAAGATCCAAAATTCACCTTTGTGATTTCTGAGCCAGTTCAACAGGAATATCTTCATCCCAAGAGACCTTCCTGCCACGCAGCTCCTGCAGGATCATTTTTGCTGGAAGGATAACAGGTGACAAAAACTGTAGCGGGTCATATACAGCACTTACAAATGACAAAATGCTTCGTCGAGCCTGTGGTGTATTCTTTGCATTGATCCTGACCTTAAACACATCTGTCTCAGTGCACCAGTTCACTCCAAGGACTCTTTCATCAGGTAATGCATCATGACTTAAGTCCAAATCTTTAACCTGCTTTGCTCTCTCTCTGACTCAGGAATGGAGGCCAGGACAGTCCTGCTATTACTCATCCATTTGGTAAGATGAAATCCTCCACTCTCACACAGTGCTGTCAAGTCTCTGATCACGTCGACTGCTTGGGTTTCATCTGACACTGACAGAAGGCAATCATCAACATAAAAATTGTTCATAGTTGCTGTAACTGCAGCAGGTGCCACTTTGTCTTTAGCATCTTCAGATGTCTTCCGTAACGCAAAGTTAGCACAGCTGGGGGAGGATGTCGCCCCAAACAAATGTACAGCCATTTTGTATTCTTTCAAGGGCTCATTCAGATTTCCATTTGGCCACCAGAGGAATCGCAGAGGTCTCGATCATCTGGCCCAGGACAAGACTCAGCAATTTATCTACACTTACACCAGACAGGACATTCTTTCCAGGACAGCAATGTTCAGATTTTGGCCTGGGAGGACAGATGGTTTGAAAGAGGAGTAAAAGAAGCCATCTGGTACCTGTCCGAGCCAGCCGGCCAGCCTCAGCGCCCTTAGTTGCCTTCCCCCTCTTTTTGTTATCTACACACCTGTGCCTGGCGACCCTTAGTTTGTATTTAAAATAAATTCTGTTACTCCTTTATTCCTGTCTCTGCACTTTGGTCCTTACAATCCTCCAACCCCACACCCAAACGTTACACCATCTTTGCCAAACTGGAGAAACCAACCTTGAACAGGGGAGGTGGTCTAAGACACCAGCTATCAGCCACCTACAGTGCTGTTCTGGACTCCCTCCCCAGGAGGTTTCACACACATTCACACCTAAAGTCAGATACAGTGAATGACTCGGGTGAAACTAAACCAGACAATAGCCAATAACTAATGACCCTTTGACGACTTAACGACTCATGCAATTGAGTAGTTAACAACTCACGCCCCTTTCTTGTCCAGACCACACCCCATGGACCAAGAACCTGACAGAGTTTATAAGTCCCATACTCTCCACCAATCAAACAGAACTGAAGAAGCCTCTTGGATGAGAGGCGAATAGTCTTCAAGAAATTCAACTAAGTCCAGTTGCCTTTTTTTTGTTGCTACACTTTTGGATCTAAACTTGAAAGATGGTAGCTTGGCTGTAGCTTTTCCTGGCCCATTGTTCGAAGCAATATTTGAGTTTTTTTGCCTTCAATGCCAAGCTGCCTCATTAACTTTTCAGTACCGAATGTGGCTTGACTTCCATTGTCCATGAATGCATAAGTTTCTATCACTCTGTCACTTTTCTTTACCTTGACACAAACAGGCACAATTGCCAAAACACGGTTGTCTTTTCCGGCCCCGGTGGCACCACAAGTTCCACCTGAGATGTGTGTTGTTTCATAAGCTGTTGTGTCTTCTGTGGTGCTTTTCTCATTGCTCCTAACAGTTTCATCATCTTCCTTTGTACCACGAGCAACACATGCTAGGGTGTTTCTTGGAGCAGTGATCACATGAAGCTCTCTTTTTACAATGCTTGCTCAAATGACCTTGAGTCAAACATGAGAAACATAGTCCTTTTCCTTTAAGGAACTCTAGTCTTCCCTTGTAAGACTGGTTTCTAATCTTGAGACATTCTGCCAACGTATGTTGTTTTCCACAGAATATACAAGGCTTCTGAAAGGCACTAATGACTTGACGAGAGGAGCTTTGACAGTTTTCAGGTGAGTTCTCATTTGCAGCTGGTGCCACACTTGTAGCAAATGCACCCCCCTTTAGCCTGTTGACTCTGGCTGTTTTTGTGTTCACAAAATGTTTCCCTTTATCTTCAGTGTCCTTTATGTCACCAAAAAGAGGATCTGCAGCTATTTTGTCTGTTTATGAATCTGACCAGATCTGCAAATCTTGGTCTCTTACAGCTAACCTCTTGAATATCAAATGCAGAAACTCTCCACATCTCTCTCATCTTATAGGGTAACTTGGAGAGAATGATTCTGAGATTAGTAGGATTCTCTATTTCTCGCAGCTGATCAAGGTCTTGCATTGCATTGTTACAACCAGTTAAGAATAGGGAGTAAATATGGAGAGCCTTAGCATCATCTGGCTTGATTTGTGACCAATTGAGAGCCCTGTTCATGTAAGCAGATAAGATTTTCAGCTCATTCCCATAGTGATAAGCTAACAATTTTCTTGCTTCACTGTAGCCTTGATAGGGACTCATATGTTGGCAACTTCTGACTAAATCTCTGGGCTCGCCTCTGGTAAACTGTTCAAGGTAGTATAACCTGTCATTGTCATTATCTGTTTTATCATGAATGGTATAGTCAAATGCCCTTATAAAGGATTTAAACTCAAGGGGATTGCCACTGAAAACGGGTATGTCTTCTTGGGGTAAATGAGTCAGCTTCTGTTGTTTGACTAACATTTCAGTGATGTCATTTTGTTTCAGCATCACTTCACACAGGTTTACGGTATCATTACTGATATCAGTGTGCTGTGACTCATTTTCTGATTTCCCTTTGTTATTTACCTGTGACCTTTCAGTGTGTTCAACCTTCACTGCTGGCTGTTGTTTAGATAGTAGATGGTCCATTGATCTTATCTTAGAATGATCAGTTGCATGTTGCTGGTTCTCATACTCACACTTCTCCAGCACTTTTATTTTTGCTGAAGATGCAGCAATAGCTGTCTCAACCTCAAGCTGGTCCTTCCTTGCCTTTAACTTGCACTCTTCAAGCTCTAATGCCTCTTTCTGTTTTAGGGATGCTGCTCGTGCAAGTAGGGCGGCGTGTTCTGCTTGTTCCTTCTGGCGTATAGATGAGATGAATGATCTGGACGATCTAGAAGATCTGGAAGATCTGGGCGGTCTCCAAGAATGGCCAGTCACTGTGCATTTATCCTCAGCTCGTGCAGCAACTGCAGACATGCTGTCATCTGGACTCACTTCTTCTTGATGCCTTTGCCGTGATGCACAGACCCATTCTTCAGCTTTTTTAATAAACTTGTCAAATTTTTTATGCTTTGGTTTGAACTAAAATGTTTGATCTGCATCCTTTTCATCATCAGGCAACAGTCTGAGTACATCATAATTTGCATGACCAAACTCTCTCAAAAGTTTTGAGTATTCAGTCAAATGTTCATCAATAATGCCTGGACTCTTATTATCTTTCATTAGTCCATTGATTTTGTCCATCTTCGATGTTAACTGTGACAGTTTTGATCTTTTTTGTATTTATGAATGTCACAGTGGCGAGGAGAGGCTGGACCCCGATGCAGGCAAAGTCTATAGGCGGGGAAGTTTTAACAGTTTTATTGGTAAAGTCACAATCAAAGGTGCAGGGTGGTGAGGCAGCCGTCACAGCGGTGACGGCAGGAGCGGTCCAGTGGAGGGGGTCGCAGTGCAGGCAGTGCAGAGGGGGAGAGCCGCTCCAGCGGTGGCGGAGGAGATCCAAAACAGTGCAGGGGTAGCGAGGCAGACAAGCAGTGAGAATCTTCAGTCAACGACAGTGCAGTCAAGGACGACAGGTGAGCAGTGAATCATTTCGGTGATCGAGAGACAGGAACGAGTGGAAACCATCCGGTTCTAGGGAGGAGGAAACAACGGTTAATACGGGGGTCGAGAAGCAGCGATACAAAAGGAGATTAGCCAGAACGACACGAACTGGCGATGAGTCCCGAGAAGCCCAGAGCTTAAGAAGGGAGGTGGTGATTAGGAGATCGGCGGCAGGTGTGCTCCAGCGCAGGTGTGATGATTGAACCGGCGCAGCAGGGAAGTGAAGGGGGAGAGGATCCATGACAATGAATCTGCTAATTAGCTCTTGTAGGCCCTTTTCGGTGAGCTTTGGTGCCCTCTTCTGGTAGGTCCTGCTGCCGCAGCTCTGTGTTCTTGGTCTTGTAGCGTCGCCGTCATCTGCCATGATGATCGCTAACACAACTTATAACTTAACAAGTGTTCATGAAACGGTCTATGACACAAAGCGCTGCATGGCTTTCTATATCAGTGTCGTCTTCTGAAGACCTAACATGCTCGTTGTCTAATTTTTCTTTTTTTTTTTTTAAGTTGCATTGCTCTCTTCCACGCACAGCCTCGTGGGGTATCAATGTTCATTATATCTTCAATATGCTACGTACCACGTTGAGTGTTCATATATTTCGATTCATTTGGACTTATCTCCTTGTGTTTGGTTCTTATTCTTGGGTCACCATGGCGAAGTAGCCCTCTGAGCAAGTTGTTTTACTTAATGTAGTGGCTGCCTTACTTTCTTTCTTATTTCTTCAGTTCTTACTTAAACATTCAAGAGAACTGATGAGACTATTTTACTCACTGAATTGCCTCACACAAACGACTGTGTCGCTCTGCCATGCCTCATTTATTCAACACATTTTTAACAACAACACTTCCTGTTTCTACGGAAGTCGCATAGCACAACTACCACTACACAGGTGGCTCAAAATCCAAAAAACTCAAATTACTTTTCTCAAAAGGCCAGCATAAATCACCAAAGATAACATAATAAAATAAACTATAATAAATGGCGCTTACATTATATATTCGGCTTCTCTCATCTCATAAAATTCAGTGCATTCTTTGTGGCATGTTGTGTGCTACACAACATAGCAGGGAGAGCGGCAGAGCACACAGGAGAGGAGAGACCACCTGGCTGCACAAAACTGTATGTGCGTTCTATGTGCACCTCCATTACGCACACCTGTGCCTCATGGATCAAAGTCTTTTACAGTTAGTTGCTGTGGCTTTGATATAAAATCCACCCATCAACCCTCACATCATTATTTTCAGAATTTCTGCATCTGCGGGCCATCGGAACGTTAACGGGTTAAACATATTTACATCTTTGATTTTGTGTAATCCAGAGTTACATGCCAAAATGATCATAATTCCATTGGGTGAGCCAAGTTCATTTCACACGCAAACACTAGTGACAAGGACCAGACCACAAGCTTGGCAATGCGTCCTTTATGCACAGGTGCTTCTGATGCCACCGGTGCTCAGAGAGCTTTTGTTTGGCCCTTCTTCTTACATCATTGAACCATTTTTTACAGTGGTCAACGGTTCTCAGTATGTCAGGGCAAACTTAACAATTAACAATATTGGTAACCTCCTACCAGGCTTCTTTTGCATCATCAGCCCGTGGAGGTTTGTTAGCGTGACCATATATTCGATCACTGTGAGCTTGGGCCTCCCACACCTGAACATCAGTTTTCCTCCATCCGACACTGCTGCTGTCTGCCTTGTCCATGACGAAATGAAACTTGCACTGCGCCTTGCCCATGGTGCATTTAAAGGTGAAGAAAGGAGCTCATTTGATTGGTGATTTGGCCTGGCTGTGTTAAACCCAGTCACGCTTCTCTCCCTCTCTTTGTCACTTGCCCTGGTAGGAGGGATGGAGGTAGAACAGAGGAGTACTTACGCCAGGCTGCGCCACGCTGCGCTGTGCATGAAACTTGCAAAATGCACCTGGACACACGCTGTTGGCACTGCGCCTGGTCTATGAAATTAGAGCTTTTTATCTGAGTGTGTGTCTCTTTAGTGTCAAGGAGGTGATGTCTATTCCTTCTATATTTTTATCCTTCAGCTTTTCGTATGTGGTATATCCTGTTGGTATCTGATAGTTTAATAACAACTGCTGGTTTCCACAGTTCAATTTTTTGGAATTTGATGTATTGTACTTGTCGTGGAATGCCAGGACACAAGGGTCTGCTATTGATAGACTATGACTGACTGATGCAGTTAACATAAAAAGAATAAAGGAAGTAACAAAGTGTGCCATGATATACGGTTGTCATTTCACGCAAGACTGCAAGAAAGACAGCTTTTGGGGCAGTGAAGAAAGAGCTTAGCATGCCAGCCCTTTTGGCTCAGTACAGCTCAAAGAGAGGGACTCTTTTCTTAGCCAATGCATCATCATATGGCCTGGGAAGAGCACTAATGCAGCGCGAACCAGATGGAGAATTCAGATCAGTGGTGTATATATGCAGAAGTCTAACACCCAATAAAATTCAAAGTGCATAGATCGACAAAGAGGTTCTTGCTGTGGCATGTGAGCGACTGAGTGACTTCTGGGATAAGACTTCATGTTATGTACAGATTACAAGCCTCTGATCTCTTGCTAGGTACCAGAGCATTGGATGACTTGCTCCACGAATACTCAAGTTCATGCTAAAAATGATGAGATTCAAGTACAAGATCATTCATGTACCAGGAAAGCAGTTGGTGGCTGCTCATGCTTTGTCATGAGCGCCATTTGGACCAGAAACCAATGCAGAGAGTGACAACCTAGAGAGGGAGTGTCCAGTGTACTCTGATTATGTCCTTATTATGGAACATATACCTCCAACAAAAAACAAACATGAGACAACTCTGAACATTCGCAGAAAATGGATGGCCTGTGCACAAGAAAAAAGTGCCAGAGAGTCTCCTGCAATAGTGGCCATACAGAGCAGACATATGTACATGTGGCTGATGTTGTGGAAATTTTGTGTGTTCCCAGGTGAGGGAGAAAAAAAGAGTTCTGAGAGTCCACCAGGTATTTTTTGCGTTTTATTCTGCAGAAGGAACAGGTTTACAGAGCACAAGGTGGTCTGTGAAGGAGTTCAGAATTGTGGAGTGAGTCACAGCTTCTTGTAGGCAAAAGGCTACACAATAAACGGCTATATTGCTATGATTTTACAAGGACATGTATGAACCCAAATGAGAGGTGGAAGTCTTGTTTAAAAAGCAGAAAAGTTTTTTTTTTTCTTTTTTTTTGAACTTTTATTAGAACAAGTTTCTTGACATAGTCCCACACATCATGACAAGTATCAATACTCATATTGTTATCAAACTGACAAAATACAAGGACAATCAAATAACAAAGAGGTGTAAGTATATTCTTTGTAGGTCTAATTAGTACTTTCCAAATACTTCATAACAGGTGACCATTTTTCAAGATACAAGTCCTTCTGGAGTCGAAGGTTTGCTGTTAAGTGTTCCATGCAATTTACATCCTTAAGCCTTTGAGACCACTGGTCCAGTGTGGGTGGATGGGGCTTAAGCCAATTTACTGTGATCATTTTATGTGCAATCAATTAAAGAACCCTGAGCATATACACACTATTTTTCCCTAAATCCGTCAACGATACAGTACCCGAAATTAGTTGCTTTGGTTCAATTGGTCTGTTTAAATTCAAAATCTCACATATTTGTCACTTCACCTTCTCCCAGAATTTTTGTAATTTAGGGCAATCCCAGAAGATGTGGGAAAAGTCCCCTGTTATGCCGCAACCCCTCCAACACAGGGGGGAACAATTATTATCATAACTGGCTATTACCAAAGGAGTTTTGAAATATCGTGCTCTTAACTTCCAGCCAAATTCCTTCCAAATTGGGCTGCTTAAACATTTCTGCCAGAGCACCCAAGAACTCTCCCACTCCTCATCAGTAATCATGGTATTAGCTTCCAATTCCCATTTAGCTTTGACATCAAGTGTATCCACTGATGTACCCATACGAATCCTGCCATATATACATGATATTGTGTTTTTAATGTTCAACTTATTCTCAGCTATCTCAATCCAATATTGTTCAAAATTAGATGGAACTACTTTAATTTTGTCCCACTCTTGGTGTGTCATCAGGTAATGCTGAATTTGAAAATCTAAATAAATCCTTAGAATCAATGCCATACTTTGCTTGAAGTTGTGAGAAAGCCCTGAGAGTCATTCCTTCGAATAATTGATTTATTGTGATGAGGCCCTTCCTCGCCCATCTAATGAAACCACTGTCCATTTTTGCTGGCAGGAAGTCACAGGCAGTAGTTATTTTTACTGCCCTTGATAGAGATAGAGGTAAATTCAACAATCGTCTTGTCTTCTCCCAAACCTTTAATGTATGATTAACACATTAATTTTGTATTCTAAGTTTACTCCTTACTTTTGAATTTAGAAAGGTAAGGGTTGAGAGCGAGGCAACACATTAAAAGAAAATAACAATCTTGGCAGGACATTTATCCTGATAGTTTCTACCATACAAGACAAAGGAAGCATCTTCCATCTTTCCAAGTTATTTTTGTTTTGAGAAACAAGTTTATCATAATTTGCTTTATATAACTGATTTGAGGTATGGGTCAGAATGACTCCCAGATACCTAAAGCCCCCTTTTGATCACCTGAATTTCACCTGTCTGTCCAATCATGCAAGCCAGCATCCTGTTATCATAATTGCTTCTGATTTCCCCTCATTAACCTTGTACCCTTAAAAATTTAAAAAAAAATATGAAAAAAATAAAATAAATAAAAAGAAATTCAAAGTTTAAAACAAACTATTGAGTAAAACACTAATACTAAATTCAGAACCGTCCTGAAGGACATTAAATGCATTACACCATCACAGGTTTAAAATACATCATCGTAAAAGAATGGACAGAAAAGAATGCACATAAATAGCGAAGCTATAGTTTGAAAAATTACGATATTTACAGTTTGAGATGTGAAAAAGTGGCGAAGGAGTTTTTACTTTGCCATATTAACAGGTCAAGGAACAGAGTCAGAGCTGTGCTTATCAAAATCATCAATTCAGTCAGGAGGAGGAAAGTCAGGGTGTGCAGAGGTAGGGAGAGAAGAATAATGTATCATTTGGTGAGAGACAGATTTGTCAATAGCACGCACAATTAATCCCCAAATACACGGAATAATGCAACAACCACACAGGGCCAGAACAGTACCACTGATGATAGCGCCTGTGAGGAGAAAGAGCATTTGGGCTTTCCATTTACCAAAAGCTGAATCAAACCATCCCCACATGGAAGTGTCAACATCAGAGTTCTCAGCCAATTCTTCCCTAAGACTACAGAGGCCCTCCAAGGCACGAGTGACAGAACCATCAGGGGCGGTGTTGTTGGGGATGAAAGTACAACATGAGTCACCAAAAAAAACCTCCTCCTTTTTCGGCCAATATCATGTCGAGAGCCATTCTATTTTTCCATGTCATGAGAGATGAAGCAGAAATTTGTTCAGCAAGGCCAGTGAGAGCATCATGAGTACAAATAATGAAATGTTTATAATAAAATAGGGAATTAATCTACATCCTTATTCACCGTACACCAAAAGCAAAGGAAAGATTCAAATCCAGCAGCAATTTGATTACCAGCTTTGAATTCGTCTGGGAAACCTCTAGGAACGCCAATGGCGTCTATGTACACCTTGTCATCAAAACTTCCTGGAACAGATCTTTTGGTGCGAGATGTGTGTGATTCAACAGGAACAGCCACTCTGATGTCAGAGACAAGTGTAACATGTGCATAGACCAGACCAGCCTCGTGGTAATGTCTGACGCAGTTTACTGTCACCACAAATCCAATAAATATCAGGTAATGGGCGTGTTTGATTATGAATTGCAGCAGTTAGGAAAGACAAATATCCAGCACTGTCCAGTTTATTCAAGAGCTTTGGACATATGCCAGTTAGTTTAAGAAGGAACCTCTACAGTGTTATTACAGTAGCCTTGGACCCACATTTTTCACATGGGGACCAGTGCGAGTGAGCCTGTAGCAAGTGATTATAGAACCTGGGGAAACCAAAATGTTGCTTCCCACCTTGTTGGAGTGTAACTATCTGCCTGACAAACGGATCCAAGATCCCTACCCCTGAGTGTACCCTATATTTTCCTCACCTCAGACCAGTGGCTGATAAGATCCCTCCACTTGACGCCAGTGCTCCTATCCTGTTTCTGTTAGGCAGAGACATTTTGAGCTTGCATAAAGTGCGTGAATAGCGTAACGGGCCTCACAACTCACCATACACCCAGGGCCTTGACCTTGACTGGGTCATAGTTGGTGAGTTATGCTTAGGTAGCGCTCACAAAACAGAGGAAGTCAACGCCTGCAAGACGCATGTCCTTCAAAATGGACGCTCCTCTTTCCTTAAGCCATGCATCAACAACATCCATATAAAGGAGAAGTTTAAGGGTCTGACCCAGTGCAGTTTTCAAACACCATTTCACACTGATGAGATCTTTCAGGAGACATGTAAAGATGGTCTGGGGGAAAGTGTGTTTCTGAGGATGACAAACTAGCCATGTCAGTGGACGACAACAATTTTCTGAGGATTATGGACAATGAAGTACACATAGATACGAAAACCACTGGGTGGCACCACTACCCTTTCATTCCCCTCGCAAGCCCCTTCCTAATAACAGAGAACAGGCTTCCCAGAGATTCCTCTCTCTCCAGAGCTCATTCAGGAGGAGACCAGACATGAAAGAACACTTCTTTGACTTTATGCAGAAGGTCATTGACAACCGCCAGGCAGAACCAGCTCCTTAAACTACAGCTTGGGCAGGAGTGTTGGTATTTGCCGACCTTTGGGGTATACCACCCCCAGAAACATGGTAAGATAAGAGTTGTTTTTGATTCCAGGGCTGAGTACAAGGGAACGTCATTGAATGATATGCTTCTCAGTGGACCCAACCTCAACAACACTCTCGTTGGTGTTCTACTAAGGTTCAGGAGTCTCATCCAGTTGGTTGCTTGCCCTCCTTTTCTCGGTCAGTTAAGTCCAAGTGAGGAAAATGAGGCAAAATATTTGAGCTTGTGCAACCAGATGCAGATAAAGACATTCGGCCCCAAGTCACCCGTCTCGTTACCAAGCTCACAGAGCAGTCTCTTGGAGCAACAAGATTCAAACGCTTCTCTGTTTGGAAGAGTCTAGTAAGAGGCATGGCAAGTCTTGTTCGTGTAGCCAAGACATTTTCTAAGAGACTAAGATAGATAGATGTAAGGGATGGCATCAATGTGGGCAGCTGCTCACCACAGAGGGCTCTCAAGCGAAGATGCACATCTTCAAGGCAGTGCAGGAGGATGTGTATAAGGAGGAGCTTAAATGTCTAACTAGGGGCATCAAGGTTCACTGCCAAAGTCCCCTTGCAAAGATTGATCCCTTCATTGACAAGAGCGGATTGATTAAAGTTGGAGATCGGATACACAGGGCAGATTTGGAAGACCAAGAGAAACATCCACTCATCTTACCAGCTGGCCATCATGTGACCACTCTCCTGGTCCAACACTATCATGATAAGGTAGCCCACCAAGGTCGCCACTTCACAGAGGGTGCACTGTGCACCGTTGGTGTCTGGATAGTAGGAGGGAGGAGACTCATCTCTAGCATCATATTCAAATGTGTCATCTGTAAGAAGTTGAGAGGCAAGAGAGAAGTTCAAAAGATGTCTGATCTGCTGGCTGACAGGTTGACAACCGACTCACCCTTTACTCATGTAGGGCTTGATGTTTTTGGCCCATGGAATCGCCACACGGCGCACACGAGGTGGAGCTGCTGAGACCAAGAGATGGGCGGTCATTTTCGCTTGCCTAAGTACAAGAGCCGTCCACCTGGAAGTTATTAAACCAATGTCAACATCAAGCTTCATCAACGCCTGTCCCTGCGGACAGAAAGCAAAGTCAGACAGAGGCACGAATTTCATTGGTGCATGCAGAGAGCTTCAGATTAATACGGACGACCCTGAGATCAAGAACTACCTGCAAGACCAGGGTTGCACATGGACCATTCCTCACACATGGGAGGAGCTTGGGAGAGGCTAATAGGAGTGACAAGACGCATCTTGGATGGACTGTCTCATGAAGTCTTATCAACCTTCATGGCCGAGGTCATGGCCATTATGAATGCTCGACCACTGGTTCCCATCTCATACAATGCTGAGATACCTGAAATGCTCTTGTAGCCCAGGCTTTATAAGTTGAAAAAAAAACTAAAAGTAAAGGAGCAAAAGATCGGTTATTTAGTGTGAATGAGTGTATGAAAGAGATAGGTGGCATTTATGGGGTTAACTGCACCATACAGAACAGAGAGAGCAGTGCGTTATGACGTCACGAGCCAATCGCATTGCAGTTGCTCACAGCACTCTGGGAGTTAGTAAGAACAGGAGGAGAATCCATCACTGTCTGGCTGCAGAAGAAACGCTCTGCCCGAAAAAGTACCCATAAGTGGTCAAAACAGAGTGAAATGGTTGGAATCCACCGTGAGCCGAACCCAAAGAGTTCTCGGTTGATTATACAAGCTCGGCGGTGAGTTTATTGTGCATTTTGATGGTGGTAGCGTTGAGTAAAAGTGTGCTAGCCGTTAGAGCTAATTTAGCTGCTGGATGCTAATTTGATACCTCGTGCGTTAGCCACTAGGGTAGCAGGCTATATGAATTTGCATTGAGCCCAGTCAATAGCAGGGCTAACGAATAAGCTAACAGTTAATATGGGGGGTGAATTCAGACTAAATGCTAAGCTACCACGTGTGTATGAGTGGGTGGATTTGTGTGTGTTATGTGAACACCGTGTATCGGCAGTATCGTGTGTGTGCCTCGTGTGTGTAGCATGTGTGCACAGTGTGTGTAGTATGTGTGTGCAGTGCATGTAGCGTGTGTGTACTTGCGCCAGGTGTGTGTGTATCGTGTGTGAGTGAAGAAAAGGAGGGAGAAACTCAATTATTTCATCATTTTGCCCAAAGAATTGATGCTAACAGGGTTTTATTTGAGTTATTTGAGAATTTTCATTTGATTTACACTGGATTTACATTGGTAAAAATAGACCTATAAGAAAAAGTGATAATAATATGTTTTATTATTAAAAAGAATTATTTTGTTTATTTAAATTCAAATATAGGTTATATTTATGTTATTATTTATTTTAACTAAGAAGTTGTAACCTATAACAATTTGATTTAACTGAAATGAATGAATGTGACCTGTTCTATAGGTCAGGTTTTTTGAGAGGATGTGATTTGGTGACACTTGATGTTGGAAGAGAAGACATCAGTGACACCTGTAGTTGACACTAGAGAGAGGATACCAGCACTGGAGAGCCACCAGGCGGCTTCCAGATACTTGTTGGATCAACAGATCCAGAGAACCAGATGGCGAGCCGGAACAGAGGACCTCAGAACAACTGAACTTACCTCCCAAACCTGTGTGGTAGGACAGTGAGACACACAGAGATCAAAGGGCCCCAACGAAATAAAAAGGAAAAAAACACTGAGCTCATGACAAAAGAAAGAAAAGAAAATATAGACTGAACAAAACACAGTTTTTTTACCTTTTATATTTTTTTTTGCGCACAGTTTATTTTTTTTACACTGCATTAAAAATTGTTGTCATATTGTTCTTACTGTTGTTGACAAACAATACAATTTTGAAAGTCAAATTTTGTGTGTGTGTCCAATGTTGATGTTCCACACTGAGCGTTACTTTAGACTTCTGATAACTGGTCCAAATTGCAACCTGAAACCACATATTAGCACATGTGATCTCATTAGCCAAAGAGGGGTTATACTCTCACCTGCCACTCTGCTCACCCAGAAGGCGAGTGTTACTCCTGCACCCCTGGCAGACTCCAAATTGGACCATCTGTGCAAGGTACAATGGCACAGGTCCAGAGCTTGGTAGACTCCTTCTGGAAAAGGTGGAGGTTGGAGTACCTGGCAACACTTCAACTACGTAGGAAGTGGACCTTGGCGAAGCGTGACCTCCAGGAAGGTGATATTGTTTTGATAAAGGACGTTCAAGCAAAACGTAACGAGTGGCCAACGAATTGTTAAGGCTATTGCTAGCTTGTATGGCAAAGTTCGTAAGGTCACGGTAAAGACTCTTAGTAAAGGGGTGATTAAGGAGTATCTTAGACCCGTTAGTGATGTTGTTTTACTTATGTCACAGAAGAATGAGTAAATAGTGGTATAATATATTATACCAAGCGGGGAGTGTTCTGACTCTGAGTGTTCTGAGTAAAAGATAAGTTCCCCCGGTGGTTGTTTTGAGTTACTGCAGCTTAAACTACCAGGCCCTTCCAGTGTTCATGCACAGGCTACAGTGCTCCACCACTGAGAGTTGGTTGTCTGATCCTTGGAGTAGAACCACCAGTGAGTATTCATGCATTTGGTTTATTTTAGTTGTTTCATGGCACTGTGATGTTTGAGGCATGTTTTTTTTCACTATCTGACAGCCAGGACAGAATAAGCATGATACAACACATTGGACCTTGTAGGCCATCTGGGTGCCATGGCTAAAAATTAATGTGATACAATTACTTGAAGGGTCAAAATTATTGATCAAATTATTGAGAGAATAAACAGTACACTACAAAGAACAAGGAAAAAACTGTTTTGTGTCCATTCAGGCTCCAGGTTATGGCAGTGTAAGATGACACTGAAAGTGAGGTTTATATTGACACTGTTAGGTTTCCAATTCATTTCACAGGGAATGAAGAATATGTGTGTGTGAAGAGAATCTTCAGCTTCACAAGGTAGCCTGTGAGGTGTATTCTTTGCAGAAGTGTGTGCATTTGTGTGTGTCACTGGAGCGACTCTAAGCAGTTGTGCTGAGTCAACGCAGCCTGGATTTTTAAGTGCGTGAAATCCAGTGATAGATAGATAGATAGATAGATAGATAGATAGATAGATAGATAGATAGATAGATAGACTTTATTAATCCCAAGCTGGGAAATTGGGAAATTGCTGTGTGGCAGCAGCATTACACACAGTGCCAGTAACAACACAATGGGATAAAAACAACCAGGACATGTTAAGATAGCAATATAAGATAATAAGATAAAATACAAAAAATAAAAAACAATATTAAGTGTACCAATAGCAGTATTGACAGTAGTGCAGAGTAAAGTATAAGGTGCAGTAAACATATAAAGTGCATAGTGACTGTATGTTATGACCAGAGTTTTAGCTGTAAAGTGTGATGGCATGTGGCAGGAAAGATTTCCTGTATCTGTCCCTTCGACAGCGGAGCAGGAGCAGCCTGTGGCGAGGTGATTCTGTTCGGACCACTCTACAAATCTGTCCACCAGCATCCTGTACTCACCCTCATCTCCCTCTCTTATACACCCAACAACAGCTGAGTCATCAGAGAACTTCTGCAGGTGACATGACTCAGAGTTGTACTGGAAGTCAGTGGTGTATAAGGTGAAGAGGAGGGTGAAAGTAAAGTTCCCTGTGGAGCTCCTGTATCACTGACCACCACATCAGACAGGACACTGCCAAGACGGACAAACTGTGGCCTGTCTGTCAAGTAGTCAGTGATCCAGGAGATCATTGTGTCGTCGACACCCATCACCCGCAGCTTCTCACCCAGTAGCAGAGGTTGAATGGTGTTGAAAGCACTGGAGAATGTGATCAAAAAGAATGTGATCCTCACAGTGCCTCCTCCACCATCCAGATGCATATGGGCTATTTTCAGCAGGTAGATGACAGCATCATCGACACCTAAATAGGGCTGGTAGGCAAACTGCAAAGGGTCCAGAAACATCCACACACCTGTGGCCTCAGCTGGGCTAAGACCAGTCTCTCCAGGACCTTCATCATGAGATGTGAGAGCGACTGGTCTGTAGTCTGCCGGGTTGGATGGCCTCGACTTCTTGGGGACTGGAACCAAGCAGGATGTCTTCCACAGCATCGGGACTTTCTCCTGACTCATGCTCAGGTTGTACAGATGTCCTGGCTGGCATAGGTCTTCAGGATCCTGGGTGTGATGCCGTCAGGGCCTGCAGCCTTTTGCTGGTGTAGTCACTGTTGGACGGGGGTTGATGCAGATGTCTTCAGCGGAGGAGGAGGTGGGCAGATGGAGGGGTGCTGATGATTCCTTTGAAAGGTGACCACGGCAGTGGGAGGATCTGCTGGAGGTGGTACCTTCCTGCAGTGGCTGATGTGAATTCAGGTCGCTCGTTCAGCTACCTTGACAGCAGTGTGTGTTGTCAGCAGTATCTGAAATGGTCCTAGCCACCATTTTGCACGCCAGTTTTTTCTCCTGAAGTCTTTTACAACCACAAAGTCACCTGTGGTTTAGGGAGGGCTGCAGACACTATGTTTCTGATGTTAGTAAGGGAGGAAGTCAGATTAGCACAATAAGACAGAACACTGTGTTCACAAAGTGCTGTAGATAGAGCCAAATGAGCAGGGTGACAGATTCCCACATGAGGTGGAGCAGCAAAGAGAATCTCAAATGGGTGTGTGTTCTTTTCCTCATTCTCATGTACATCAGTGCAAGGGGCAGCGCTTTTGTCCAGGGTAAACCTGTTTCTTCACAACATTTAACCGTATTTTTGTTTTAGAGTGCCATTCTCTCGTTCTGAGAGCAGAACCAGGAGAAAGTTGGAAAGACTCTAAGCTGTCATGGAGTGCAGCAATATAAATGGTAGGAGATTCAGAGTAGCCCTGGCATAGTCTAGTCCAAGTATATGATTTCCCATTAAAGTCAAAGGCAAACCAATACTGACTATCTGAGTGTACAGGGACACTAAAATAAGCATTAGACAAATCAACAACAGTGAACCAGTGCGCATCTGGTGGAACTTGTGAAAGAATAGTGTGTGGATTTGGTACCATGGGAGCCCTTGCATGGACCACTGCATTTACTGCTTGTAGGTCCTGTACAAACCTCCATTTGTTGGTTGATCCGGATCACGGATTTTCTTCACTGGGAAAATAGGAGTTCACACAGGAGAATCAGAACAAGGAATGATCACACCTGCCTTTAAAAGAGAACTAAAAACAGGAGTTATGCCTTCAATGGCTTCTTGTTTGAATGGGTACTGATTTTTCTTAGGTTTGTAATCAGATTTAGGTGTTATCATAACAGGTTCACAATTTCTGATCAGGCGAACATCATATTTGTTTTTTGCCCATAAGCAATCAGGAATTTCTGCCTAATCATGAGATAGCTCTGTTGCTGTAAGTGGGAGCTTAGTCATTGTCAAGTTTGAAAATGATTGTTCTATCAAATGAAAAGAACGCAATGTATTAACACTGTGGAAAAGGGGTAGAGTACACTTGCGCAGTGGAAGAAAATCACAGGTCAGGGTCAGAGGTCACCATCCAGTCAGTCATTGCATGGCATTCTTTAACGAACGGTCCAACGTCTCTCGTCCAACGTCTCTGAGTCATATGAAACATGAGCAGTGCAGTGTAGGTTGTGTGAGCTCATAAATTCTACTGACTGGATCCTTCTGAAGGGAGAATGAATCTGTATCCCAGTGTCAGTGATCAGAGAGATAGACAGAATCCACCATGGACATCACGGCATGACACAGTGCTTCGCCAGAGCACAACAATCCATGTGGTTGCCAGGTTTAACAAGGGATATCAGAGATCTAGTGGAGAGATGCGAGGTGTGCAGCCAGTACTCAAGTTATCGTACAGAGCCACTGCTTGCAACTCTTTCACCTGCAAGGCTGTGGCACAATATAGACTGAAGCAGTTAATCTGCCAACACTGTGACCACAGTTGAGAGATCGTAATTTATCTTTGCCAGATGTGGCATTCCTGAGGTATTAGTGACTGACAATGGGCCACAGTTTGCCTCTTCTGAGTTTTCAGCATTCACTCAAGAATAAGTTTTAGAACATGTCACTAGTAGCCCCAGATATCCACAGAGCAATGGGTAGCTCATGGAGTCTCATCTGCAGAACTTCTGATGGGGAGAAAATTGCAAGCTTTTGAAAGAAAAGATTTTGAAAGAAAAGATTAAAGGTTGAAAGGGAATCAAAAGAAAGCTTATGGAGTGAGACACAAAGTGAGAAAGTTCCCAAAATTTAAAATGGATGGAAGCCACAACAGCAGAAGCAGTAGCTTTCCAAGCAGAACTTGATAACGACCAGAGCATCTGACAATCGGAATTAGAGGGGAATCAAAGATTTTTCACTGCATGTGAAATTTTAAAACAACCAGTAAAGCTAGAAAGTGACACAGCCATGCCAAATCTACCCAGCTATTCTTCGCCACAAACACAGCTACATAGGCAACCAGTGCTGCCTGCCAAGACATATCACGAACCACCACAAGCTGACAGCAACGCATGGCAGGGAGTAAGACAGAACACACAGCCCAGTTCTTGTTTACTTTATAGTCCACCCTGTCATTACACAGCCGATCAAAGCAACCACGATTGCCACCACAGATCTGGCCAGATTCATTGCAAGGAATCAGCTGGTCTTCAGTAGGTTTGATGATAGAGCTGAAAAATATTGGGTGTGGAAAGCATAATTTGCAATGCTATCAACAACATCAGCCTAACTGCAGCAAAATAAACAGGGTGGAATCAGAGCAATCTGGCACTGACTTAAAGAGTGCTACGGCATGCATGAAGCCCATTGTAAAGGCACTATTTGCAAGATTAGGGAACTTTCCAAAAATATCCAATAAAGAACCAGCAAAGCTGCACAAGTTAGCAGGTCTGCTCCAAGAACTATATGCTGCAAAGCAAGATGGATTTATCGTCAGGGTCCGGCTTCCTGCCTTTTATTTTGCTATGATTGTCTTTCTCCTGTGCAACCTGTCCTGTGTTTTCTTTCCCCAGGTGACTTGGCTGGTTGGTTGGGTGGAGTCTTCTCCTTCGCACCTGCCACTCATTCCTATGATTACCTCTCTGCCTTCTTAAGCTGGGCCTTTTCCTGCTGCAGGTGTCAGCACGTCTCACAACCAATGTGGTACTAACCTGCACAGCATGTTTCTCTCAGCAATTCGCTGTATGTCGATGTGTCAACAGCTGACACATCCAAGTAAATGCCGAATTCATAAATTGCCTCCATTCCATTTACTTTCAATGTTGTGCATCAACATCCCACATCGCCAAAAACTGAAACACAGCCATAACATGTGCAAAGTACAAAAGTGACAAGCATGTAAAAGCCAAGCCGTCTCCACCTGCTTCAGACAGACAATGAGGGTAAAGACAGATAGCCATCCAAAGAAGCAGTTTCATCCAGCTGCATAGATGTGTGCAGCAATGGGGTGAGTGCAAGAGCTTGCTCTAAAATCTGTTTAGTCAAAGTCTATGCTCAAGGCCATCAGGAATCTGCTACCAAGGTGTATGCTATCAGTATCAATAAGTCTCTTGTGTGATCAGACTTCTTTGAGATTTTTCAGCGACAAGTGCCCCCCATCACCGTACAGGTTAAGACCTGTGCAGGTAGTGTGGAGACATCTGGAAGGAAAACATGTGGCTACATGAGTGAGTCACTGAATGAGAAGATGTGCTCATTGAATGCAACAAGCTTGCTAATAACAGGTCAGAAATTCCAACTCGTATGGCTCGTAAAGTATGGCTAGCGAAATTCCACCCTTAGTTCCCAAAGCAGAAATACTACTGTTGCTGGGCAGAGGCATTTTGAGAATACACAAAATCCATTGGCAGATAAATGGACCCAGCAATGCCTCATTTGCATAGAAATTAGATCTGGGCTGAGTAGTGGTAAAAGATGTGTGCTTTGGGACTGGGTGGATCAGCACTTGGCAAAGTGTCTTGTCCAACTTGACATGAGTACTCTGATGGAGTGTCATTAGGTGTCCCTGGTAAAGAAGTCTCTTTAGTTTTGAGCAGGTTTCTGCAATTCCTCCTGTACACTTGTCCACTTTTACATGGACATGTCTTCCATATAGATATTGATGGAACTTCTCGCAGCCAAACACTATAGCAAGCAATTTTTGTTCGATTTGGGCATAATGTTTTAGACAGTCAGTTAATGCCCTGGAGCCATATGCTACTGGCTGTCCCTCTTGAAGTAGCACTGCTCCTATGCCCTCAGAGCTTGCATCAACAGATAATGTAACTGGCTTGCTGACATCCTAGTACTTCAGTACTGGTGTTTGGCTGACTAGAGCTTTTAGTCTGTCAAAACTCTGTTGTTGCTCTGTCCCCCAATACCACTCCACGTTTCCTTCCAACTTCCTCAGAGGAGCGCTAATGTTCGAGAGGTTAGGGATAAATTTAAAGAGGTATTGTAGTAACCCGGTGAACATCTGGAGCATGGCTTTATCCTCTGGTGCAGGCATGTCTTGAATGGCTCTGATCTTTTCAGGATCAGGCTTGAGTCCCTTCTCACTGAGCATATGTCCAATGTAGGTGATTTCAGTCATTCTTATCTGACACTTGTTTAGTTTCAGTTTAATGCTTTGAATGTGTTCTAGCAGTTGCTCTAACAACAGTCATGCTGCTTGATGCTCTCTCTCCAAACTAGGATGTCATCTAATACACTGACTACACCCTCTAGCCCTTCTAGGTGTCTGGCTATGCACCTCTGGAACACTTCAGGTGCTGAGGATATGCCAAATGGAAGTCTTTTAAATCGATATCTACCAAATGGTGTGTTGAATGCTTTCTTCATCTAGCTGGATTTGCCAAAATCCATGGTTTGCATCTAACACTGAAAACAATTTGACATTTCAGCTACCACTTCTTCTATTGTGTAGAGTAGATAGATAATGTTCTCTCTTAAAGGCAGTATTCAGGTCTTGTGGGTCAATGCAGATCCGGACTTTATTTGGGTTTTGATACAGTCACCATACTATTTACCCAGTCCGTTTGTTTTGTTTGTTTGGGTATCACACCTAAAGTTTCCATTCTTTTCAGCTCTGTTTCAGTTTTGTCTTTCAGGACGACAGGCACTTTCCTGGGTGCATGAACAACTGGAGGGACATTTGGATCTGTCTTAATGTGGTATACTCACGGTATGCAAACTAATCCAGTGAATAGATTCTCATATTCACCAAGAATGTCACTCTCTGTTTTAAGCACATGCAGTCTTTTGACAAGACCCATTTCCTCACATAACTCTCCTCCCAGAATTGCAGGTGCCTTGTTCTTTATGACTTCAAATTCTACATCATAGTTTTTATCTTTGCACTGACATGTCAATATGATTTTTCCTTTAGCTTGAATTTGGTGACCTGCATAAGCAACAAGCTTGGAGTGAGATCTGCTCACCTTTTTGTCAAATCTCAGCTTTCTGAGGTCACTTATGGAAATGACGTTACAATCAGCTCCAGTATCCAACCTGACTTTCAAAACTTTCTTGTTGACGATCAGATTTTCATGCCACTTTTCTTTCTTTGCACCCACAGTATTAATCTGTGAGACTGGGTGGTGATGTTTTTCTGCTTGAATTGAGCCAATAAAGAATTCTGGATCATCTGCTTCTGCCTTGTTTATCTGTTGCACTTGCACTATGATTATCTGTGTGTCTTCGTGAATTGCACATTTTTGCATAATGATTTTTCCTGTGGCAGGCTTTGCACACGTGTCTGTAGGCAGGGCATTTCCTTGGCTTATGCCTATAGCCACATCTGATGCAGTTTCACAGATTTCCCATCTTGATACTCTGTGATGTGGCACCATTATCTTTCTTTTTATCATTTTGTTTTTGCTTGGTTACTTTGTGAACAGGAATTTCAACCTCCTCATGTAGACTTTTGAAGTGACTCCGACTTAACTTACTGGCTCTACAAATGTCTATTGCTTTGTGTAGGGTGAGGTCAGGTTCTCTCAGCTCCATCTATTGAAGACCTCAAGTTCATTAAGATCATAATAACAGTTTTAAAGATGACACACAAAGCTGGGTTGCACCCCTTCCCTTCTGGTCTCCTAGAAGATGGCTGCCAAATAACAGAGACTATGGTCTCAAAAGACTAAAGTCAGTATACCATACAGGAAATAAACCAGAAATGAGAGAACATTATATACAGTTCACACAAAAATGATTGACAAGAACCATGCAGAACTTGTCCCAGTCCTTCAAGAAGGAAAGCGATGCTGGTATTTTTCATCCTTTGGCATCTACCTGTCATGATTTCAGAGAAATCGTAAAAAAAGGAAAAAAGGTCTACCAAGTTTTTCCGGGAACTCAAGGTAAAAGTCCCTGGAACCCAGGATCTCTCCTCAGGACCATACCCCTCCCAATCAACCAAATATTGGAAACCCCTACCTCTGCACCGGACATCCAGGCTAAGGCACTGGTGGCGACTGGCTTCAAGAGGGAGATGTGGAAGGTGGGGTGGATCCTCAAGGAGGGAGGGAGCTTGAGGTGCACTGCCGTGGGGTTGATGACCCGGTCCACCTCGAACGGTCCAATGAAGCACAGCGCCAACTTCCTGGACTCTACCTGTAACGGCAGGTCCCGAGATGAGAGCCATACTTTGTCCCCAGGGTGGTATTCGGGAGCCGGGACACGATGGCGATCGATTGGTTTCGGGCTGCAGGGCATAGCAGGGCCGCCCTGGCGGTTCTCCAGATGGTGCGGCAGCGGCGGAGATGTGCTCGGAGAGCCGGATGGCGACCTCCTCCTCCTGTGACGAGAAGAGTGGTGGTTGATAGCCGTAACAAGCCATAAAGGGGGTCATGCCTGTAGAGGAGTTGGAGAGTCAGTTGTGAGCATATTCGACCCATGGCAGGTGCAAGCTCCAGGAAGCTGGATGGCGAGCGGTGACGCAGCGGAGGGCCGCTTCCAGGTCTTGGTTTGCCCTCTCAGACTGCCCATTGGATTGTGGGTGGCACCGACCACTTTGCAGAAAGCCTGCCATACTTGTGATGAAAATTGTGGCCCTTGGTCCGAAACAATATCCACCGGGATACCATGGAGACAAAACATGTGGTTGACTAAGAGGTCTGCAGTCTCCAGGGTGGAAGGGAGCTTAGGAAGTGGAATAAAATGGACACATTTGGAGAACCTATCAACCACGGTGAGGATGACGGTTAGTCCGGGGAAGACCAGTGATAAAGTCCACGGAGATGTGGGACCAGGGTCGACTGGGGAGTGGAAGGAGCAAGCCAGATGGAGGACGGTGTGTGGACTTCTCCTCTGGCTCAGACAGAACAGGCAGCCACAAACTCCCGGATGTCTCCCAGCATGGAGGGCCACCAGAACCTCCGCTGGAGGAAGTTGAGGGTTCTTGACACCCCTGGGTGGCAAGCCAGCTTAGATGAATGGCCCCACAGAAGAACTTGAGGACGCACCGCAGAAGGTACAAACAGGCGGTTGGGAGGTCCACTTCCAGGGTCCAGTTCGGTCTCCTGAGCCTCGCACACCACTCTCTCAATGTCCCAGGAAGTGGCGCCGACTACACAGGACGAGGGCAGGATGGGGTCGTCAGTCTTCTCCTGGTGGACCGGGTCATGCAGGCGGGACAAGGCGTCCGGTTTCTGGTTCCAGGAGCCAGGACGGTAGGTGAGGGTAAACCGGAACCTCCCCAGGACAGAGACCAGCGGACTAGGCATGCATTGAGCCGGCAGAGCGCAGGTAGGACAGGTTCTTATGATCAGTCCATACGATGAATGGATGCTCCACCTCCTCCAGCCAGTGTCTCCACTCCTGTAATGCAGCCACCACTGCCAACAATTCTTTGTTGCCAATATCATAGTTCCTCTCAGCCGGGGATAACTTACGTCAGTAGAATGCGCAGGGGTGCAGCTTTTGGTCCTGAGGGCTTCGCTGTGAGAGAACGGCCCCGATGCCTGAATCAGAATCGTCGACTTCCATGATGAACTGCAGGGAGGTGTCCACCTTAGGGAGCTGAGGTGAACAGTTGTTTCAGCATCGAGAAGGCAGTCTCTGCCCCATATAAAAGGAAGGGAGGTAGAGGTTAGTTTGGTTAGGGGAGAGGCCACCTTGCTCCATCTCGGGAAAACCTACGGTAAAAATTTGCAAACCCCAAAAACTGTTGTAACTGTTTCCGGGACTTGGGGGTTGGCCAGTTAGCCACCACCTCAATCTTTTTGGGGTCTGGCCTGAGTTGCCCCCCCGCCAGGATATAACCCAGGAAAGTCACTGAAGGCACACCAAACTCACATTTTTCCGCCTTGACAAACAACCTGTTCTCTAAAAGTCTCTGTAAGACTAGTCTAACATGTTGAGTGTGTTCAGACATATCAGCAGAAAAAAAATAAAATGTCATCCAGGTAAACGAATACAAACTGGTTAATCATATCTCTTAAAACATTGTTAATCAGTGCCTGGAACACAGCAGGAGCATTAGTGAGTCCAAAGGGCGTCACGAGATATTGAAACTGTCTTAGTGGTATGTTAAAAGCAGTCTTCCATTCGTCACCCTCCATTATGCAAATGAGGTGATATGCGTTTCTATGGTCCAGTTTAGTGAATACATATGCTTTGCACAGTGGTTCAAAAGAAGGGTTGATGAGCGGCAGAGGATATTTATTTTTGATAGTTATGTCATTCAGTCCGTGATAGTCAATGCATGGTCGGAGACTCTTATCTTTTTTAGCCACAAAAAAAAACCCCGCCCCGAGAGGAGAGGACGAGGGCCGGATTAATCCCGCAGCTAAAGACTCAGAAATATATTTCTCCATCGCCTCCCTCTCGGGGCGGGAGATATTGTATAATTTGCTAGATGGCAATGTCGAACCAGGAAGTAAGTCTATGGAGCAGTCGTATGGACGGTGAGGGGGTAGAGAAAGGGCTTTGGTCTTACTGAAAACTTCTCCTAAAAAATGGTACTCTAAAGGTACGAGGGATAAGTCGGGTGGTGCGTCTGTGACGGGTGATGGGTGCGAAACGGGTCGGGCTGAACGCAAACATTGTGAATGACAAAATGTGCTCCAACTAATCACAGAGGAACCGACCCAGTCAAGGTGAGGATTGTGTAACCTTAACCAAGGAAGACCGAGCACCACGGGAGAGGAAGGTGAAGAAATAACTAAAAAGGAAATTAATTCGTGATGATTCCCAGAAATAGTTAGCGCTAAGGGTCGAGTCTGGTGAGTTACCGAGGTTAAAGAGCTGCCGTCAATGGCGCACATGGGTCGGGGAGGATTTACGGAGGTCAGAGGCAAGTCTAAACTAGGTCTGCGTCAATGAAGTTGTCGTCAGCTCCGGAGTCTAGGAACACCTCTAAAGTGTGAGTGGAGCCCTGATGAGTGAGTGTAGCAGAAAGTGTAGTCCGATGAGAAGAGCGGGGCTGAGTCTCAGTCTTACTCACCTGGGTGCTCTTCTCCCATGGCGAGCCACCCCTGCGAGGCCGGAGCGGACACTCACGCCGAATATGTCCCTAGCGTCCGCAATAAATGCACAGTCCCAGTCTTAATCTCCTCTGCCGCTCATCGAGGGTTAAACGGGTTACTCCCAACTGCATAGGCTCTGCAGGAGAGAGGGAGGAAGAGAAAGGAGTGGCGTCCCTGGAGGAGTCCCGGAGAGGTGAGTCTGAAAGAGGAGGAGAGGAAGCAGCAGACCGGGGTGGAGCAGGAGGGGTGAATGTACGGCTAGCTGTCCCAGACTCCCTGTGCCTCTCACGGATCCGGTTATCGATCCTTATGGCCAAGCTGATGAGAGCCTCTAGCGACTCGGGTTTCTCTCTCGCTGCCAACTCATTCTTTAATTCATCATTTAGCCCCTTATAAAACATTGTCTTAAGAGCCGGCTCATTCCAGCCGCTCTCAGCAGCCAGGATACGAAAATCAATTGAGTAATTGGCAGCAGGCTGTCTGCCCTGGGTTAAAGTCACTAACCGATTTGTCCAACTTGGTCCCTTTAAAGGGAGTATCAAACACTCTAGTCATCTCAGTAAACAATAATTCACAAGAACTTAGTACCGGGGAATTACTCTCCCATAGCGCATTTAACCATTCTGCTGCTTTACCTCTGACCAGATTATTCACATAAGATAAACGGGAGCTATCAGTGGTAAATGAGTGAGGCTGCTGATCAAAGACGAACTTACACTGTCGTAAGAAGCGAGAAATCATAAAAAAAAGGAAAAAAGGACTAGGCGAAAACGGAGTTGTAAAAAAGGGGATAACAGGTTTTATTTACAAAAATGACAACGAAAAAACACCAGTCTAGAGAAGGTAACTAAAAGGGCTGAGGCTGGCCGACTGGCAAGGCGGAGCTCAAGAAGGTCTGGGGAAAAAGAACAAAAGGCGAGCATTAGCTTATGCTGAAAAATCACAGAAAAAGACTAACCAGAGCTACGAGCTAGCAACGTGACACGGGTTACCGGTGGAACTGGAAAGAAGCGCTGACACCAGGAGGCAGGAAGCCACAGTATAAGTAGGAGGATGCTTGATGAGGAAATGGGGAACAGCTGTGCCGATTGAAGGCTCCGCCCCACCTGTCAGCCAACCTCCTGCAGGCACAAAGCAGAACACATTCTCCCAGGAAGTGAGGTGAACACACAAAAAATAAAAGCAGAGATAACATAGGGCAAGGAGGAAACCCAGACCAGACATGACACCATGACACTACCATCCCAAAAAGCCAGAACAGATCAACATAGTGTTCAATTCAAGTGCACAGTATGAAGGAATCTTGCTCAACAATGTCCTCCTCAGAGGGCCAGACCTGAACAGTAAAGAGAAAGGACTGTGTGTCATGTTCTGTCTTCTGGCTGGTGGAGTTTTTGGTTTGTTTTATTTCCTGTTTTATTTTGTTAACTTCCTTTTATTCCCCAGTTTTTGTTTTGTTCCTTTCCTTGTATAGGAGCATGGCTGCTCAGCCGGACGGAAAGCATGATCACCGCAGCTGTCTCCAATTGCTTCATCGGGCTCTGCCAGTGTGTCATGTTTCTCTTGTTTGGTAACACCACGTCAGTCAACTCAGTGAAACTGCTCTACTCGTTTTTTGCCTTTTTCTCTCTTAAGTGTTTTTTAGTCATTGACTTTTTGTTTCCTTTTGTGGCTCACCAGCCTCAGCGTCTTTTGTTTAATTCCATGGACTGTTATCTTTTAGTTTATGTTTTGTAAATAAATAATTTTTGAATCTTCTTTTTGAGTCTTTTTTCTTGGTCCACCTTACTTACACTGTGGTGACTGCAGACATCCATTACATGTACTACTGCTTTGTTGTTAAAGAAGAGCACAGAGACTACCTCTGGTTTCTGTCATTTCACGAAAATTTCTTGGAACAGAATGCGTGTCCATGTGTTTGAAATACACCATCTCCCACTGTAGCACTGTACTCGATGTACAGATGTGAGAGCATTCGTTGAAAGAGACTTCAATGTTGATGATGCACTGAAGTGCTTTGCAACAGAGTCTGGTGCCATCAGTTTCATCAAGCAAGCTCAGGAAACACTGTCCCGTTTCCATCTTAGACTGCATAAGCTCACATCAAACAGTGCAGCGGAATTTCCTCCTGGAAGATACTTACAGACACATTTACACAAGTCCAAATTAATGACAAGCCCTTTACATGCAAAGGCATACTCTCCACCATAAACAGCATCTTCGATCCTCTCGGCTTTCTCTCACCTGTCACGATACAAGGTAAAGTAGTACTCAGAGAATTGTCAGTGGAAATATGTCCCATCAGAGCTCAACCCAGCTGACCATGACTCATGACAGCTACTGGGACCTGATTTTCTGTCTAGTAAGTGTCCAGCAGACCATCAACGGAAGTTTGACCTCAATGACCCTACATCAGATCCAGAGATTAGGCCACAAGTGTCTGTGCTCAACTCAAGTGACCAAGTGCTGTCTAGGGGTCAGCAACCACTACTGTTGCTGTATAGTGTTGTATATCTGTAAAGAAGCAACGACAAAGGAAAAACTGGAAAAAGCAAAGAAACTCTTCATCATGAACATGCAACAAGAAGAATGCACCAGCAAATTCAACAACATACTGAAACAGATAGACATACCAAAACAGAGCAGCATCAGAAAGCTTCATCCTTTGATTGACAGTCATCCTAGAACAAGATGCAGACATTCAGAAATATCTCCAAGATCAACCTGTTTTAAGTCCCCAATACTTAAAACAGGTTAGAATGGAATTAGAAGACCATGAATACATTTAAAGTCCAAAACAGTGTCTAAGCAGTTATCTGTGATGCCCAAGCACCATCTACTGGTCAATGCTGGTAGTGGACGAATATTACTTTGTGTTAGGTTTCAGTTTCTAAAAGTTGAGAGAGTGGGTGTCATTTTCCTACTGCAAAAGAACTTTACTTGTCTACTATTTGGATTTTTGTGATCGAGGGCAATACCCTGTAAGTAACTTGTGTTTTGCTGAAGTGATAAGCATAATTTTTGGTAAAACATCTCATTGACTTGAATGTAATGACAGTCTACTGTCTGCTACTCTGTGATGATATACAGTGGCACAAGATGTATGTGAGTTGTAAAGATAGATTTGTGTTTCATATTTTTACAAAAAGAAAAAGGAATAAAGGACAGAAGGACGGATCATCAGACTGCATTTGTGGTTCTTTATGACTTTTCTGTTTAGCTGACTGGATAGCTAGGCAGCAAGACCTATCGAGACCAGTACAGAGTTCAAAAGAAATATAGTAAATAGCTAAAAGGGGAGGGTGAAGTGGAATGTCAGGACACAAGGGTGTGCTATACTGATAGAGAATGACTGACTGATGCAGTGAACAGAAAAAGAATAAAGGAAGTAGCAGCACGCTATGATATCGTGGTGTTTTCTGTGTTAGTTAAGGCTCACACTACAACATTATACTGTCCTGCCTGCAGAGTTGACATTGGATCTGTTGATCTACCATAGTCATTTTTCTGAAGTTGCTGGTGTGTGTTAGGCAGGATAGAGCATAAGTGATGACTCATGAGCAGCTGGGCTGGTGAGCTGAAATTGTTTTAACAGGTGTATTACGATACTCAAGAAGACTCAGGTACTGGTCTTTATAATCAGCTTTGGCTTTTTCCATAAGTGAGTTAGCAATCTGCATATTTTTTTATCATTGCTTTGAGGGTAGTGTGGACTGGTGGATGCATAGGAAAATTCCTATTTGCATTTGCATGCATTATTTGCATTTGAAGGCCATTATATGATACTACAGTCTCTGGTATGCTGTCAAGCTCATCTACTCTAATAGTCTACTGCAGGGGTGGCCAACCAGTCAGAGATTAAGAGCCACTTTTTTACTGTGTTACTGCAAAGAGCCACATCATACACATGGGCACACATGAACATCACCCCATCCCTCCCTCACACACACACACCTCTGCTCAGCCAGATTTATTGTAAATGTCACACACCAACATGATAATGACAGAAATTGACTCCTACAGTACTAAGACCACAGGCCAGTTATTTTTAACAATTAACATTGTGTGCACTATCTCACACGCTCAAGCTCTCAGTTCAACCAAGTCCACAAACAAAAATATAATAATTTACAATAGCATTTTTGTCTTACTATGCATGTTGCTTAGTGGGACTTCTGGCATTCCTTGTCTTGAACAATCCTCTTCAAATCCGGCTTGTATTCCATTGTTGCCACCCGAAGAAATTCTTTCACATGGGTGTCAGTCAGAACAGATCGATGCTTTGATTTCACATGTTTCAGGGTAGAAAACACAAACTCGCAGACGTATGTTGACCCAAACATTGACAGTATCTTAAGCGCAGCCCGTTTGACATTGGGGTATTTTTCCATCGGCACACTTTTCCAGAACTCAATGGTCCCTTCCCTTAAAGCAGCTTTCAGTTGGTCCTCCTCACAAAGATCGATCATCTCCAATTCAGCCGCAACCTGGTCAGCTTGCCACATAGGGAATGAATGGCAGCGCCAGGCCGAGCGTTTTTGAAGCTTGTCATGTGAACGCCCCTTAAGAGCCACATAAAACCAGCCAAAGTGCCGCATGAGGCTCGGGAGCCGCGTGTTGGCCAGGCCTGGTCTACTGTGACTATGTAGCTTTTATTGTTTAATGTGAATGGGTCCGTAGCAATAGTCTACCAAGGTCTGTCTTGGATCTTGTGGCTTATCATGGGTTGTATAGTGTTGGAAGGTCTGTGTTTAATAGATGTGGGGCATCTTTCTACTTGCTTAATAATTCTGGGCCAAAAGAAAATGTCACAGACCACATGTGTTTACGTGTGTAAACACATGTGGCCTGTGTGTATTCAGGACAAAATCTCTGCATGCAGTGATGTGGGGAATAGGATTTATTACCTTTGATTATAATGTCATTCATTCCAACGTTATAAAATGTTTTGAGGGCATAGTCATCTTTCTTCAGGCCATCCCTCTGTGATTGTCTTTCACGCAGATGATGTTCTTTTCCTGGTTAACTTAACTCCCTGCTCTCCAGAGTGCTGTAGCATAGCACACAAATTTATATCATGCTCCTCTTTGCTTCTGTCATAAAAAACCTAATAGACTATTACTGTGACTCCCTGCATGTTTCATCTTATGTTGGAACTAGTATTGGGCACATTTCAATTTAACAGGAAGGCAAAGGAATCAGTTTCAACTAAATACAGGGTTGGCAGTGGTACATTTCAATGACTCCTCTGTAAGCGAAATGGCCCAGTAACCTATCCTGGAACCCATGACACTGAGGTAGTGGGCTCCTTCTGGCTTGGATGTGTTGTCATCAAGGGTAGCCAAAGGGTAATGTGGTAGTTTGATGGTTTTGTTGAATTCTTTGGGTCAAGGCACACTCTTAATTTCCTGTGTGGGTTTTTCGTGCTGTAACTCCTACAGTACATGTATTAAGGATACCTGGAGGTATATATGTTGAGGTTATTGCATTTAGTGTCTCTGTCTAACAACCAGTCACAAGCAACATTACTCAGTATCCAATTGGATCGCTGGTTACTCAGGTGCTGCAATCTCAGCATTTTACATGGAATTTAATATAAGATATGTAAATATCACGTGTATGTACAGTATATTGCTTTTCACTTGTAACAAATCGTTGTTTGTTCTTGTTATATTTCTCTGATATATTAACTTGTCAAATATGCCTTTTTGCTGGTTATGTTTGATGTTAGTGATGTCTTGTCCGGTCTCTTGGGGCAAGTTTGAGCCTTTTATTTTTCATTTTTGACTTGTTTTACTTTGCCTGCCATTTTCTGTGCCTGTGTCTTGTTCTGTTGTTTTGCAGAAGGCAGAGTCTCGAACCTTCACAGCTGCTTCCCATTACTTGATCACCTGGTCCTCATCTACTCATCAACCCATGCCTTCAAATACTTCCTGCTGCCAGGTGTCAGCATGTCTTATGGATAGTAACAGTTATCATGCTCACTGTCTTCTGTGCCCTCTAGTTAAAAATTTTCCAGTTGGTTTTTTGTTTGTTTACTTACCCTTGTTTCTTCTTGTTTTTTTCCCCAGTTTTACCTGAGCTCTGCCATGCCAGCTGACCAGCCTCAGCACCTTTTGTTCATGGAGTATTATATGGACTGTTTCTTAATTTTTTCTTTGTCTTTTGGTCATAAATTACCTTCACATTCCAAAATGCGCTCATTTCCACATTTTTGGGTTCACCTAGTTTTTGTTATCATCACCTCCAATCATTACGGGTGATTTGTTTTTACAAAGGTAAAAAGGTCTATCAACATGAATTGATAATTCAGCCTACACTCTTTTTCAGTATGAATCATTTTTTAGGAATTTTCAAACTTTTGAAATTTAGATGGTTGCTGTAAAAGGCACCATCAGACCATTAGCTTGTGTGAATGAAGCTTCCCGTGGTACTGGAACTACTGTTTGGTAAATTTTTATGCATGGAATTTCCTCATTATAATAGGTTTAAAAAAAGAATCAGCAGACAAGTCATGCCAGACAAAAGAGAGGCACACACCCATACACAGGTCCTTTTGTATGTTAATACATGAAGATCATTTCCATTTGTCCAGACAGTGAAATGAGACAGGACAGTGACACTGTGCCACCAATTTACCTAATTAGGCCACTTGTCAAACATGGGCAGTGAGGCAGCAGACTTTTGTGAGCTTGTGGGCCTTACTGTTACACATCTTGACTGTTCCCACTGGTATCAGCAGGGACTCCATCGCAGGGAGGTTCACACAAGTGACACATTTGAGGTGACACTTCGATAACATTGATATGAAAGACATAAAATGTATAATACAATTGTATTTTTACACTTTTTAATCTTTATCTGAATTTTCTTCACTTCACTACACTACATCCAAAGATTTATTCTCTCTCCACACAGAAATGGAACAAAACCATGAACACGGCATCGGGTTGCTACCACCAGCAGCCTTGGAACGGTTAGCCTCTATGAGCTCTAGTTCTGGATAGTAATAGTAATAGTAACCACTTACTGCTACAGCCTGGGTCTCCTCTACTGGTTACAGCTGGGGCCTCTCCAACAAGCTATAGCCTGAGCTACTTCAACAGACATAGTAAAATGCAAATCAGACCCCTGCATTTCATTGCTGGTACTGCTAAACATAAGACTTGCTACTGTCATGATTTTCCTTCAGGCTTTCTGCCTTGCCATGATTTTGAGCTTTGGTGGCTATGCAATCAGAAATCCAGATGTCTTACATCCACGGCTGGTTTTCTGCAGGCTGTGCAACATCCTCACTGAGATGTGAGCACTATGGATGGCAAGCAAATATTGTTCAAACCGACTCTCATCACAGATATTGCCTGTGGTTTCTAGAGATCTGCTGTTTTACTGGTGAATCTCCTCAGGCCCTGTAACCCTTGTAGTCACTTGTCCTTTACAAAAATTACAAGTGCTTAATAGCCATGCTTCTACTTCAGTCTGGTGTTCAGCCTAATCCTGTTCCTGCAACTAGTAAAATACAAACAGATTTCAAGAATATCATCATCTAAGTGATGATTCTGTGGCTGATGCTCTTTACTCTTGGTTCAGAGTAAAGGGTTAAGTCTTAAGACCCACTCTCTTCACTATCTAGGTCAATTGTGTGGGTCAAAAGACAAATGCATCTGTACATCTTTATGCAGATGATCTTGTACAGTACTATCATCTATTGTTGTGCAAGCACTGTTACCCTTGTAGTCAGCATTTCACATCATTCATTGTCAACTGTTCCACCTTAGACCAGTGCCAAATGCTGACAAAGCCAAGAGGTTTTCTGGTAAAAAGAGGGTACCAGCATTTCTTCCTATCTTTACATCTGCTCAGATTACCCCTATTGAGCTTATGGCCTCTTATAACTACATTGGCATCACAATTGAGCGTTTCAAGCCTTTCTTTTAAACCCCACAGTGACTAACTGAAAAAAGAAACTGAAACTGAATTAAAATTCGGTTTATTCTTGAGTAACAAATCATGTTTCTCTTTAAATGCTAGGAAACAGCTTGCTGCTGCCATCGTTTTGATTATGGAGATATCATTTACATGAATGCCCCTGCTCATTCTCTTTTCACGTTGAATGCTCTCTATCATGTAATATTTTAAATTCATTACAGGCTGTAGGTCCCTCACATACCATTGTACTTTGAGCTCTCTGGTCAGCTGGTCACCATTGTCCATGTGCAGACCGCTCCATTGGTACAAATTCATTTACAAATCTATCCCAGGCAATAAAGGCAATAAAGTAAGGTATTATAAAACAAATAGACCAAACAATCTTCAAATGCAAGAAGAGGAAGTGGTAATGAAAAAGATAAGCAACAGAGAATTCAACCACAAGAAAGAGGTGGGATTATAAAATAATTTTCCCAATGGAACATATTGATAGTCTACATGAAAATGCAAGGGTGGCACAATGTAGTATTTGCTCTTGGGTCTCCCTAAAGTTGGAAAATGGTACAGTCTGTTGCAACTCTTGTAAAATGTTGTGGTGACGTGCATTTGTTGATAAACCAATGATACCAAGAGCACTGAAGCAGGACTACTAATGTGCACACAACCATGCCTTCAGATCACAGTAGCCTATAACTATGTTATAGTCTTAGATGCGACTATGATGTAGAGTTTTATCTTTGAAAATGTAAGGGGAAACTAACCAAACCAAATGCTTCAGTCAGCATAGCTTACATTTTTAGGCTATACTGTAATACATAATCCAGTGCACCAATGTAATGTTGCTGTCAATTTTATACACAGCAGTGTAATGCAAGCCATCATAGATGTGCTATTTGAGAAAATAAATTGTTTCTGATAGCCTGGGAGATGCACTGTCCATCTGAATTATATTATTGTTGGAAATTGTTATTAAAAACTACAAACCTATTAGTATCCCATTAGCCACCGCTGCTTACCTTGTGAACTTTTCTTCCTCTGAGGTGGGGAAACACCTCTACATCTGATTCATCTGAGTCTTAACTATGCAAATTCGAGGAAGAGGTGGTGGTGGTGGGGGGGTGGGGGGGGGGAATGTAAATACATTGATATTTTAGGTTACTAATAGTTTGGCATTTGCTGTAAATAGTTTGTTTTCTTAATTTTGGAAATGAAGACATTTGTAGAAAAACAAAATTTTATTCATACACCTTTTTAAAAATGTACACGCTGGAAACCGGGCATGATCCTCAGTGTTCATTTCGGGGAACACCTATACCATACATAATGAGTTGCATCAGGTTCTGATGTTGGAGGTGAATGTACTGATGCAAGATCAAAGCGTGTGGGATCATCTCCTGACAGTCTGTTTCCACGGAAGTTTACTTCCCCTTCTTGCAATAAAGGCCATCTGCAGGTCTGGAATGTAAGAGCAGTCCTTTTTTCCTCCTTCACCATGCAAACACTCTAGAATTTTCATCACTTGATGTAGTATCATCTGTAACAAAAAAGCAAGTAACTTTTGTTCGACAGTTTATCAGGCAACCTCTCTGAGATTTCAATAGTGAACTGATCAATGGGAACAACGTATTAAAATGTATGTAAACTTACATCTTGTGTCCATCTGTTTCTTACAGGAAGGGGGCAATTGTAACAGCTGTGTTTGATTGACCCTGGTGCAGGCAGGTAAGAAGAGGGTGAAAAAATTCAAAGGTTTATTTACAAAGGTGAGTTTAGCACAGTATGTGGCAACACAGCATGCAATCTGGAATGAACTCTGAGCACAAGAGAACATACAAGTTAACAGGGTGACAAAACAGGCAATGAGAGAGCATGCAGTAAACAAGAGGACTGTGAAGTATCCATAAAAAGACTGTTGCAATCTGGCAGTTAGTAGCAGCAGGACCAGAGCATGAGAAGGCTGTGTAGATAAGTTGATTGGGAGCAGGTGTGCTCCTGCCACAGGTGAGGTGATTGCTTGCCTGCAGAAGATGCAGGGAGAAAGGAGGAGGTGTAGGAAGAGCATGACAAGTTGTAATCAATCAATGTGTGATACACTATTTTAGAGTACTGCTTTTCTGTGTACATCGGTATGTGGTTCTGGACGTTTTCCAACTCTGATGTAGTCCTGTAATATGTAATAAACAAACACAAAAATGTCTTGTCAATAATATTATTATTATTATTAGGCAACAAACCCTGGAGGAAATGAATGAATTAACAGTTGTAATCCATTTACAGACTAATGATAATCACATGAGTACAGAGCAGAAGGGTCCAAAAGTAGAGTCTGTGATGACCTGAGGTCAGAGGAGGTGTGATCACAAATAGTTTCCAGATAAGTTGTGTTTCCAGAAAGAATGTCTGCCCCCTATCACAACGGACAGATCAAACACTGGCCCTGTAGGGAAATATTTTGTGTGGTTTTGTGTATCCTGAAGGCCACCATAATTTTATCATATACATATGAAAAGGAAGCATGAAGAAAAAAAGTATTCACTAAATGTCACTAAATCCTACAGACTGATTTTAAATGGTATTGTTTGTTTTTCTCTCATTTATGTTGTGTATTATTTCTTTTCTCCACAGTCAATCAACCTCAAGTGGAACCAGATAAATTTGTATTTCCTCATGTTCAGTCCATTTTCAGAGTAGTATTACAGCCTTATGTCCAGTAGGTGGAGGTGTTTACCTGTAGAGATAGGAAATGTTGTTTAGTTGCTTAAGCGGCAGGGGGAGCACACACTCACACAGTCGACCTCCTCGCATCCCGTGAGGATGCAAGGCACAAGTCAGGATGTGGAAGCTTTAAATTTATGTGCAGCTCTGTGCCAGAGGCCACAAAACACTTATGAGCTTTTAAGTATGTTTCATTGAGCCCATGACATTTACTGCTCTTTTCTTTAACAGCGTGATTGACCAGTGTAAAAACTATTACTCTTCTAAGGGCTCATCTGTTCATTGCATTTACACAGTTTTTAGTGCTGCCACACTATGTTTAAGTGTGTTGAATAAAGGGAGAGCAGCTTAGATTTAGTGCTGGACCAGATATTAGAGTTTCATCTGGAACCTGGTGATCATCCTGTAAATAACCTTTAAATAACAAAACACCACCAACAAAGAAGGGAGATATGTGAGGATCAGAGATGAAACAACGTGATAACAGGGTTTATGTTTTTCTATGACTGATGCTGATACTGGTTTTTAGAATTCAGTGCAGCCAATGACCAGTGGATGATGCAAGTTTATTTATTTATTTATTTCATTTTATTTATTTTTTTTCTTTGGCTGTCATGGTTGGCTAATTTTATTTTATTTTTTTCAGTATTCTGATGAAATAGTTTACAGTTTCATGAAAATTATGATAAACTGCAAAACTTTAGTTAACATTTACAGAACAACAATTACAGTCTATTTAACTATCCAATCTGCATTTTGTATATGTTATGTATATGTATAGTGCTCTTACTGTATATATTTAACGTAATGTATTTTTAAATTAAAATTTTAAAAACATCAAATAAGTCATCAAAAACTCTAAAACACCAAAATGTCAAATAATCATTTTGATTTAAAAAAAGGTTTAAAAGTTAAACCTGGCTGCTTACAGACACACATATACACACACAGGGATGTGGTGCAGAAGTGGCCACTGAGCCAAATCTTTGCTCAGAATTAACAATTAAAGTCCTCCAAAGGATATATAATGAGCTAGCTGGCTTCTTTCAACAAAGCCCAAGGGAATGTAAATAGAGAACACACACACAGAGCGAGACACACACTCGAGTGCTTTGAATGTTTAATGACCAACCAGATCTTTAGTGACAGTACAAAACAGAGCAGCAGGCCCAAAAGTAATGAAAAACAAAGACTTAATATTTGTATGTATTTTTATTTGTTTGCAGTTTGTGAGAAATAGACTGGTAAAATGTGACTAATATCAAGGTTTGGTATAAGGACACAAAGATGTTAAATCTTTATGTGGACACACACTTACAGGCATGCAGCATTAAGGCTTATTATTCTTTATTGGGTTGCTTTCATGCCTTGAAGAAAAGGAAGAAATCTACAGTAAAAAGCTTTGGTGTGAATTATGTATGTCAGATAAATAAGTTCTAACACCCATGAAAGAGGACTTCCATGTTACAAACACTAATTTGGAGAATTTCATCAGTCAGGATAATATTTTTTTCTTATAATAAGGTCAGTCAATCTTTATGCATTTCTCATGCTTTACATGAAAACACCTCTTACCCACCCTACCCAAACACACATTTAACCATCCATAAACATTCACATTTCTCAGTACGTACAACTGAATCGATCGTATATGACAAAGGAGCTGAGGAAACACTATCTCAGCAGTCTGCAAATCAGGAAACATTAGAGGTAGAGTTATAGATAGGTAAATATACTGTACAATAGTAATAAATAATATAACAAATGTACAAAAGGGGGAGGTGTTGAAAGATTCAAGTGACAATTTTTGGTCGGGCTCTAATTTCGTAGACCAGGCCAGGTGCAGCGCAGGTGCACCACGCCAAGAGGGTGTGTCCAGGTGCATTTTGCAAGTTTCGTGAACAGCACAGGGTGTGCAGCCAGGCTCAGCCTGGTGCAAGTACTCCTCTGTCTTGCCTCCATCTCTCCTACCAGCAAGTATCAAAGAGAGGGAGAGAAGGCGTGACTGGGTCTTCACCAATCAAATGAGCTCCTCTCCTTACCTATAAATGCGCCGCGGTGAGAAACTTGCACTGCACCTTGCTGTGGTGCATTTAAAGGTAAGGAGAGGAGCTCATTTGATTGGTGAAGACCCAGCCATGCCTTCTCTCCCTCACTACTTGCTGGAGGCAAGACAGAGGAGTATTTGCGCCTGGCTGAGCCTGGCTGAGCCTGGCTGCGCACCCTGCACTGTTCACAAAACTTGCAAAATGCTCCTGGACACACCCCTTTGGCGCGGTGCACTTGCACTGCACTTGCACTGCACCTGCGCTGCGCTGTGCCTGGCCTGGTCTACGAAATTAGAGCCCAAAGTGGTGGATGTATTCTTATTTGTCTTCAGTACAGATGTTGAAATTATGATTTGGACTTTACATGGCAGGGCAGCAAAATTAAAGAGAAGCAGTGTCTCCGTGAAATGTACTGTATTTCACTTCACGGATTTAATTAAACCTGCAGAAGTTTTACAGAAGAATATAATCTGTAACCTTCTCATGAGGAATCAGAGTCTCAAGTGTCACATCTGGGGTTCAAGAACTTTGTCTTTTGATTCCTCTAATGTACCTTGTGGTATGTCCAATAAATATAGTGAAATGGAATATTCAGGGTTTCTAGGGTCTTTACCTGAGGCTTACACTATGTAGCAGGATTGCTGGATCAAAATTATTGGGTGGGCTTTGTCCATATTGCTACATTTTAATTTGAAAACAGCATTTTCAGTTTAAAAATTTGCATTTCTGCTGTGAATCAGAAGTAATCCACATCCATACTAACACACCTGAAAATATATAGTATATCCAAGACCATTTAGGTACACTGGGCATATGTATGTTCTCCTCTTCTGTAGTTGTCTGTTTGTTGTAAGACTGTCTGACTAATGAGAAACAACAGGTATGAAAATTAGGAACCACACCTGTGTGCTGTGATGTAAAATTGTTAATTTTCTCTGTAGACTTTGGTGAAGGAGAGTGAGCAGTTTACAAAGTTCAGGTGTCATGGTTTTGACAAAGATTGATTACAACCCAAATGCATTTTGCCAAAAAATGAACAAAGAGTTTTTAATAAAACAAAAAAGGCAAAAACAATCCAAAGACATAAAGAAAATCTCTAACAGAAAAATGAGCAGAAACACTGGGAACAGGGAGCAGAGCACAAGGAAACAATATACTTATCCTGCCACCTATTTATAGGTGGCAGGATAAGTATATTGTTTCCAACACAGGTGAATCAAGAGGAAGACAGGACAGGAAGTAGCACTTGTCAAGGTACACACACAAGGAAAAACTACAGTATTATCACAGAGTTGTTTAAGTGTTTTCCTGAATTCCTGAATGGCTTGAGCTGTCTGTGATTTTATGTCCACTTCTCAGAGCTGTACCAGGTGTGGTTAGAGAATCCCTGGGCTCACTGGTCATCAGTGTGGGTAAAATTCATGGATTTGGTACAGTCAACTCCCTCCTGAGCTGATAAACTGCAAATAAATATTTGCGTGCATGTGTGCGTGTGTGTGTGAGAGAGAGAGAGATACTGTCCGATCTTCGGCGTTTAAATCATATTCAACTGGACAGGTAATTTTTCCTACTACTATGCACTAGATAAGGCTTCTGAATGAATATGAGGTGATATTCTCGCTCGTCTGCCGATGCAGATTGGATGGTGCTCCTGTGCTTTCTGTAGCTGACTGCTACAGGGTGATTAATGTGTTCATTTGCCATTATTAAAGACTAGAGCAGTGCTGCAGGCTACTGATATAGGGCCTCGTCATAAATCTTAGCCAAATGAACAGTCAAATAATCACTCATCGGAAATGAAATCTGGGCTCATTAATACTGATGCCCAGACTGGGGGAAGAATACACACGTGCGTGCACGCAAACACACACACACATACACAGGTCTGCTCAGCATGAAGATTTGAGCTCTCTGGTCTGCCACCACACCACACCACTCAACAATGACAGGCTAATCATCAGAGTAGCTCATTGTGTGTGTTCTCTCATGATTCTGCTCTGACACCCTATACATAGGTGAAAGACAAAGTAATCACAGGCTTTGACTGCAGCACTAAATAATGACCTCCACATATTGTTTGACTCCTCACCTACTTTCATACACTTTAACATGGATTTATGGCCTATAATGTATCGATATTTTTTGTGTGGTTTAAATCTTTTGCACAGAATAATAAATATCAAAAATCACACTTCATTCCAACTCAAGAACATAAAATGAAATGGACAGTGTGTAACCAGTGAAGTGGACCATAAAAGCTGAGACTTTCTATGTTTTTTTATGTTTTGGGAAATTGGTGATCTTGTTTTAAATATTGGCTTAGTTTAGCCTCATTTGTTGTTTCATCAGTCTCTTGCAACTCACCCAACTTTGAGGAAATGGTGCACTAAATCACTTAATTCTGATGTACAGAATCCCTGCATTAGTAAAGATAATTTAACATAATCAACCACAACCATGACTGATCAGCTGTATTCAGTATTACCATAATATAACACTGCATTTTTAATTATTTTTTTAATCAAAAGGGCCTTATTTATTTACACAAATGTGCCAGTGTTTTAACCAGCTGTGTTATTTTTGGCTGAAATGAGAAGATAACGATAATGTTATCTTAACGGTAATTTGGTTTAAGAAAGAATTTAGGTCTAGCCACAAAAAGCAGCTGGGTAAGGTTAAAAAAAGATCATGTTTTTCCCAAATGTGGTGGACTGCTGGTTGGTGGAATACATAAAAACATGCATTGAAAGCCCTGTGTCATGGATTCTTGCTCTTTTACAAACATTAAAATGTGCCAGTCCTCCAGTAACTGGCTAATGTATTGTTTTCTAGGGAGTATAATTTTTGAGAGACAGGGTTGAATCTGGAGACTGTTAGCTGTCAAACTTTTCCATGATAATTTGTACAAAACATGATTTGACAGTAAAATATGATTTGCCATTCTCCTCTGAAAAAAGACTTGTTAATGGTGAGGAAAAACAGACAAAGGTGATGTGTTGCCCTGGACTTTCACCATGCAGTGTGATGACTAATAGCAAGCAGAGGATTGATTATCAGAGAGATTAATACAGTGTGCAGGCTGCATTTGCCTACAAATTTATAATAAGTAAGATTTGATTGATGGTTTATGGAAATAATGAGCTTCCTTCAAAGCTCTACAATTACTGCCTTAAACTATGTGAGAAGTATTACCATGAGACTGGCACAGAGTGGGAACAGGCTACAGGAGCTGAGTAATTATGATGTACACCTTCATCACATGAAGTTGGCAGGTTAAATGTTCATCATGGTCTCAGATTTAAAAGCAGGACAGATGGTGGAAAAACTACCCTAACTAACTAACTTTAGTCAACTGGAAGAATATAACTGGACTATGGGAACATTTAACCTGTGTCTTCAAGTCACAGTGAGTCACTACAAACCAGTCAGCATCTTAAACTATCCTTTCAGGGAGACCTGAAAGGATAGTTTTTGAAAGCGGGTCCCAGAGTGGGAAAATCTGAAAATTCCCTGAATGTACACCGTGAATACGCTACTTTACGACAATGATGATGTCATAATCCCACCCCCCTTTGTGCTGGCATTCACTGTCAGCCTAAAAAGATGCTCGATGTCACTAAAACATGTCTTGTCTTAGCAATTTCAGACACAGAGATGAAGAAAAAATTGATGAAAATTAAAAGCAAAAATCAATCATAAAAATAAGAGGTGGAGAAAACAAAACTTATTTTTACAAACAGATGAGAGATTGTTCGGCACACACTCAGCTGCACTTCACATCCACAGCTTGTTCTTGTCTGTGACTGTGTTGTCTTTGTGGTCACAGTGTTTCTCTCTCTTTCCCTTTGTCTGTCTACGGTCAGACCGACTCTCTGCCCGCAAAGTCAAAATGAGTTAATATTTTTCATGAAATGGTAAAATGTCTCCGTTTTTACACCTGATATTTTGTTTGTTTTCTGTTTGGAATAAAATATGGGTTTATGAGATTTGCAAGTCATTGCATTTTGTTTTAATTTACATTTTACATTTTTGGAATTGGGGTATATTATATGAACAGAGTGGATTTTAAAGTACTGACATGACTTAACTTGGTGATTTTATTAGGTAAATACCATATTCACACATGTAAGTGGAAAGAAAACCCACCATAATTCATAGCCGTTATTGATAGTTTTACTAATAAATTCATGTAATTTAAAAAAACCATGGATTAAAAACAATAATAAGGCCACACTGTATGTCATACTGTACACATCTGTCTCATTCTATGCTCATATAAGTCTAGCCCTGCTCCTTTGTGCTCCTTTTGTTTAATTTTATTTCTGTTTCAGAAATAAATAAATGTACTAGGATTACCCAACTTCAACTACAGTGTTTCAATTTTTTTATTTATTTATTTATTTTTTGGTGGGGGGCACCTCAAACGAGGTAATGTGTAAAGGAAACTTTTTCAAACGGCAAAAATAAATATTGTTTATATTATGCCATGCCATTTCCATATGGATGTGGCCTTAGACCATTAACTCCTCAGGTTTATTGAAAATGTGCCTCTTTCTGCAACCAGTGGGGCCACCCCCTGGTGACTAATCAGTATATTCTTTCCTGTTGTCTTCAGTCAGTAATATGTATGTCAATTTTTCTATGGAATATGGTCTATGGACCCACAGAGCCTTACCTGTAGTTGTAGAGAAGGGCCCTTTGTGAGGAGCTGAGCTTATCAAGCTGAATATGTTGGGTCTGGTCTGACTGGTGTTCACAGGAACCTGAAAATATTGATGTTAATGCTGTTACCATGTAAAAACTCTAGCAGCTCTGCTCTGAGTTTACCTAACACCATTTCTGCACAATTCATCAACAGAGCTGAGTTCACACAGCAGTTCTCAGGCAAACTCCCAGACCAGCCACATGCATGCTGTTTATCACTGATCAGTCTTCTTGTATCTGAATCTCTCTCTCTCTCTCTCGTGCACGCACTTTCCGTTTCTCTCTCTATATCTCTCTCTCACACACACTGGTTTGTATGACTTCAGAGGACTTCCACTCATTTCCTGGAGACTTACTCTAACCTTAACCATAATTACTAGTGCCCTAACTCTAACCCTGACCCTAACCTTAACCTAACCCTAACCTCAGCCTAACTTTAAAACATGTCTTCATCTTAAAATGGAGTCATTTACATTATGGGGACTTGACCTCATAAGGAAGACAGGTCCACATAATGTTACTATATGAACAGATTTAGGTCCCCACAACATAAGGAATATCAGGTACACACACACACACACAAAATGCTAATGACTCTCACTGGGGCTCAAGATGACGAGTGACAGAGCCAACCAAATCAGGGCAGCAAGCTGACGATGGAGGGGCAGGGGGCGTAGATTAGAGAGTGAGCATGTGTCTGTGTGAACTTGTAAGGTGGGTGAGGGGGTAGGAGATGAGGTGAACTATGATGACGCACCGGCCCGTTTTTTGGTAATGCCTCAGGAGGGATGCACCGTTTGTTGGCTCGATGGTAATTTATTACACTGAAGACAGGGCCTGACACTGGAGAAGTGAGTGTGTATATGTGTGGGAGAGGAGGAGAGTGAGGTAAAAAAGAATAGAAGAAAGAAAAAAGTGAATGAGACTACATGGAAATCATATACATTGCTGAAAGATGTAGCCTGGGGCATGGTGCATGTTTTGCCGGTTTCCTTGTAGTTAATGTATTTCTAATTCAAATATATGCCTTTAATAATTAACGTATTTGACATATGAAAGGAAAGTGTGTATGACAGCTCTGATCAAAAAAGTAAATAATGTGCTGAAATATTCCATTCTAAAAAGGCAGACCAAGAATCTTCACAAAAGAAGATCAGGATGGAGCTAGAACTGGGTGCTGCAGTGAAGCAGCTTTGATAAATGATACATTTTCAGGTTCTAGGGAACAGAAATAGACAATCGGTCAATAGTAGTGGAGGAAAATGCCTTGTTAAGTGTATATTCTGAACAAAGTAAGGTGTGAGAGTGAGTATGGAGGGAACCTTAAATGATTGTGAGTAAACAAATAAATAAACAAACACAGCACAGCAAAAAATAAATGAATAAATATAATTTAAAAAAATCCCTGCAGTAAGTGGCTTCTTTCTCTTAAATTGTGTTCTAAATTTTCTTTTTCAGGCAAAATGCTAATTTGGGCACCGTCATGTCTAAGTAAGACAAACAGGGTTGTGACTATGTGCTTGCATGAATATAAATCATGTAGAAAAGAAAACAGACATGTTACATTATGTGTGTATAGGTGGACAGAATTTTCTGAAGCCAGCACTTTCAGAAGAAAAAATGGTTATTCCAGACGCTTTTAGATCAGACAGTTGTCTGTGGACTTTTTGTTGCTCTGTTTTCCTTACCCATGATTTTTGTTTCATGTCTGGGTTTCTGTTCCTTGTTTCCTGTTTTATTTTGAAGTTTTTCACTGTGTGTACCGTGTCAAGTTTTCTTTCCTGTCCTTCCTGTTACTTTCATCTGATGTCCCACTTTCTCTATTGTATTTATGGCACATTTACACAGTTCTAGCATGACTCGACCCTATTCGGTTGAATATCAGGCACATCGTTTTCCATTACTATACATTACATTACTATACCTCCTTAACATGGGAGGGTTTGTCATTTCACCAGCTTTTGGCAGTGCTGTCACTAAATACACCAGTTAAATATTGAGATTTTAGAAATTCCTTTTTCTAAATGTTGGAGATTAACACATGTCCTGTCTGTTACTATGGTTTTTCATGTGTGCTTCTGCTTCTTGTTGGTTCTTTTATTTCACTTTTGCCTTTTTTTGATTCACTACTCTTTTCATGTTTTTGAAATTATGTTAACGTCTTCAATTATATATAGTTCCTGCCAAATAAGAATTAACAAGTTGCAAATTTGCAGTGGGTGTGTTCAAATGTGCTCATCTAATTATGGTAAAGTTAGTGGGTATACCAGGTATAACCTGGGTAAAACCACTGATAAACATAGGCCGTTCTCATGGCCAGTTGTTAAGCTGAGATGTGGTGTTTTTTGTTTTTTCTACCTTTTCATCACAGGTGTGTGAAAAACTGTTGCAAATGTGCCAATTAAATAAAATTAAAATAATAAAATGAGCCAAATGGAAGGTGAAACAAAAATATATAGAGAGAGTGCACTGTCCAAACTTTAAATAGAAAGTAGTGTTAGCTAAACACATAAAATGGCTAATTGCTATGCTAACAGCCAAGATAAATGCTTGTCATATTGCTCCGGAAATGATGCCAGAGCTTGCATTGCTGCAGTAACAATAAAGCAGAAGAAGAAGAAGAAGAATGTGGTCACTCATGTTTTCTGTTCACACTTGGGCCAATTGGAGCCAAAGTTAAGAAAATTCTAGTGAGTAGCTATTAAATACACTCCCTTTTGTTTGTTTGTTTGTTTTTAACACCCATAGAGCAAATCTGACCAGTGACTGGCCATTATATCTAAAGGCTTTACTTGAGACTCATTTGCACATGTACCACGTCATTTTTTGTTTCTCCTGACTCTTAATTGTGAGGTGTATGTACCAATTTAATTAAATGAAATAACCCTCCTTTTTGAAATAAATATAACTCCTATCTCCTGTCTGCTGCCACGATTCCACGTGAGACGTTCACGTAACACGTAACACACAGAAAACATTCAGAGACAGAAAAGGAAACCTTTCTTTTATGTGTGCGCTCGAGCAAGATCAAAATCATCTGGACATTTGGAAACGATCTACTTTCCCATTTTTCCCGGATCAATACTGGATTTCAAGTGTATGCATTTATTTTGAAATTAAATAAGGGAAAACAGAGTTTTTCTTCTTTTGGAAACCACAGTGACTTGTCATCGGGCAGCGGGGGTTCGGGGGTGGGCTGGCTGGCTGGCTGGCTGCAGCTGCTCACCAACTCTCATCTTCGTCTTCCTCCGACAATCCTCATCGGCAGCGTCGCTCCTATAAACAGCTCAAGAACAAAGCTGCGGTCAGTCAGCGTGTCGGCGCGCTCACACAGACACGGACACGAGGACGCAGTGAGAACAGCAGAGAAGTGACCACGGACCAGTCCGAGTCGAAACATCATACACCATCCATGAGGCACGTTACCTTCCATACTGAAGCACCTCGAAGAAGGAAGACATTTGTGCGTTTTTGCGCGTGGATCCTTCTTTAGTTTGTTTTGTTTTTTAACACCACTTTGCATTGACCTACTTCATGATACACATCGGATTATAATCCCGTTTTGGATTTAAGTCTTCAATTAACTCATCAAAACTAAACTTCTTTCACGGGTGGAAGGTACGCGCGGATATGGCACAGAGGGTACGTGCATATTTAATTTCCACTATTTGTAATAATTTTTTTTCATATCAGACTGTTTCATTCATTAAGGAAAAAATAAGTCAATACACGAATGAAAAAGTAAGACAGTAAATTCATTCTCATTCTCACGTCATTATTTTACGCCCTGTTTCTGAAACAGCACTGTCTCTGGTTCTGCTTGAATCCATTTGCCACCTGTTCTTTGTCATTTCATGTCATTTCTGTCAACTGTCACATCTCCAGTATGATGAGCTGGCTCATTACGGCGGCGCGATGGACGGAGTCGGAGTCCCCACTTCCATGTACGGAGACCCGCACGTGCCGCGGCCGCTGCCCCAGGTCCACCACCTGAACCACGGGCCGCCTCCGCACCCGACACAGCAGTACGGAGCCCACGCACCGCACAACCTCATACCCAGCAGCATGGGCAGCGCCGTGAACGACGCGCTCAAGAGAGACAAGGACCAAATCTACGGGTGTGTGTGTGTGTGTGTGTGCGTGCGTGCGTGCGTGTGTGTGCACCCTGTGGGTGTGGACACGCACATAAAATCACATATTTATTTAATTCTGCAACAATAATAATCATTCTTAGTTTTACAATAAAACGAATGGAAGTGAATAAACGAGTGTACAAACATAAGCATTACGTTATAAGTATAGGTGTATTGTATTGTTTAATATTAATGCTGTTTTATTTAGTTTCGTTATTATTTGTTATTGATATGCGTTTTTATGTGTACTATGTTGATGTACTTGTTGTTATTTGCTGTTCATTTTAGCTTTTATTTAATTGGCACAAATTAATTTTAGCAGAGAAAAGGAGAGAGGCATTATTCACACTTTCAATTTGTCATTCATTTTCCGCCAATTTATTTTTAAAATATTTCGCTCTTTGAAATAAGAGATTGAAAATGTGGAGAATACATTTCTCAGGCATAAATGAACGGTGTGGATTTGATGACTGGACTAGACGGGGCTTGTATTTGAAGTGTTGGAATGCAGCAGGCCTGCACTGACAGTCACAGTACAGTACACTAACGCAGTGGGCCTTGTGTTGCAGACACCCGTTATTCCCGCTGCTGGCTCTGGTGTTTGAGAAGTGTGAGCTGGCGACCTGCACACCCAGAGAGCCCGGGGTGGCGGGAGGAGACGTCTGCTCCTCAGACTCCTTCAATGAAGACATCGCAGTGTTTGCCAAACAGGTAGGTGCCAACGACACACCTCCAAAACTTGGTTTTATAGTGAGCTGGAGCATTGTTCAACGATTTATACAGATAAAGAATCAAGTAATTTATGTTGGTGAGTAGAATGGTTTATTTATGTGGGGTTTGGGATGGATTGGTGCGTATTTCGACATTTGAATGGAGACTGAATTCGTATTTGTGTTTTAGGATGTTGGATGAAATATAAAGTGTATTTGTGTTAACTAATTCTTCCTAAACTATATATATAGATATTTCGCTGCAGTATGCTAATCAAATATGCAACGAATTAGACTCATACATAATGTAAGATGAATTGGGTATTTGAAGACAGGATGGATAGTTAGGTATTGAAACGGGGTTACTTTATATTTATGTTATTTATATTGTGGTATAATTTTTGGTTTTATTTAGAGGATTAATTTGTCTGTATTTATGATATGTAAATATATGTTGTGGGACTAATGAGTGGGTATATGTGCTGTTAATATGAATGATTATAGATTTAAAAGAAATGAACTCTCTCATGTCTTGTCTCTGCTCAGATTCGCACAGAGAAACCTTTGTTTTCCTCCAACGCGGAGCTGGATAATTTGGTGAGCACTTCCTTCTTTTTCTTAGTTTTTTTCTGCTTTTCCACAGCAGGACACCACAGACACACAAACACACACACAAACAAAGAGAGAGAGAGAGAGAGAGAGAGAGAGAGCTACCTTCCAGGATGCATCACAACGTGACAACGTGAAAAAACAACATTTATATGATGTTAGTTACACAAGTCCGACAACCATGCCCTTTTCTGCTCTGATTTTACAATACCTGCTTTCAGATGATCCAAGCAATTCAAGTCCTTCGATTTCATCTGTTGGAATTAGAGAAGGTAAAATGTCTAAGCCCCATCATGACACATGACACTTTATCTGTGCTCAATCTCAACAAAAGACTTCATTTATCAGGTTCACGAGCTCTGTGATAACTTCTGCCACCGCTACATCAGCTGTCTCAAAGGCAAAATGCCCATTGACCTGGTCATCGAGGAGAGAGACGTGTGCAAGTCAGATTTTGACGACCTTTCAGGGTCCTCCACCAACCTGGATCATGTGAGTCCACATGCACTGCATACTCATACACATCTCATTTTCATCTCAACAATTATTCAAGACGTAACAGCTATAGTATGGCTTACACACACACACACACACACACACACACACATATAATTAATAAGGGGATAGTGAACTAAACATTAGATTTTACCTAAATTATTTTGACTTTTTAGTCTACTGGTTTTGTTTTAAATATTGTCAGTTTTTTGCTTATAAATATATAACAGTTTTATATGATGTGTCATTTTTTTTGGCAAAACAGTATATGCAAAGACAAAATAACTGTTTTGTATTTGAAACAAACAACACTAGAATCACCATACTGAACATCATAAGAATGCTGATTCTGAGTTGATGTTTGACGTATAACTGTTATATGTTATATATTTGTAATTTATGTGATGATGCCAGTGTTGTGTTTGCTGCCAGGCTTCAGACTCTGTCAGGCTGGTGTTTTTTAGCCAATAGGATTATTATAACTAGAGTAGAGGGGGGTCTTTGTTAGGCTGTGCCCCCTGCTGTGTTCTTTATACAGCCTCTTCCTATTTTTAGGCACCTGTGTTCGTTTAAAAAGAAGCATAGCTGCAAGTTGGAGGGATCAGGAGTTTACAGTGTAACATTGGCAGTGTTGGTTGGGTGTTGGACAGTATCAGACAGATGTCATTATCTTTGGAAGTGATCTGGGTTCTTCTATCAATAGCTGCAGTGGCACAATAATTCATCTGTGCATGTGGAGCATGATCAAAATTTAGTAGCTCCTTTTCCTCTATGTGCAAGACTTCTAAATCATACAGTACAATGCAAAATCCCAAAGCACCACCAGCTTTGTTGTTATTAAGTCTGTGAAATTACGTGATCATTGGCATTTGGATTGTAATGATATGACTGAAAGCTGGCTTTACAGTGAGATTAACTCATACAACATGTGTATGTAATGCTCACGCATGTTTTGGATATACCTAGCACAATATACACAAATGGATGTATATTATACATAATTTTCACAGCAGATGAAAATTCTCAGAATCAAATTTAATTTATTTATTTGGTTAGACTCCAGGTTCAAGAAAGCCAGGGTGGTGCTATAGTTCAAGTGTAACAGTGGGTCACATTAATTACATGTTTCCTGTATGTTCTGGATGTGCTCCAATAAATGAAGAAGAGTACGGTCAATATAGCGCTGCTAAAACAACACATCTCATGGTGGCCTTAGACTTTTGCACAGTACTGTAAAAGTAAATGTTACAGTGACTTCTGCACACACACAAACCAGCAGTGGGAGTTTGGTACCTTGCTCAGCCCTAGACTTGTCCCAGATTACAAATCAGCAACCTTCTGGCTACAAGAACAATTCTCTTCCACTTTCGCTATTAAAAAAAAAAAAGAAGATTGTGGGCCACACGGAGGGTGTAGTGGTTAGCACTACACTAGGACTAGCAACCTGTACAGGGTGTAACTCGCCACTCACCCACTGTCAGCTGGGACAGTGGACCCCTGATCTTGAACAGAGTGATTTTGTGAACATTCCTGTTAACTGCGTTTGAACAGATGGACTGTGAGGAAACGAAGATGCTAATTAGCTTGATAAATGTACAAACACATGACGCCTCTTTGAGGAGCTGTGTGTACTGAGGAGTTGTAATTATTGTGAGGCTGGATAAAGAAAAGAAGGGCCATCAGTGAGAGGCCTCATTCACACTGCGCCTTTGTCCCTTCACTTCATGTTGTCATCTGCCGAGCTCTTCATCTGATCACCATCCGGCAAACAGCTGACACAGAGAGGCTGAAGAGGCAGAGCTGCTGTTTGTTTTGGGCTTGTAGACGTCTGAGTGGCCGGGCCAGGCGGCCCAATAAATACAGGCTTTCTCCTTAACACTGCTCACAGTCACAGGCAGAACACAGTAGGCTCCACACTCTGCTACACTCTCAGCTACTACATTTTAGATTTGAACTCCCTGCTCTATAGAATGGTAACAGTTTTCTGTCTTACATTTCTGAAACCTTAGCTCCTGTCTTATATGCTTATCACATGTGACTGTGGAAATAATGGACCTCATACTGGACTTGCTGGACCTTCCTCAATTACTTCTTCCATTTTCTTTCCTCTTTCTTTATCTCCTGTCCCCTGGTGTGTGGACCTCTTTCTGACCTTTCAGAACCCAGTGTCCTGGAGAGACATGGACGACGCCCACTCCACACCCTCTGTGGGCACCCCGGGACCATCCAGTGGGGGACACGTCTCCCAGAGTGGAGACAACACGAGTGAACTGGGTAAGAGCCTCCTGCTTTCTCCTCCATATCAAAGCTATGACTATGCTGTTACCTCAGGCCCTGCTTCCTATTCACTCTGGGGATTCTGTCTTTCTTCCCTTCATCTCATCACACAGTCAGTTTCTTCTAATAACAGATTAAGTGAGGACTGCTCTGGTATTTACCCTAACTGTAATATACATGAAAAACTGCAACGTTTCTTCTATTTAAAGAAAATAGACGTTAAGTAGTTCAAACGATTAAACTTTATTTTTCTTTTTATTATCTTAAGTTGTTTTTTTTGTCCAGAAAATTTCATTAGAAAAGACATTTTCAAGTTGATTAACAAATCATCAGAAATTACTGAAGAATTCTTTTAATTGAATTCAGACGTATTAATTAAGTTGTAATTACTTTTCAAAAAAGTTAGAATGTGCTGTACAAGGTTTGATAAAACAAAAGACATATAAAACAATATATTGACTTTATATATATATTTATTGAAACATAGTAAAAACATTTCAATCTTTCAATGATATGGTTTTACTTTTCTAAAAAATACGTTTTCAAAAGTCTGATAAAAATGTCACTGATTAATGACAGTGTTGGTTTGTGAAACACACCAACCGGACTTAATGTTGATGCAGCTTCCTCACTGTTACACTCAGCTTCAGGTCACTCCTCTTCCTTCTGATGCTGTTCTGTACTGCTCTTTCTACTGTTGCCCTGGTGTTGCTGCACTTAATGTGATTTCTGATGTGCTAATTGGAAGCTATAAGGGTTTTATGGCTTGTTTTTGTTTTCCTCCCCTTTGGCTGCAGTAAAAATAGAATGGACTTTAGAGCAACTTTCCACCCTCTGCCCATCAGGCATCAATGAGCAGAGCATTGGGCAGAACAATAGGAGGATGCTTTGCAAGACAAGAGATTAAGAGACATTCAAAACAGAGCGAATGCTCTGGTATCCACTTTGTAAAACTCACCTTGGCTCCTCAGCTTCATCTGAGAAACACTGAGAATGTGACATGTTTGGTTGGTAAATTTTAATTCACTCTTTCAATGTCTACAAATCTATATTTAGGCAAGTAGAAGAAAGACCATGGTATGAAAAAAACTGGGGGGGGGGGGGGGGACCCAAGATCCATGGCCTTTTGACCTGGGAGAGAATGCATTGAGAATGGGGGTGCAGAATGCCCCCTGCAGGGATGTAAGGACAGAGCACTTTATGTATGAGGAACAAAGGGAGAGAATAGGGCAGAATGATCAGAGCTGTGGTTGCTGTAGCAGGATCTGCTGCATGCTACCTGCTGCTTCTCCCTGGGCCTCAGTGCCTTGTTTCCACTCTATTCTCATGCTATAGAGAAGAGCCAAACACACAAGCTGAAAGGACAGAAAGGACAGTTAGAGGAAAAAAATGCTAATATCATTTGGAGAAAGGGCTACACAGAGATGCTGTAATGTTTCCATGCTGACAGCCTCACTTTTACAATGAGTGCAGCAGCAGGTAGTTAATAAGGCGGGGTAATAATTCAATAAATATATCATGATATATTTATATTGTGCAAACACTGAATATTTTGCATCAGATGTGTGAAATATTTGTTTTAATAAGTGTTTTTTGTGTCTATGACAGTTGTTTAAAACCACAATTATAAACTGGTTTCTGACTTTCAGTAGCAAAAATCTGTGTTATAGATATAATAGATACTAATTTAAATATTGTCAGATTATTACAGGTGGATTTGTGCTCCTTAGAGAAAGTTGAAAAAATGTGGTTTTAAACTTTTGTATAAGCAGAAAACTGAAGAACATTTCAGACATTGTGAGGTAAAACACATTCAGTTCAAACAACTAAACTGTGTTCTCAGTGACATTACACAAGGAATTTCTTTTCTGAAATATACTATTCTTTATCTTCAGATGTGCAGCATTTTAATTGCTTTTAGTGCCTTTGGCAGAAAAAGTGTCTTTGAAATACATCGTGATGGGCATCAAATATGGTCTTGACCGGTTCTAAAACTGTTAGCTGCTGTTAAAAGTAAAATGCTCACATTGTCACATGATACCACACAGGTAATCTGAATGAAATTATGTTTTTTCCAAAATATAATTCGCCAATGCAGTTTAGTAAGGGAATGCAATTTTATGTTGGAGATGAATATTTAAATTGTTGGAACAATGCGTAAACATTGGGTTAGGGTTAACCCACCCTAAGACAGATGAGAGAGTATGCTTACTGTTTCCATAAGCATGCACATGCCTGGTGAACCTAAATGGTCATGTGATATATGTTTTCAGGTTTGAGTGGATACAAATGACTGCTGATGTAGAGTTGAAACACTTGTCTGAATGCTTGATTTTTTTTTAATCCAAAGTTGCAATAGTAGTATGGATAGTGTTTCCTCTCATTTCAGGAGTCAGCTTTGCATCTGTAATACTGATTCTGATAATGATTCCCTTGTTTTTGTATAATAATGAGCATCGCACATTATCATTGTTTTAATAACGGGTGTATTGTTCTCATACTGCACAGGACTCATGGTGGTAAGGTAGACTGTTGACTGGCAATAGAGCGAAGGATGAATATTGTGGTTTTGGCTTAATATTTCAAGTTTTATTAGTGACCACATCAGTAATGAGTGCAGTGCACATGACATGTAGCAAAGCAAAGCATTGTAGCAAAGCATGTAGCAGCAAAGTGAAGCCATTTACTGGGCTGTGTTCCATTTTACAATTGGGTGTCACTGGAATAAACTAAGTTTTCACTTTCATATATTCCTGTAGCGGGAAGCTGATGAAAGTTTAAACTCGAATGAAGAGGAACATACAGTGTTGTCCTCACTGGCTTGTCGTTGTGGTCTGAGGGAACCTTTTAAAATCCATCATCATTTAGGACCACTCAAGTGGTGGGTCTGTGGCTTCCAGCTCTGATTTACCACAGTTAGATGATCCCTTTAGTGTGTGGCCATTAGTTTGACCCATGGCTCTTGGCTCCCCTGTGAGTTCTGCCTTGTAAGCTGTATGATATGCAGAGAGCACTGTCTTTGATAGCTGAACCCCCTGGGTGACTTCTGCTGGCAACCACAGTTCTCCCAGGAATGTTTGGAATTTTTTTTTTTTTTGGGGGGGGGGTGCTGGAGGTGCCCATCACAATAGAACAAAATGAAACAAAAAGTGGTAGGACTCACTAAAGAAGGCAAAAAGAATCTGCACAATAATGCTCAAAGATGTGTGGAATGTGAGGAGTAGGATGCGCTGTATCTTTTTGCCACATCCAGGGCCTGTTATCCGGGGGGGGGGGGGGGGGGGGGGGGGGGGGGGGGGGGGGGGGGGTGCTGACATGCCAGTAACATCACAGCTTCACTGCACACATTGAAGATGAATATCACTGTAACATCCTCAGATATTTTCAAAAATAGGAGGAAAGAGAGTGTGACTGTGTAGAACTTTCTCAAAAAAGAATACTATTTATTTAACAAATTATTATTTACTAAAATCTATGCATAGGTTTATCTTAAAGAGTTGGTTTACCCAATGTTGCAAAAATGCATTGGTTTTTCAATTCCACACCCAGCACAATAGAGGACATTTGGCATTTTGGATGTACAAGAAGAGCATCTGCATCGTGGAACATCTTGTATGTGCTCTCTGTGTGAATGACACTATTGGATGAGACATAGCTGACCAGTGATAGCCATAATGCATTGTATGGAGTGTGGCTCAGGATGTAAGAACTGAGGCAAATTTTTTGCAATGAATAATGCACAACAAACTGCAGTTTGGCTCAGAGGCGTTGTGTCAATGATTGTGTTTGTTGATCATGACAGACAAAATTTTAAGATTCACTTTTTGATTTGTCCACTTTTGTCCATGATACAGATTTTTTTACATAATTTTTTTAAGGTGTCATATGCTGTAAATGTTTCAAAAGCGACGCAGCTGTCAGTCATTTCTCAATTCTCAGGGTGAAGGGCAAGCTGGTTATGGGGGCATGTAACATATTGAGATGCCCACCGAGCAGCAGAAAATTTGATTGTTGTCAAAGTTTTTGACTTTGACTGTCAAAAATGTGAGTTCACATCAAAACATGTGGTGAACAGAATTGTACAATGACAACTTAAACATTGTATTATTATACCAAACTCTTAAGGTGCATCTTATTTCTGCTGTTCTGCTATTTTTCTGTGCAGAAGAAACATTCCCTCAAACTGTAATGTGCATGAAGATATGAAGACCATTTTTTCAAAGATGGCAATTTGTTGTGACTCAATCCACACTACACAGTAAATTGTTACAAGATTGAGTTTTTACAATTTCACAATTTTTACAGCAATTTTTACAATTGTTAAAGCACTTTCTGTAACATTTAATATTATGTGAAATAGACAAACTAGACATATCCAAGAGAAAAACTCTGAATTTGACAAAGCAATCACAAAATTGTATGCATGTTATTTAAAATATAAACACATGAAGACAGTTGGTGTAACAGAAGAGGGCACAAGGGAAATGGCAAGATGGAGGCAGTTGATCTGCAGTGGCAACCCCTAAACGGAGAAGCTTAAAGATGGTTTACAACCCTACATTCCAAAAAAGGTTGGGACACTATGTAAAATGTGAAAAAAAAATAATAATAATGCAATGATTTGCAACTGTCATAAGCCATATTTTATTCCCATTAGAACATAAACAAAATAACAGATGTTAAAAAAACAATTAGAGGGGCATGTGACAGCAGATTAGGTAAATTAGCAACAGGTCACTAACATGATGGGGTATTAAAGGAGCATTTCAGAGAGGCAGAGCATTTCAAATGTCAGGAAAATGTTTCTGAACGTAAAATTGTGAATACTTTAAGGATCACACTCTACAGTGTATAACATCATCAAAAGATTCAGAGGTATCAAGAGGAATCTCTGTGCTTAAGGGACAAGGGCAAAGTTCAAAAATGGATGCTCATGATCTTCAGGCCTTGAAATGGCACAGAAAAGGGCATGTATCTCTACTGGAAATCACTGCATGGACTCAGGAACAGTTCCAACAATCATAGTTCACCATGCAAGTTAAAGCTGTATCATGCAAAGAAGGAGCCATATGTGAGCACGATCCATGGGCCAAAGCTTATTTAAAATGGTCTGGAGCAAAATGGAAAACTGTTCAGATGAATCAAAATTTGAAATTCTTTTTTGGAAACCATAGATGATTTGTCCCGTGGAATAGAGAGGAGAGGGATCATCCAGCTTGTCAACAGCGGACAACTGCCTGCATCTCTGATGTTATGGAGTTGCATTAGTACCTATGGTGTGGGCAGCTGACACATCTGGAAAGTACATAGAGGTTTTAGAGCAACATATGCTTCCATCTAGACAACATCTCTTTCAGGGAAGACAATGTTAAACCACATACTGCATCCATCACAACAGCATGGCTTCACAGGAGAAGAGTCCAGGTGCTGAATTGTCCTGCCTGCAGTCCAGACCTTTCACCAACAGAAAACATTTGGAATACCATTAAGTTTAAAATCCTGCAACAAAGTCCCAGGACTGTTGAGCAGTTAGAATCCTGCATCAGACAAGAACGGGACAACATTCATGTCCTAAAACCCCAGCAACTGCTCTCCTCACTTCCCAGATGTTTACATACAATTGTTAAAAGGAAAGGGAATGTTACACAATGCTAACCATCACCCTGGTTCAACTTTTTTGAGATTTGTTACTGCCATTATTTTCAAAACTAATATTTTACTTGAAATAGTAAAATGTCTTTTTCAACATCTGATATGTTGTTTATATTCTCTTGGGAGTAAAATATGGGTTTATGAGATTTGCAAATCATTGCATTATTTACATTTTACACAGTGTCCCAACTTTTTTGGAATTGGTGTTGTTAAATATTCACACATATCTTCAGAGACAGGCTGATAACCTGCAGATTTAATAACAATATGATGATGTGAGCACTGTAAAACAAATGGAAGGTGCTTCAAATAAACCATAAAAATATTCTTCATTCCACACTCAAACAGTTGTGGTCCCTGCAGAATCAGTGTTTCAAACCTCACTGTTTAGGACTGTCAGTGTCCAATCATGCTTGTCTTTAAACAGCATTAAACAGTTGCATCTCCCCATTAACAGTTCCTAATCATCACATTCACCTCTGAACACAGAGGATTCCTTGTGTCTTGCCTCCAGACTCCTCCATTTAGAGCTGTGTATAAGGGGAGGAGCCATGAGGTGTCACTGATGATGGATCGGGGACTTCCTGAGCTCATTAGGCAGTCCACTGTGGCTTTGCACCACGGAGGCAGAAGGGGGTGTAGCAATCAGTTCTGCTAGATGCACTCCACTTTGTCTAATGGACACTTTCACTGACTGCTCATCCTAGAGTAAAGGCAGACAGAAGACACTGAGGGAAAAACAAAAGTGCATTTAAACATATAATTTCAAATATCTGACATATTTTAAAATAAAATTAAAAAAAAATGAAGCTAAACTATCGCAACATTCCTGGTCTATTTAGAAAGCTGAAGTAGTTAGGAATGTGTAAAAATACTGTACGCTGCCACTTTAATTATTTTACATTGGTGATTCAGTAAAATGAAACAAAATAATATTGTCAACTTTTATTTTAATACATAGTTATTTTAATACATAGTTTATTCAAGCTTGAATTGAATAAGCATCTTCAATTAGACACAGTGTAATGGATTTCGCTGAGGAGAATGCAGATTTAACATCAGTGACTTTTTTTATTTTTAAATATATGTCAGTTTACTTGAACTTTGAGAAACTCTACAAATGAAACAGGCTTTTCCATATTTTACATTTATAGTATATAACACAATTCTGTAGCTTCTACCAACTTTGACCTCTTATTGGCGATTTTATACATATACAGTATATGTATATATGCAATAATGTATACATTATTTCTTACATATTAATGAATTTGAACATGACACTTTTTATTTTCATCCTGTGCTGGTACAGGGAAATAGCAATGGCAGTACACAGTAGATGGAGGCAAATGCTGCAAATTTGAAAATTCGGAGATTCAATGTTCTACATCTCAGTGGCTTCAGAATGTAAAGCAATTAAAGCTCAGGTGTATGAGTGTAAAGCAGTGTTTTCTCTTGTCATATCTTTGGGTGATTTTTGTGTGTGTGTGTGTGTGTGTGTGTGTTTTCTGAGCCCTGCGGCAATGCTCCAGCCATCCCTACGGTAATGCCCACATCTCCCCACACCCACACATCAACTCCTCTCAGCCCCACATGCATGTGCACACAGACAGTGGCATGGGGGGGGGGTGTGGGGTGTGTGTGTGTGTGTGGGGGGGGGGGGTGGATGGGTGATGGTGAGGAGCAGGCGGAGGTGAAGGGGGCATCAGAGTCTTGCACGAGTGTACAACTTTGAGACTGCACTGTCACACACTGGTTAAATTGGCCGACTTGCCTCGGAACAGTCAGAAGTGATTAGTGTAGAAGAGGATCTGCCCTGCGGCTTTTCCCTCTCTGGAGCAGAAGAAAGAGGGATGAGGAGAAGAGAGGAGGTTGACCAGGGTGGGGGCAGAGGGGGCACAGCACGCCTTCCTTAGATATAATTAGGCCAAACAAGTCTTCTTTCTTTCTTTCTTTCTTTCTTTCTTTCTTTCTTTCTTTCTTTCTTTCTTTCTTTCTTTCTTTCCACATTCTATGTCCCCATGATCCAACATCATTAACACACTGTTCATTACTGTGGCCACTCTTTTGAGCCATGTAATTACAACTGAAGTGATGAAATTGTTATTGTTAAAAAAAAGTCAGCCTCAACAGTAACAAAAAACAAGTCTTGAAAAATTCAAGAGCTTCAGTTGTCAGTGTTTTAATTACACCATTGTGATCACATTGAGGTGCCATTTTTTCCCTTCATTCCTTCAGCTGGGCAAAGCAGGCATCAGCAGTTGCTGGAAGCTGTTCATGTTTTTCATGATGGTTATTCAAATATGTCGACTGGAGGTTAGCTGTTGCTATATTTTGCTGATGTAATCAGTACACAGATAGATCTGTTTGCTCTACCAGTGTCAAGTGATTTTTTTTCACAGATATTCTGTCTGGACTGTCTCATCCATACCATACCATACCATACCATACCATACCATACCATACCATACCATACCATACCATACCATACCATTTCCTCCCTCTCTAAAAGTAAGTAAGAAAGATGCATAATGTACTTGTATATAATAATAATATAATCAAGTAAGGTACAAATGCAAATACAAAAAGGCAACAGACTTCACATCATTAAACAAATATGTTTTGATGGTCACTTATGCATAACTCAGTATTAAAATCAATAAAATCAATAAAGTCCTGAGTTTCATGATCATATACAACAGACACACTAAAGAGAACATGAACAATACTGGAATAGGGCCCCAGGAAACCTGCACCCAGAAAGATGTAATTTAACCAACAAGTTGTGAAAGAGGCGAAGGATAAAACAAAGTAATGGGTAGAGAATTTGAGCATTGTGAACACTGTACCCAGAGCTGGACACCATCAGTGAAATCTCTCACAACCCCCCCGGCCCCTGACCCTACATCACATCTTTTAATGTCAATATTCATTAGCTGAAATATTTATGCGTGAATAAGGCTCATATAGGGGCATTTGATTGATGCATCTCTAAAAACAAAAAGACATGCTTGGGCAAATCTTAAGAAAAGTAGGGTTCCTGTCCTGCCTCAGGGGGGAAGTCTCTCAGATGCATTATTCACATGCCCTCCAGGCAGGCTTTCAAGGCTTCTCTGCCCTGAGGGCAAGAAAACTAACCACCACTGTTAAAAGTAAATCATCTCGGCTGATGCACAATTAATGGCAGAGAGGAGAGGGAGTGTAGCGCTCCCATGTGTTGTAAGTTGGAGTGAGTTAGCTAGCAGAGGCGGAAATCTTAGCTTAAAGGAGGCCTCCTGCCTCGATCCACACTAGCTTCCTGCTGATATCAAACAGGGATGCTACTAATGGCAGGATCCAGAGACTGGCGTGGCCAAGCTACAGACAGTCCAACATGGACAATGTTGGTGAGGGTGGGAGTTCACATGATGTTGTAAAAATGAATTATTGTGTTAGTAGACATCTGAAATACATTTTAGTCTGACTGAAATAGTATGAAATTCGACTAACGTGGTAATAGATAACAAGCCCCCCCCCATGAAAATGTCATTGTTTTAAAAGTATTTGCCACATGATGTTAAACAGAGCAAATAATTTTTAACAGAGCTTTTTCAAATGTCCTAGTTTTGTTTTGGATGTTTCTATTATTTGACTTTGTACACAGAAGTGAAATTGTGCCACAAAAACCAAAAATATACAAAATATTTATAGAAAATTGTCTCCTTTTTGCTGCATAACAGCCTGCAGTGGTTTGTTGTAGTCTTCAACAAGTCTCTGACTCGTTTCCTGAGGAATCCCAAATCTCTCAAGCTCCTCCAGATTTGATGGCTTTCTGGCATGGACCTTGGTCTTCAGATCACCCCAAAGATTTTTACTGGGATCAGGACTTTGTGCAGGCCAGTCAATAAGGTTCACTTTGGTCTTCTGGAGGTAGTTCTTCACCAGGAGCCACGTTATGTTTTGGGTTGTTGTCGTGTTGAAAGACAAAGCGACGACGCAGACCCAGTTCTGCTGACTGCTTCAGGTTTTCTTTCAAAATCTTCACATATCCTTCTTTCCTCATGATTCCTTCCACATTGATGAGATTCCGAGATCCAGACTCATTGAAACATCCTTACAGCACAATATTCACACCATGGTGTGTCACTGTGGGGACAATGATCTTTGGGTTATACGCCTCTCCCTTCTTTCTCTAAGCATAAACAGTGTCTTTATGGACAAAGAGCTCTAGTTTGGTCTCATTTGACCAAAGGACATGCTTCCAGTTTGCATAATCTGTTTTTAAAATGTTTTACTCTGTTTAACAGCACTTGGGAAATACCTTTAAAACAATTAAATTTTCATAGGTGAGTTAAATGTTTCATCCTCCACTGTAGATGCTAGTGCACAGGAAAGGAAGACAGCAGCAACAAAAACAGGCTTTTTTTATTCGACTGACAAGCAGACTTTTTGCTCTCTCTAATAGCTTATAGACTTTGCTCCACCTAATGTAGTTTTAATCTGTGATGTTACCGGTCAACCAAAAAACACCTGACTATGAAGCTGAAAGGGGGCCACCTACCACAATGAAGGTGGACACACTTCATTTAATTAATTGATGACTTGCTAATGTTTGTATACTGGGAAAATAACAGTAGACGAATAGAATACCTACAATAGTAACTTCACTTACTATTGTAACCCCCGTTTTTTGTCTTATTTCAGGTCACATATAAATAAAAAGACAGCAATGAGTCTGACTGCACTAAAACATGATTCCTTTTGTGTCTGATTGCAGGAGATGGCCTGGACCACAGTCTGGCATCACCAGGCACTGGAGACGAGGATGACCAGGACAAGAAGAGACAGAAGAAACGAGGCATCTTCCCCAAAGTGGCCACAAACATAATGAGAGCGTGGCTGTTCCAGCATCTTACAGTTAGTAGTTTTTCTGACAGTGCAAAAGAATGTGTAGCCTGCCCAAGTACTTCATGTAACAAAATGTATATTCAATTCAATTCAATTCAATTTTATTTGTATAGTGCCAAATCACAACATACATTATCTCAAGGCACTGTACATAATAAGGCCAAAACCTTTACAATATTACAGAGAGAAAAGAAACCCAACAGTTCACACAGTGAGCAAGCACAAGGCATCAGTGGAGAGAAAAAACTCCCTTTTAACAGGAAGAAATCTCCGACAGAACCAGACTCAAAGATGTGCGGTCATCTGCCTCGACCGGTTGGGGTGAGAGGAAAATAGGGGACAGAGGAGAGGTGGGGGACAGAAAGGGGGGAGAGAAAGAAAAAGAGGGAGGTGAGGGAGAGACAGAAGAGGACACATATTGAAGACACAATGTTTCAATCTAGTGTCAATCTGTCTGTTTCAGAGCACCTGTTGGGTACTACCCATTTACAGTATATGTATAATGGCCACCTATAGGTTGGTCCCCAGATGACATCCTGATTCTGAAGATTTTCTGAAATTATTCAAAAAACAAATATTCAATACATGTACAAGAATATTACATGAAAAACAAATCACATGTCCAATGTTTAGACAACATCTTTATTATATATAAAAAAAGAGAGACAAAAGACCAAACATTCCTAAATTTGACATTGAAACAAGGTAAAAAACATATATTTGGATCTTAATGGTTAAAGCCCAAAGGGTGAAAATGCAGAAACTCTCCTTTTTTGTGATACGATATCACCATGTTTTCATGCTCTTCTCTACAGGTCACATCCAACTTTACCTTTTTATAGATCACAAACACAACATATGTCTACATTGATTTCACATAATCCTGGAGGTGAATGTTGTCTAACCCTGTTGCCCATCAATCAGAAAACAGTTTGGAAGGATGCCAGTAAGGAGATTGTGCTAAATTTCCCAAAAAGTATCTTGAACTTAAGTTCATCTTTGGTCTTTTGTAAGAGAATGTCTAAAAGCTCTTTTTTGGGAATGCTAGTCTGATGTTTGTACAGATATCAGAAGCTTTCTTTTCAGGGGTAACGACACTGTGTTAAAGCTCTGTACGAGGGGGTGAGCAAGTCTCCATAAGGAGAGTATTACCCTTTATCCAAGGTCCCAAAGATACCAATGCCGCTTCCACCTTAGATGTGGTATAACCCCTCCATTTTGTGTTTTGTCAAAAGCCCACACAGGTCCTGTACTTGGAGTAATTCCTTCCTTTTCAATGGCCACCTTTAGATTCAGGAGATAAAAAGAAGGATAATTGAATTATCCCCTCTCTGTTCCCATCCCCTTTCAGGCCTAATTTGTTCAGCACAAGTGTTGTGCCATTGCAGGATGCACCCATGAAGAGTGTGTGAAGAAACTTTGGCCTCTGAAAGGCCTATTGCAACACTCAGGCGATCAAGCATTCATCAGTCGTTGAGAGGGTGTGAAAGGGATGGGATTGTGTTCTGTCAGACATTTCAGTGTGAGGACCATGTTCTGTGTGTGTGTGCATAATAGGTAATAGGACAGGTTTGTTCACCTCCAGCTGTGGTCTCCTGCTTTTGTTGTCTTTTCTGAAAACCCTTAAAATATCCCCTTCTGAGGAAGTTTTAAAGAAATCAGCTGTGAAAGGTTTCAGTTAATTATTTTATTCATTATGGGCCCATCAGCCTGATCGCAACTGTTGGTTTCCATGCAAACATGCATTTACCCAATATCTGCACTGAAAGACTGATGCCAAAGTTTGAGTTTAGGGCGCAAAACCCGGATTCCACTGAAGGTCACTGGTGTGTCACATCAGTTGGAGGTGGATTGTTCTGTCAGTGGAGAAATACACCTTATGATATCCAAATATATAAAAAATAGCAAATTGATCTACTTCTTCTACCTAACATTTTGTTCTAAGAGCAGGTTTAATAACAAACTACCTGCAGTAAAAATTTCATTCTCAAACATTTCTGTGGAATCAGCAAAACTTTGTTATCTCAAATGTCTGGCAGATTCATAAACATACCTCATTCCCGCTGGTCAGAAAAATGTTTAGTCCTGAGTACAAATATTTTTTTCACTAGTGGTAATGAGTTCATCAACATTTAATTCCAGGTCAAATGACTTTGCAAAGCTCTCTAGTTTGTATCAGCTTTGTCTCCATTTGGCAACAATGGGAACATTAGAGGAGGAGGTGTAATCCAGGTTCACTAAAACCATGTCATCATCATTACTGTATATTTCTTCTCTATATGAGCTAAAGCAGGATGAAAAATGTTTTTCCAAAACAAAACATTCTTATCTTGAATAGATGTGAGATCTAGTTGTCAGTTTGAATAGTTGAAATCCCTGGAACATTACAGTATGTCATCTATTCAGAGAAACAAATGTGAATGGCTAAGTTAACAGTTCAAAGTACATGTTGCTTGTTTATGTTAGAGCAGTCATCCTGCCTTTGTGGCATTTGGTTACCTGTTAGCAAAGGAGACTGCAGAGTTTCAGATACTAGACAAAAATTTTTTTTCTTTTCTGTGTTACTGAGCTTTGATATGAAGGCGGAGCATCAAAGTTATCTGTCACTCAACTGTCAGGCACGGAGCTGGGCCAAATATTGCGTGGACTTTTGTGTTCGTGTGTATGCGCATGTGTTTGTCAGTCTGTGTGTGCATTCAATTCCATATATATATATTTATATATATATGTGTGTGTGTGTTTGTCCTCTGAATTCAAATACGTCTTTACATGAAACAAATGAAGGAAGAATACAGAAGGGTCTATAAATTTTTGTTTAAGACCGTTATAAAAAACAAATAAAATACAATTTTTAGCATTATTGCAAAACATCATGCATCACAGTTATATTTGTTGGGTTAAAGGTGACAGGAAATTTTCATATTGCCCCACAGTTGATAAGTAATTTTTGAATGTGAGTGTGAATGTAATAATTAAGTGTTTGGAAGCTCATCCTTCGACCACAGGAAGCAACTGCAGCTCTGACAGCAGCAGAATAGGGACTGGCCCACGACCCTGCTCACAGTGCACAGGTCGACCCTGTCTGCCATCTGCTGCCCCCCTACCCTCCCCTACCACTTTCTCTCACTCACTCACTCACTCACACACACATACAGGGATGGAGAAAGGTGGGGAGGGGTTTGGGGGGGCCTGGCCCCCAAACAAAAGCCACCATTGTTCCTCTTTATATCCCACCCAATCATTTGTCAAGCAGTGTTAAATAATGTCAAATAATGTCACACAATGCCACGTGCTCTCAGCCTGTAGTGTTTGGATTCTATTTTCCAGTCATGATTTGTGCACTCACTCACTTCCAGGAATTACTGTGTCTGGGAGAGACAGGAACAGAATATGATTCTCTTTCTCAGTGGGAAAGAAGGGTTTTCTGACTTACCTCTAAATTAATGCAACCTTTTTGCATTTATTTTTCAATCTCCCACAGCACCCATACCCATCAGAGGAACAGAAAAAGCAGTTAGCACAGGACACAGGCCTCACCATCCTACAAGTCAATAACTGGTAAGTGTGAGTGTTTTATATTCTGTCCTCTTATCAGTTTTGGTTGTAGGTCATAATACAGTCACTCTGTGCTCTTTATAGGTTAGCTACAGTGTATAGTTACCATAATTTTAATATAGTCTACAGAGGTGTAGATACTAAATAATTTCCTGGTAAAGATCTTGTGTGTTGCTAAAGTTAAAACATAAACATGAAAAACTATTTAGTTTGTTTTAACTAACATACAAACATTTTTTGTTTGTATGTTAAAAAACTAACATTTTTTTTTGAGATTTTTAAAACAGATTGAAACAAAAGCAAGCCATACTGACTCAGACATTCATTTTAGCATGAATGAAACCGCAACTCCCTGCAGAAACAGAACCTGGACAGTTTGAAGAGGCCTTAAGTGGCTGTAGGCCTGTGATTAAAGCTTCCTCACACCCTTATTTTTAATTGAGGTATCTTAAACAAGAGATTCTCTTTTTTTCTCAGCCAATGACAAGATTAATTTTTTTGACTTACACCATCATGTATTTGCAGCACTTAGAATAGTTTTACTTAACTGAGTAGAAAGGAATCAGTGAACTATTACAAATTATAAAATGAAAATCAATTCATTACCCATTACTACTCTAAAGCCTTTTAAAAAAACAAATTACATCTGATACCTATTGCCATAGACATCCTAATTTAAGACAGGTTCTATCAAACATCATTTTATTGCCACACAGTTTAAATTCAGTTGGAGAAGATACAAAACATGACAGCACAGACTCATTTCGCTTTGAAATTAATACAATAAAATTAATAAATATTTGAATAAATAGAGGTGACATATAAGAATCTGTCCCATTTAAACTGATGACTTCCCAAAGCATCTGATTTGCCATATCAGATATCAGATATCAAGGCATGCTGTCTGTTTGCTGGATGTATCAATGGCAGATCATTGGCAGAACAGTTAGTTTCATCACAGCCTGAGGCTATTGAGCTAAACCCAGATCAATAGATTTTTTCAGCTATGCTGCTTTCTCCTAATGCTCCATGTTATGTCAATTGGAAGAAAATAGATTATAAATCAGATCCCTGGAGACATAGAGCAGGGCTCCATTGCTTCCAACTCTGCTAAATAAAACTGACAGCTTTTGTAAATGCTGGCTATTTTTCATGATAAATGGGGTGTCTTTACTTCTTTAGAAATAATCATTGACAGGCAGAAGAGTGCAGGACACAACAAAGAAATGATTAAAAATATATATATGAAAAACAAAACGTATTTTTAAAGATTCTTTGGAAAACTTCAATTGTGTATTGTTTAATAGAGCTGCATATAAATGTTCCATTCAAATTAAACTATTATTGTCATTATTAGTTATGTATATATTATATGACCCTTGATGTTATCACATATTCATAAAATATTAATTTTGCTTCATACAACATGAGTAAGCTTTTCAGAATCATTTCATGTAATTTATGTTTAGTCCTTGTTCACATGGCAATGATATTTTGTGCAGGTTTATCAATGCAAGGAGGAGAATAGTCCAGCCTATGATTGACCAGTCCAATAGAGCAGGTAAAGTTGCACTTTATTCCTTCATTTACAAAACTGATCATGTGGATTTGAATGACTGATTGAAAGATAAGATACAAACAAAGTGTCAAATCTTTGGAGCATGTGGAACATTTTTGGTTGTCTCTGACAGTCTGGTTTCTCCAATCACAGTGAGTCAGGGTACAGCATACAGTCCAGATGGTCAGCCAATGGGAGGCTTTGTTCTTGATGGGCAGCAGCACATGGGTCTCCGACCAGGAGGTAGAAAATGTTAGCTTCATCTGTCAAACCATAAAAAAGGCTTGTGCTCAGCTGAGGACAACTTGGTCACCCCAAAATTTTAGAATTTAATATTTATACATGGTGTTTTCAGCCAAACGCATCACAAACTTAGTAAACACTATCATGTTGATATGAGCATTTGTAGTAAAATTGAGCTCACATGTATGTTTGCTGAACTGTATTGGTGCAACACATGATCCTGGAGACTGGGTTGAATGTTGTGTTGCAACTAACATGCTGTGTAGTTTTAAAACTAATAACTAAAAATTATATTAACGAGTGGACCACCCTCACTCACAATTGCAGACAAGCATAGTAAACTTTAAATTGCTTCTCTCCAGGGCCCATAGGTGGCATGGGCATGAACATGGGCATGGACGGGCAGTGGCACTACATGTAAAACCATTCTACTTAAGGCGAGCCTGCTGAATATCAGGGTGAGGTGAGTAGCGATGCCATTTTATTGTACTTTCTTTTTGGTCTCCAATGATTCTTGTGTTAATAACAGAAACACAATTATTTCACACTCATTAAGTCTCAGCATCACCATGTGCTTTGTCTCTGTTTTGATTTGAAGGAAACAGACAGTTGGTGCTGATTAATGTTTTATTCATACTACTACATATCATCCCCACAGTCATTCGCCTTGATTGGCTTCCAGTCATGTTCCATATCATGTGCAAAATCCTCCTCACCCACTAATACCTCATTATATTATTGTATGCATGAGTGGATTCCATTTCTTCAGCATCTTCTTTATTTTTAGCAGTGAAAATCCCTGCATAATTTCTGGTGCAAAGCTATGCTGCAAATTCTTCTTGGGGTCATTAGAGAAGCCATTATTTGTAGAAAACTTATAAATCCCTCCAGGTTCTGGTCACACAGCACTTCTCTGAACCTCCTCCAATCCATACTTTCACTTCTTTCAAAGGTCAAGACTGTCATGATTCCATGTCAATGGTCTGTATTTATATAGCGCTATTCTAGTCTTGATGACCACTCAAACCTGTTTTACGCTATAATTTTGCCATCCACCCATTCACTTACACTTTCATCCAGCATATCTACGTATGTGCACATCATCACTCGTCTTTCACACCCATTCACATGCTGCCAGCACAGTCATTATGAGCAATGTGGGGTTAAGTGTCTTGCCCTGGGACACATCTGCATGTAGACTATTGGAACCGGGAGTCAAACCTACATCCTTTGAGTTGCAAGATGACCCCTCTACATCCTGACACCTGTAGTGACAAGGTGTTTAGTCAATATAGCAGTTCTCACCCTCTGAAACTGTAATGCCTCATCATAGTCGTTTTATAAAATTTCCTTCTGTTCACAAACACTTTCAATAACTTGAATCATTTTTCCAAAATATTCCAAATATCCCACATATTTCTACCATAATTTGTTTTGATTTTCTCCCAGAATGTAATGTTGCCTTAAGTATGTTGAAAGGCTCTATACAAAGCAACATTTTTTTTAAAAATACTACTAGTACTTTTATGACTACTACCAATAATAATAATTCCTTAGCGCTCAGCATTCATTAACATTAAAAGTCATTTTGGTAAGATTTAATTTCGTGTCAGTGTTTGAAAGTGACTCTGCTGGAGACAGATGAGGTAAGATGTATGGAAAAACACAAATTAAATGAACATTTACTGTACCAGTGTTCCAGAGTTTCTACAGTGCTATGGGACCAGCTGCCAACACTCAGGACTCTGAGGACATGTTTATGTGTTAAAGAGATTTCAAAGTATTTTAGTAACTGGGTTTTAGATGCAGTGAATCTGACAAGCAGAAATGAGAATTTTTCTGTTTTGCTTTGAAGAATGCAGAGAAAATGGTGATGAGGTCTCTCTCACACACACACACACACATACTGTACACATTGCATGTGATAGCATTGAGTGTATGCTGCAGCTATGAGCCGCTGGGTGGACAAATCTGTCTGTGTGGGTCCACCAAATAAATTCAGTGTGTGGGTTAAACACATTTTCTCTTCCCACACCACCTCCTTCTCCTTTCCTCTCCATCACTCTTAGCTCCTCTTCCTCCATTTTTCTTCTCCTCCATCTCCTCTCCTCCTGCAGTCTGATTAAGAAGCTCCCCCTCCTCCTTCCCTCACGCCTCCAGTCTCTATCAGCTCCCCACCACTGCTGACACTTCTCAGATCAAGATGTATCACCTGCCGGAGGCATCCGAGCACAGAGAATTTTATTTAACACCCACTCTCCACTGCTCAACGAGCCTCGCTGTAATGACACTTACCTTGATTAATAGAGCTCTTTATATGTAAATCCTTGTCTGATAATTCCCTCTGCTTTACTAATGAAGTTCAAAGTGCAGATAATGATGCTTCATTTAAAAGAGTACAGATGTGCAGATGTGCACAGATACATCAGGCTCTCAGTCTGAATAAACATTGTCTATAGGTTTTGCGGATCCCTTAATCTAATTATTTGTCATTGAATGATCTTTGACTGGTTACAGTTATAGCTTGGTTGAGCCAGATGTTTTCTCCTGCAATAATTTGATCTGTGGTGATAGCATATGCTAAAGATGGCTGTAAATCTGCAGGAAGGAAGAAGGTCATGTTTGGAGGCTTCTCCATGCACGATAAAGCCCGAGCCAAAACATTTAGCCATTATCAAATACCTGATTGAACCTGCACTATTTCATTTCTCTCTGCTGCACAACACAACTGGCTCCACCATATGTTTTATGATCTCAACTCACGTTTGTCAAAGAAGATCTGCAAGAGTTAACTCCAGAGCACAGCATGTAGGAGGTGCAACAATGCAACAAGACCTAAACCACATTTTTAAGACTTCAGAGATGAAGTCATTATTGCAACAAAGAAAAAAATTTTAAAAATATATTCAAAACTAGTATGAATGAGTGTCAACAGCACACCGAAGACACTTTTCTTACAGAGATTCAGCTGATAACAAAATGATCCGGATAAACATGTAGATAACTAAAAAAGATGACTGAAAAACTAGGTTTAAGATTCCATATTTAAACATGACCATCAAAACTGATTTTTTCCCTTTGTAAGTTTTCCAAAAGTAAATCAAATTAAGTAAAAGCGATCTACAACCTATCACAGAGCAAAGTCACAAAAATAAATGTAGTTAAATGTAAATGTAGTAATATTCATCAGTATCTCCTTAATAGGGTTATATGTAAAATAGACAACTAGACTTTTAAATAGGCCCTACAGCCCAAATTAAAAATGTTGGACAAAGCTGCCCCCTCCCACTCTTCAGAGACTTGAAGTTTCCAGAGAATTTAAGGAACAAATCCTGCATAAATAGGAATCCATATCTACAAGCATTTACACATATACAGTATCCTTCTCTTCCACAAAAAAACATAAATAATAATCATATATTTAATACACTTGTAGAATTGAAGAAAACCCAAAATTGATTTTTTTCCATAAGCATGTTGGAGTAGGAGGGGTCAAGTTTGTGTTAGCGTGCTCTTGAGTGTACGTAACACATTCCATTTTAAGAAAAAGTTGCTTAATATCGAAATCTACACAAAAGCTGTGTTTTAAATAAGACATTTCTCCTTAAGAATAGCTGGTAAACTATGCCTAATTACTGTGCAACAGAAATAGAATTTAAAAAAATGCACTTTCTTAAATACCAGAGACAAAGGCTTCTCTACATGTGCAGAGTTTTCTCGTGTGTTTACTGCAACTCTTGGCTCTCAAACATTTAAGTCAAAGGCTTCTTAACAGATTACACCATTCCAGTCCTGGCTTCTCTACATCCTTTACTAATCACTGATCTGAATTACTTTTCTAAGTGGCTATTCTGTGTGTTCCAAACTCAGAGCTTAAATCAAAAGATGACTGTGCTTCTGCCATGAGGGCCCTTGACACTGGAACATCCTGGAGATGATTGAATCAATTATTTGAAATCTCCTGCTATAACTTTTTCTCTCCTTGTGTTGTATTTTTATCTGCTTTTTAAAAACACACATTTGACTTTTTTGTGATATTTTTTATTCCTATTATTATATCATGTTTTCTTTAATTTATCTACAGCTTATTGACAACAACACAAAGTTGCTTGTTATTTTAAACTGCATGCATTTTTCCTGTATATTCTGGATGTGTTTCAGTGAAGTGATTAAAAAATAACTATACTGTATGGTCGTTAGCGCTCTTGCTTTTGCTGCAAGACCCGGGTTCACGACCAAGTCGGAACAAGAACCTTTCTGCATGGAGTGCATGTTCTACCCGTGTGTGCAAGTGTTTTCTCTGGGTTCTTTGGTTTCCTTACTCTAAATGGTCCGTATAAATGTGAGAATGAATGGTTGTCTGTCTCTATGTGGCCCTGTGATGGACTGGTGGCCTGTCTAGGGTGTACCCCACCTTTCGCCCTATGTTAAGATGAGTGAGAGTGAGTATACTGTATGGTCATTATAGCATTGCTAAAACCAGTACACTACAGTGACAGCATTGTCTAATCTCATTCAGTCTAATGTAAATAAACCAGTATGTAGAAGCTCTTTACACAAAATACTTTTTAATGCTAATTAATTTTCTTCAAAAATAATTAAATAATTTTTTTTGATTAAGATGCCAAATTATATTTATTTACTTAGTTCCATTCCAACAACATTGTTTTAGTGGTTAAATAATTTCTGATCTCAGTGAAGCCCGGTGAGCTGGCTCAAAATTGGGTATGAAAAATGAATTCAGTTTTTTTTTTTTTAATTTTTCAGATAAATCAAAAAAATAACATTTTGAGTTCTAAACAAGTTTTTAAAAGATTTAAAAATATGTTTCTCTTTTTTTTATGATGTTCCAATTAATTGTATATATATATATATATAAAGTGCATTCATTGAGGATCACCAGATAGCCCAAATAATATTAATAAATAATTTAACAAAAGTGTGAAATGCCAACAATTACCATAATTGGCTCATATAGTTATTATTTTTAAAAAGGGGTTATTAATATTGTACTGTTAAGCAAGAGTATGAATCTGACAGTTGCTGTTGACAGGAAGTCAGTCTGGTGCACATGACTTTGAACAAAGGTAGAGTGGGTCATTTTTCAACCAGAAGGTCATGGGGCCCTTTTTCCTAGGGAAGAACACTTAACCCTGAGTTGCTTCTGACCTCTGCACATAGATGCCCTATATGACTGTGTGAACAAACGAGTGTGAAAGGCTATTTTATCTATATGACCACTAGAACACCCTATATAAATAAAAATAATAATAATAACAATAATAATATTTTCTCCGTATTAGAAACTTGTTGCCATACTACTACTATATGTTCTTAGTGTACTTTAAGTGCAGTACATACAGTATTGGATACAGTATATGTATGCTTTGTTTTAGCCTCAATGTTTTTAATACTAAAGAGAGTGAATATTAACACTTGTCACACTCTAACCCTCCTCCTCCTCCTCCTCCGTGTCCAGGCCTCAACGGTTGGCTCAGGGATCTTCCTTCATCAGGCAGTGGAGCTTGGCCGCGGCCGCAGCCGCAGCCGCAGCCCCCACCTCACACCCCTACATGACCACTCGTCCCTCACTTTTTCCCGCGCGTGTACACGTTCATATTGGAAACACTCCCCCCCCACAAACAGTCTTGGACTCGAGAGTGATGATGATGATGATGTGAGGAGGGCAAGGCAAGAAGCTGCTATGAGGGCTGCACGAACAAACACGCATGGAGCAGGGACTCCACATGTGCAGAGAATACAGTTTCCACTGTAAATTATTTATTTATTTTTCTACAATCACGGAACCACAGCTTTCCTCTTTGTCTCTTTACTCCTATGCTAAGGTTTTACCCTTACAAAGAAACTCCCACCCCTCGCTCTCTCTTCACACCTGCCCGAAGAGAACACATTGTGGAATAACTTTTTAAAGTAAAAGATGACTCGCTGTTGTTGTGCTGTGTATATTTGTGCTCTTTATTTGCCTATTTCCGTCCACGTTTGCGATTGTGATCATTAGATATTAGAGTGAAGCTTTTACCACTGCTGTTTTTTATATATAATATAAAAAACATAAAATCCTGAGGCCAAGAAAAGAGTAACGTGAATGTTTGTTTCTGTTCTTCACGCGCTGCATCTCCTCTGTTTTCTGTTTTCACTGGAACCCTCTGTTGACTCTGTTGAAGGAGCAGCAGCAGCAGCAGCAGCAGCAGCAGCAGCAGCAGCAGCAGCAGCAGCAGCAGCAGCTGGTGCGTAGCTGGACTCTGCTCCATTTTTATTGACAATGTTTGAAATTGTTTTGTATATATGGCACCCAAATGCAGAAAAGAAAGTCTGCACTAAGAACCAAAATAAAAACTTGACTGAGGGTAAAGCAGTTGATTTTTTTTATTTCTTTTTTTTTTACTTGTGAATGCATACATGGTTGTGTGTGTGTGTTGAGACACGTTCGACTGAGCAGCAACATCACTCACATAGCCAGCTCTGGTTCAATACGGGACCGGGATTGCAGCTGTCTGCTCTTATTGGATTGATGGTGACAGGGATGATGGATGAGCCGCAGCTCGATTCAGCCAAAATCAGCGGAGTATAACGCTTTTACCCACTGCTGCTGTTTTTAAGGCCTGTGTGTGTGTGTATGTGTGAATAAGTGCAGCAAATGCTGACTCGTTTTATTTTTGACTGTTTTATGGCAGTAAAAAATGGTACTTATATGCTAGAAATAATTATTACCTTTAAGCTTACATCGTTAATATTTTAATTTTAAAGAATTCTCATGGGGTAATGCGTTTTTAATATTAACACAAAAAATAAAAACCTTTACACTCTCTCAAGCAAAGAAAAAAAAAACAATACGTAGGTATGTATGTATGAATGAATGAATGAATGAATGAATGAATGAATGAATGAATGAGGAGGAGGAGAAATCATTTATCACTGCCAGCCTGCAACGATCCCACGAGGTTTTGTATCGACGTAAAGCGACGCAGGAGGAGCACGCGAGCCTTCCCCGTTATTATTGATTAATATTCAGTTTAAAGATCACGCGCTCCCTAATTTCAAACCCATATAATTTTGGCTTCACAAAAGCTATAAAAAAAGAAAGCATTGTTCTGAGGCTTACAATACTTATCTAAACCTGTATGGATTATTTATTTATTATTATTATTATTATTATTATTAAGTTGTTATAAAAGGGAAGCTAAGTGAGGATTTGTGCGTTTTGCCGGTATGCTGATGTATCTCTGTGGTTAACGGTTTAACGCGACAATCGAATGAAACGGCGTCACACATAAGTCAACTAAAATTATTTCACGAGAATAAAATCACATTTTAAAGTAAGACAATAGATAATAAATTGTGTAATGATAATGTGCGTGTTGGCATGTAGCACAGCAGTGCATGTTTTTCACAGGCTCCTATATGATAAGACAAACGAATATTTCTGTGAGTTGTCCGCTGCAGCAGAGAGGGTGAGCAGAAAAGAGAATGATTTCAGCAGGCCTCGATCCACTCAGCTCAGCCGCCTGCGCTGCGCACGGAGACATATTCGATGTGAAAGCTGCCGGAAACAGGCGCGTATCAGTAAATGAAATATGGGTCAGAGCTCCCGCAGAAAAACTCTATTACATGATGAACAAACTCACTCTGCTTTTTAATCTCACCGCAGTAGTCTTACAGCACAGCGCCTGGGAGGAGGCACAAAGAGCGGAGGAAAACAGGCGCACATGACATTTACATCTAAGAGTGGTTATAGGAGCAACGGCCATTTATTGTGATGTCCAATAAATACATGCAGTTGAGTTTAGAGACAGAACAACAAAAATTGTAAATATTCATACCAATGAGCCCATATATAGCCAAAGGCGGGCCAAAGGGCCATTTTTCTCTTCCAGAAAATTTTACACGTTCTAATTTCACAGTAATTGTTTGTAAATGCATTAAATTCTGTACACCCCGCTAGAAATACAAAAGAGAGAATGGGACACAGAAGTGAAGCAACTAATATGAAATAGAAATGTTGCAATAAAAAAACATGCAATTAAAATATAGAACTCTTAATATAATTAGTAAGTCTTAAATATAATTTAAATCTTTTAAATTATATTTGCAATGTCCAACTAATAAGAGGGAAAAAAGTAATAAAGGAAAAATAAGACATCCAGAGATTACAAACATGCATTATAAAAGATTATAAAAATATTGGAGACAGAATACATCTCACAGCTGAGTGTCAAAGACACTTACATTCAAAGAGCTTTTAGTAAAGGACAACTCTGACTCTTTCTGCAGGGACATGATCTCTGACTGGACCCTCTTTGTGACCAACTTTTATTATTTCCACACCACCTTCATGATGTTCAACAGATTCAGAATTATACAAATCACAAATACAAAATTATTTTAAAAAAGGAAGCAAAACAAAAAAAGATAAAGGGGCAATTAACTACTTCACCTCTCACCATCCAGCAAACAAGACAACTATAATGATTTATATTGTACAAACATAGTTCATGTAAATAGACACACATTGAAAAAATTACATAGTTACAGATATATGGAGCCAACCTGCTTACTTTTGTGCAAATATAGTCTAAATTAATTGATTAAAGTAATTCAACCATTTTCCCTGTTTATACCACCTCATCTCACTTCAGCCTATAATACATACGTAGCCCTGGCTAAATTGCATTTAGATCTGGACATATAAATGGATAAAAGTCATGGTTAGGGTTAAGTATAAATTAATGTTAAAAATGTTTAAATATGAACAAAGTGTTTAAAATGTAAGACACAATATTTAATTTATTATTTACAGTTTAAAAAGGTTGGTTAGTGGAGTTAATATAGTTTGTAAGACGTGTACAGGAGCCAACATGTGTAAACAGACCCAAAGTCTATCTTGATAGTAGCATGACCTGTCAACCATCTGTTTTCCTTATTGGACGGTCATGACCTAGCAGCCAATCTAATTACCATCTCAGGTAGAGGGGCGGGGTTTAGCTGTAGCTTGCAGAGAGCTGAGTCTGAGATTGATGCAGACTGCAGAGGAGAGCTATCATCGAGAGTGTAGGAGAGCCAGATTGTCCGTGAACTTTGGGGCTGATGATCAGTTATGCTTTGGTTCGGGTTCGGGTTAGGGTTCAGTCCTACTAGAGGTACAAAATATCGGTATGTGTTTCAATATGCTGTGACTATGTGTTGAAGTATAAACAAAACGGTGTGTCGCTAACTGTGCGACACAACATAGCTGTTAACATTGGCATGTTAGCTTTGCATGTGAAATGAGTTCTTAAGATAAGCTATTGCTAGTCCTTTTGAAATAATTATCTGATTCAGGACATGAACATTTGTGACCGTGAATGTGAGAGAGAGGACCGGGAAGGCTTCTTTGGACCACACAGAGAGCTTGCTGGTGTCGATGGTGTCTGAAGCTGTGTCTTAATCTAGGGTCTGGATCTAGCCAAAACATTCTGAAAATCTGTTAAATATAAACACATTTGATGTAGAATAAATTTTATTTTGAAACATAATTATAGAACTAAAAGTATTCATATTTAGTGTTTTTGTCAGCTTTAGTTTTTTGTTGAACCAATTTATTAGTTTTGGTTAACTGGTTCCTCCAGTTAATATTATTTTTTAAATATTTTATGTAATACTGGAGTAAATGTAGATGACACTGGTGTGTGATGTATCACAATCTGAGAGACAAACATGGACAAGACAAACAATTTTCCTTAAATGTTAGACTGTAGAACCTGATGAGTTCGTTCAACTCAAACAGATTGAGGAAACAGATTTCCTTACATCAATTAAGTTTAAGAACTCAATAAACATGAAAATAAGAAAGTAAATTATTAACATAAAAGTGACTCAGATATTCATTGTTCAGGTAACTTGGGTAAATTAAGTTTTCATGTACTTCATTTAACTTAAAACTATAAAATATTATACACCTGGTTAGTATTACTCCTAACTTCTTTTATTTGTGTTAAATAAGTGTATTTGAATTTACACAAATTAAATGCTTTTTGTTCATACAAATGTTTACACTTAACCTGAATTTACTCTAAAGCTAATTATTATATTTTATTTCAAAGTCTGTTTTTGTTACTCAGTTCATTTGAGGAAACCGATTGCCTTAAACTGTTGAATTTGTATTAACTCAATAACAACATCCACATCTGGCACAACTTAAACCATTTATTTAACTGTACTCTGAACACAGTTGAGTACAAACATTTTTAATGTTCACAGCCTCAAATAGACTAAAATGAAAGTTAATATTTTGGAAATGTGTATGGAAAACAAACAAAAAAAAAAAATAAAAAAAAATTTGTTATTCTAGCCAAAATATGAGTACATTCACCTTTGTCTGTCTATAACATTTGCATACCCCGTTTGGATTCCTGTTCAACAGAACAATGATCCAAGAACAAAGAACACCTGTTCTTGAATAAATCTGAAAAAAAGAAGAAAATAAACCCACTATATAGAGCAGTGGACACTTGTTATACTTGGCCTTGGTACATAAACAATGATGTACAACTTGACTCCCAAGAGCTGCTGTATCTTTGAAAAACAACACCAAAATTGTAAATACAGAGGCAAAGAACCTGTTCAAAGTGTACACAAATGGAGGACCAAATTAACTAGTAAGATGCCTCGGAATTACTCTCGTCTTTATTATTATAATTTTTTGGCATTTATTTGTCAAAAGGTGTTGAGATGTTGCTCTAATCCAGCTCATTTTTTAAGGAATGTAATTTTGCTGCTTTCTGCCATCATTAAGATTTGAAGGTGACATAGAATGGTCTTTTTGAACTAAAAATCGAGATTACTGATGTCTACTTAGATAAGCTAAATATGATTTATGGTCAAAAACCTCATAGTCTCTTCAGATTAAGCCAGTTTATTGCTCATCTCTGACAGCATTTGAACAGGCGCTCTGTTTCTGAGCTAATGCCCGCGCCCCAGAACACTGAGTCTCTTGCAATTGGCCAGCTACCAAGCGCATTCCCACTCGCTTGGGATTGGCCAGCTAAGAGCGGACTAACTGCTGCGCAGTGCTTTGCCCCCCAAACTGCAGGAACGTGAGTTTGAGTGCCTGCATGGTTAAATATGTAAAATAAACCATTAATAAGTTGTTTCCTATGCACATGGTTTCTCACAGCTCATGTAGCGGTTCGCTTTTAAAACAGCGAGCCGAGACAAACAGAGAGCACACACGATCTGTGCCTGCCGCAGTCAGTAGTTAGCATACGTGCTAACCCGAGACACTAGCAAGCCAACACAAAAATACACATCCAAAAGTGTAGCAAAAAGTGTAGTTGAATTTCTTGAAGACGTTTCGCCTCTCATCCAAGAGGCTTCTTCAGTTCTGTTTGACTGGTGGAGAGTCTGGGACTTATAAACTCTGTCAGGTTCTTGGTCCATGGGGTGTGGTTTGGACAGGAAGGGGGTGTGAGTTGTTAACTAAAAGGTTAGATGAGTCGTTAAGTCGTCAAACTAACGACCCTTTGACGACTTAAAGACTCATCTAACCTTTTAGTTAACAACTCAGTAAACAGTAAAGGCAAACACACACGTCCATGACCGGGAGTAGCTGTTGGAGGAGTGTTCGTTGCACGTCAAATGTGCTAGTTGCGTAACTAAACTTGACTTTTCAAAACTGCTTGCTTGAGCACAGATAAACAGAGAAGTTTTTTTTCTCAAAAGTGGCTGAAGTGTTTATTGTGACACTTTAGTGATGTTTAGATACGGGAAGGACACGGGGACACACCAAAAAACATCAGAAATTTGATTTTCCAGTGAATGTTCCCTTTAAGAGGACAACTTGGATGAATTCGAAGAAGCCACTTAGCTTCTCAGGGTAGCTCAAATCAAGAGCATACATCAGTCCAAAAAAAAATCATCAAATAATCTGTCCAAGATCTGTGTGACATTACAACCTGACCCTCAAGGACGATTGACACACTGAACACATTTAATGCACAAGTGCAAGTAGACAAATCATTAGCTTATAAAGATGTAAAGAGACCATCTTGTGTAATTGCCTTCCAGGTTTTTACAAGCAAGTGGAAGAATCATTATCAAAACATAAAAACATCTTTAAACTACAATTACAAGATATAAACAAGGGCTGTCTCTCTTAATGATCGCTTATAAATGTAATTATTTTAATTTTTAAGTAGGGAGGTCCTGATGAGTTGATTGAGTACAGCTGTGGTGATTAGAGAGCCTGCCCAGCCGTGCCACCAGCCTCAGAAAAAGCACACGTCCACGCATACACACCAAACAGGAAATACAACAATAAAAACAGGAAATAAACCAAAACTCCCCCAGCCAGGAGACGGAACATGACAGCTATACAAATAAAATTGAATTGAATTGAATTGAATTGAATATTCAAAAGACTCGAAATTACCAAAAGATATTTTTTTACATTGCAGGGAGTCATGGAACAGGATTGCCACCCCTCCTCCTTTTTTACGCACTCTAACTTCACTGTAGTTGGAAGGGGTAGGCTGCCACACTGTTATCTTGGTTTAACCAAGTTTCAGTTGAAAACATAAAATTAAGATTATGCTTGATGAAAAATTAATTGATTGAAGGTGATTTTCCCTCCAGAGACCTAACGTTTAATAAGGCTAGTTTTACTGATTTATAAGCATTTTAGGACTGTTGTTTTGTACTGTGGCTGATTAGGAATAAACACTAAATTTGATGGATTGACATGATTGACCTGGTGCCCTCTGGTTTTTAAACAATTTACCATCCGTTTTCTGTTACCTATCAAGACAGTTGTTTTGGCATTGATACCAGTACTTTTATTAGGCGAGGAGACATTGAGGGAGTTCATATGGCAGAAGACTGGACATGGGCGAGGGGTGAGTTTAGTGCAAAGGATGTACTAAAATGCCCAAGATCAAAGACAAAAAAAGCATGCCATAATTCAAAAAATTGATTGCTATGCTATTGACCTCAAGACATCTCTATATCCCCAAACAGAAACAAACTTTTCTTAATTAGAAATCATTTTCTAGTAAATTAACTTAATTTTCAGTTAACCAGTTATCAGACCTCTCAACATGAGAGTGACATCTCTGGACCCTCTACCCTTCGTTTTATTCATTCTGAAGAGCCAAATGCAAATTAACCAAGCTAATTTGCACATGTTGTCTTGTGGAAAACCTTTGAACAAAAACAAATAGACTCACCTATGTTATGAAGCATTTATCATTTATATATCATCTATTATTTAGACACAAATCATTTAACATTTAGACTTACATTTCAATATCTGCATTAAAAGCAAAAGTACATTCTGTCACGCAAGATGACTCATTTTAGACAACTTCCTTAAAGACAAACTTCTTTAAACTCCATACCCATATCCCCATATACTAACCATTTGGAACTTCTTTAAAACTTACAGGTTTCTCCACAACTGGCCTTTAAGAACTTCCTTAAAACAATTTACAGGCCTTATGTCCAAACATGGCTTCCCCACTTAGCCCTTTGTGCAGATTTCGCAGCACTTCATACAACTCAGTTCTGGTTAGAAGACCATAAAACCTTAGGACAAATTCCATATTGTTTAACTCTTTTGCAGACTGCTTTGTACTTGATAAAACTTGTTCCACTCTGCAGAATAAAATCCACAAAGACAACTTCGTGAATTCTCAACTCTTTATTTCATATCTCTCACCTGGGGAACACACACAAATTTCCACAACACCTCTAAAACCTCTCCTAGACTTGAAAGCAACATAAAATATAGGGCCCAGTCTGGAACAGCTGAGCCACATGTGATGGTAGAACAACTGAGCCACAGGTGATGCACTGTTTCCTCATTCAGACAGAAAAAACAATGACTCTCTGTTCAGGCATCTAATGAGCCACATGTCTGTTTGTAGCCACAGCTCTATGCATCACCCTCCACTGATGATAGGCAGTGTGTTTCTCAGTGGGGGGTTTATACACTGCTTCAATGCGAAAGGCGACTGCTAAGACAACTGCATAGGTCAATCAGGCCTTGACCTTCTACCTCCATGGGCAGGTACAGGACTGCAGATCTGGTCAAGTGAGAACCTTCAGAGAAAAAAATTGACCCAGCTTCTTCTGCACACCTCTCAAAAAGGGTTTCTGGAGGGTCTACAACCATGAACTGGTGCCAGACCATTGAAGCAATCAGACCCTCCCAGTTTTTATTCATAAAGTTGTCACTTCCTAGAAGAACACACAGAGGCTTTATTCCTTCAGTATTTCACTGAAGTCCAGCTGGTTAATTTGGTTTTGTTTTGTTGTCCCACTAATCCAGTGTTAAACCTTCTGATTTTGACCAGTCAGAAGGTTTTGACAAATCAGATTAAATTTGGCAGGCTTTTTGATGTTAACATCTGTTTGTGAATTGAGATATCATGTTGACAGGTTAAACAGACATTGATATCATCTGCATATGTTGATAAACTAATAACATTGGTATTCTCAGATAGCTTAGGCCCTGACAGACCCTGTCATTCAGGAACACAATATGATTGGCTGTGACGGTGCTTATGCAGTTTTTGAGTCTGTTTGAAAGAGTCTTTGGAATGATTTTGTAGTCCATGCATAACAATGTCATAACAATGACACCAGCCTCCAATCTGTTATGATCAACTTTTTATTAGCATTTTCAAATATCACACATTACAAGCACATGTGGGGCAACTGGCTAATCAGCCAGTTGCACAGCCAATAATATAGCTAGTGAAAGAGATCCAAAAGTATGTCTAAATTGAAAATATTTTCATAACTATTGCTTTGGTAGACAAAATTGTGCTTAAAGATCAGAGAAAGACTTAAGTGTATACACTTATAAAGATTCCCAAGGATCAAGATTCCCCTATGTTATGTCCCGGTCCTAGGGGAAAACCTTGCCGCAACGTAAATGGTGTTCCCTACCTTTCCCACCCACAAGTAATGCCAGCAGACAGAGTTTTGCAGAAATTAACAGAAGCAGTTTATTTGCATGAAAGTGAGATTCTCCCAAAATAACAAACATAAATAGTACTATCAAACCTAGGCTTTCCTGTTAACAAAAATAAAGAACCAATAGACAATCACTCAACTAAACTTCTAACATAAAAACATGAGAAAACCAATCATCAAAAAAAAAGAAAGGAGTCTCACTGCCAATACTGCTTTTACAGTTAAGTATTCTATCAGTTTAACATTAAAGCAATAATGCTGGCAGTGTTGTGGCTGGACCAGGTGCATGCAGGAGCAAGAGGCAGAGAGAGGCCATCTTCATGGGCAGCTTGGCTTTTAAAAGCTGGGTCTACCTGGATCCAATCAAGCAATCATGCTTGGATGCAATCAAGCATGGAACTGCTGACTGAGGTTCCACCTATAGTCACACCTCATTTACATACACACACACACACACACACAGAGAGAGAGAGAGAGAACAGCATATCAAAAACACAATACTCGCAACACCCTATCAACCCATGATCTCCAGCAAATTGGTGATTTCCCTATGCAAAATTTAGGGTTAAGCCATAAACAGGATGCTACGTGGAGGTGAGCATTAAAGTTGAACATGAAAGCGGTTCTTTTCCATACCCATTGTATGTGTGAAATAATCCAATCCAATCCAATCCAACTTTATTTATAAAGCACTTTAAAAACAACAACAGCTGAGGCAAAGTGCTGTACATTAGAGAAGAATAAGATAAACTACTGAAACATACTAAAAGATAGACAAAACGTAAAACACCGTTGATTGTACTTATGTACACATATATACAGTACATCCGTGCAGCAGATGAAATAATAGGATGGGTCTGTGTGTCTGGCAAAACTTGGTAGAGCTATAGTGCCTAGAGGGGAGTGGGCTACAAAAAGAGCTCTCAAGACTAAGTGTGTCTAAGATTACATGTGTCTAAGACTAAACACATGGTGATAAAACAGCACATTTGGGACCCCCAGACCACCTTGATCTACTGGCAGCTGCAACTTTTTCAAGTTCAATCTGGGTCATTTGCCATTCCATAAGAATTTGTTACAAAGCCTATTAAACTCCCTAAAATATTTTGAGGGAATTTTCATTGGGAGTGCTTGTAATTGGTAAATAAATTTAGTACAAGGAGTACAAATCATTTTTATTACATTGACCATGCCCCAGAGGGAAAGGAATAGTGAAAACCACCTGAATCAAATCATTCAATGACAGGGGAAACAGGATACTCGGTGCCATTTTAAAGGTTCAGGGAGGCACCATTTTATGATTGGTGTAGGGGTTCTCGGGTTCCTGTAAGGGTGTCCTGGAATCTCAGAAATTGGGCAAGAATAGCTCTGGGAGGCCGGCCATCAGGTCGGTGTCTGGCAAGGTATCTGTGCACATGGTCTATTTCAGGATCTTTCAGCATCTGTGAGATAACGTTAGAAAGGCCAATGCACCAAGAAAGCTTAAGTTATTTTGCCACCTCCTGTTTTCCAAATCATTTCTGCCACAGAATTTGTAGTTCACTTTGTGTAGTGGGAGGGTTAGCTTCCAATACTTTGTTAGCATCTTCAAGGAAATCTCTATTCAGACATGCAGCTATGTCAGACAACTTGGCCTCCACAGCCCGAGTTGCTGACTGTATAGCATTTAGCGTGCTCTTTTGAGTCCCTGATGTTTCCTTTAGGAGTGCAACGATGCTCAATATGTCCTTAGCCATCTGATCAGTGGAAGAGACTTTGATCATATCAGGGCTGGGTGCCTGAGGTGATTGCGCTTTGTCCTTATCTACAGCGACGTTAGCTTTAACTGTACATTCCTTGCTAGCCTTTTGCTAGCAGCATCTTGGCATCGTGTAATGGGTTTTTGCTGCTGGCTGGGCATCATGACAGTAGGCACAATTTCAAAAGTGTTCCAAATGACTGCAGAGCCTCTCAACTAAGATGCCATCTCCACTGCCTGCATCAAGTGACTCCTCATTGGCCTCCAATCTTTTAGAAGGCCAAGATCTCCTTTCTTTGGGAGCAAAGTAAGGATGGCTCACATGCAGCTTAGAGGAAGTTTCATGGATTTTAAACAGTCAGAAAAAAAAATCATGTAGGTCCTTTCCCAGAACGTCCTATAAAATTCTGTGGTAAGCCCAACAATTCCTGAAGCCCCTCTAATATCTCCTCCACACAGTCTCATCACACTTCTCTGCGTTGCAGAGGTCACTGCAGGTTTTTATTGCTAGCTTCCAGAACCAGGAAACTAGCAATAAAAATTAGTTCATCTTCTAACATTTTGATTTATTTTTCTAAATTGTCAATACAAGTTCTTTCTGTAAATCATGTATAATTTGTCTATTGCTGACAGAAGATTCTGATCTGTGTTTTACCAACCTCCCACCATGAGGCAAATTCTCCTTGTCTTAGCTTCCATCTCTTCCAGAATTCAGAAAATAAATCACAGAAAACTTTGTCATAAAGCAGATGGACATTAAAGTGCCAGTAGAGACTATATTGAATTTGTGCTTGTAAACAAAAATCTGCTGTCATTAAATGATGATGATTATAGAGATACCAACAGGTGATATTGAAGTAAATGGTTGTTGTTAATTTGTCAGCAGCTCTAACCCAGGTCTACTGTCTGGTTAAGTTTCCTCCACACATATTCGAGATCATTTTCCATAGTAATATGTAACAGAAGAGAAGCAGATGGTGGGTGAGGCTCACCAAAATTCCGATCTATAGTATGATGTGTTGTGCACCAATGTCTTCCTAAAACTAAAACTGAACTGTTATTGACTCATTTAAGTTTATGTGCAAAATTTTAATTAACCACTACATTTTAAATCAAATTAATCTTTCCCTATTAACTGGATATGTACCCCAAGCTTTTAAAGTTGCAGTTATTAAGCCCCTTCTTAAAAAAGCTAACCTCGACCCAGAGGTTTTAGCCAATTATCGCCCAATTTCAAACCTTCCTTTCATTTCTAAAATACTAGAAAAGGCAGTTGCGAATCAGTTATGTGAATATCTGCATAGTAACAGGCTGTTTGAAGATTTCCAGTCAGGATTTAGATTACACCATAGCACAGAAACAGCCCTAGTTAAAGTTAACAACGACCTCATCTTGGCCTCAGATAATGGTCTGGTCTCTATACTTGTCCTGTTAGATCTTAGTGCTGCATTTGACACCATTGATCATAAAATTCTACTGCACAGACTGGAGCAGACTTTGGGGATCTCAGGTACTGCCCTCTGCTGGTTTCAGTCATACTTATCTGATAGATTCCAGTTTGTACATGTTAATGACAATGACTCATTGCAGACTCATAGTTACCAGGCTCCTCTCCTGTGGAACCACCTGCCAATGTCGGTTCAGGAGGCGGACACTGTCTCTGTATTTAAAGATAGACTTAAAACCTTCCTTTTTGATAAAGCTTATAGTTAGAGCTGGCTCAGGGAAACTTGAACTATCACTGCTGGGGGATTTCCTGTGGTGCACTCACACTCACTCTCTCACACTCAGGGTACGAATGTGACTTAATTATGTGTCATTAACCTTTTTTTTTTCTTCCTTCACAAGTCTATGTCTGCTTCCTTCCATTCTCTCTCTCCCTCTGTCCTTATCTTGCAGGCTGCAGGATCCAGATCCAGTTTTGATGATATTATTATTATTATTATTATCATTATTATTATTATTATTATCAGTAACAATAATACTGCTGTCATTATTACTATGCTCTGATTAAAAGTTCATCACTATAGCTACTTATCAATAGTGTTTGCTGCTGCTTGTATAAATGAGTTGTTGTAGTTCTATAAACATGACATGACTGATTCTAAACTTGATACAACTGTTGTATATTTGCTCCTGGTCTCTCTCTTCTGTCTCTCCCTCACCTCCCTCTTTTTCTTTCTCTTCCCTCTTTCTGTCCCCCACCTCTCCTCTGTCCCCCATTTTCCTCTCACCCCAACCGGTCGAGGCAGATGACCGCACATCTTTGAGTCTGGTTCTGTCAGAGATTTCTTCCTGTTAAAAGGGAGTTTTTTCTCTCCACTGCCCCCTAGTGTTTGCTCATTGTGTGAACTGTTGGGTTTCTTTTCTCTCTGTAATATTGTAAAGGTTTTGGCCTTACTATGTACAGTGCTTTGAGATAATGTATGTTGTGATTTGGCGCTATATAAAAAAAAATTAATTGAATCCCAGATGGGTTGAGATGTACAGTATATGAAGAGCAGACTAGGAAGAGGCAGCAGGTAGTTCATCAAGGAAAAGCATGTCAGGCAGAACACCCAGAGGAAGAGGAGCAGCAGCAGTCTATGACACCATCGACACCAGCAAGCTCTCTGTGCGGTCCAAAGGAGCCGTCCTGGTCCTCTCTCACACATCCACGGTCACAAATGTTCATGTCCGACAGCTATGTGATACACTAATGCTAACAGCTAATCACAGTTAGTGACACACCCATTATTTTATACTTCAACACTTAGTCACAGCATATAGAAAGACAAACAGATATTTTGTACCTCTAGTACAAAATATCTATCAAGACAGACTCTGGGTCTGTTTACACACATTGGCTCGTACACATCTTACAAACTATATTAACTCCAATTATTATAATTATGTAATTATTATTATAATTAACCCCTTTTTTACTGTAAAAAATAAATATTGTGTCTTACATTGGTCTTACATTTTAAACACTTTGTTCATATTTAAATATTTTTAACATTACTTTATACTTAACCCTGTTTTAACTTAATCATATTTAAAACTTTTAAACAAGTCTGAATGCTTTTTTTAAATGTTTTTAACCATTTACATGACCCCCCTACCCCCGAATGTCTACATGTCCTTATCTGACCCTGTTAGTAATCTGTACTTTACACCTGAAAGTGCTCTGCTCTTCTAATCAGACATCTTCTTAGATGTTTTGTGCTTTCTCATCAGTTCTCTGGCATGTTGTTCTGGGGGACTCAGATTCAATTGGATGACCACCCCATGATGCATGACGGTAACTGGCTCATTAGATGGGTTGCCAAGTTGGTCATGTCAGGCAAATGACTGGTTTTGGGTCTCTCTGAGGTTTTTGAACAAGAGGATCTTCTTTCATCACCAATAGGGGCCGAAATTGAGTGAGGAAAAACTCCACAAAAAACTCTTTTAAGGGAAAAAATGGGAGAAACCTCAGGAAGAGCCACAGAGGAGGGATCCCTCTTCCAGGACGGACAGACATGCAGTAGGTGTCACATGTACAGAGACAAGTTCAGCAGTTACAAGTTACAAACAAAGCATCAAAAATTCACAGAGAGAAAAGACAAGAAAGACAGAGACCAGGATGATTCAAGAATCAGTAACATTAAGAACAATTATCATCATCATCATCTCATTCAGGGTGTGACATACGCTGCCACCATCTGGGGTTGGTTCCAGCTCCTCGTAGGACCCTAACCACAGCTCAAACATTATAACTAATGGTTATAGTTATAATGTTTGAGCTGTGGTGTTGAAGCTCTGGAAGGAGACAGAGGAGGGAGAAGGAGACAGTGAAGAAAGAGAGAGACATAAAGAGAATGAGAGTGCTCGCTGCATAATGGCTGTTCCCCCAGCAGTCTAGGCCAATGGCAGTATAATTAAGCAATGGCTCAGTGTTGACTTGAACCAGCCCTAACTATAAGCTTTATTAAAAAGCAAAGTCTTAAGGCTAACTTTAAATGTAGGGACAGTATCTGCCTCCCGGACCCACAGTGGGAGCTGGTTCCACAGGAGAGGAGCTTGGTGGCTGAAAGCTCTGCCTCCCAATCTACTCTTTATATGTGAGGAAGAGGATTTTAAATTCTATTCTAAATTTAATGGGGAGCCAATGTAAAGAGCTCAGCACTGGAGTGATGTGCTCTCTTTTCCTAGTTCCCATTAATACCCATGCTGCTGCATTCTGGACCAACTGAAGACTCCTTAGAGACTTATTTGAGCATCCAGATAATAGTGAACTACAGTAATCTAGTCTAAATGTAGGCCTTCTGCAAGGAGTTTGCATGTTCTCCCTATGGTGCGTGGGTTCTCACCGGGTACTCCGGCTTCCTCCCACAGTCCAAAAACATGCAGATTTGGGGACTAGGTTAATTGGACACTCTAAATTGCCCATAGGTATGAATGTGAGAGTGAATGTTGTCTGTCTCTATGTGGCCCTGTGATGTTCTAGCGACCTGTCCAGGGTGTACCCTGCCTCTCGCCCTATGTTAGCTGGAGATAGGCACCAGCAGCCCCCACGAGAGAAAACTCATTATTAACATGAACAAACTGAGATCTCTCTGATAAGTAGGATTTAAGCCAGTTTAATGCGGTTCCTTTGATACCAATAACATGCTCCAACCTCTGTAATAAAATGTTATGGTCAACAGTGTCGAATGCAGCACTCAGGTCTAAAAAGTAAGGCTAGAATAGGGTTCCTTTACCGTCAGAAGGCCTCCTTCTCACACGCTGCTAAGTATACTCTGGTGAAAATGACCATACTCCCTATGCTGGATTATGGTGATGTCATTTATAAAATGGCTCTCAAATGTGTCCTTAACCGTTTGGATGCTCTCTATCACTCATCCATCCGTTTTGCCACTAGAGCCTCGTTTTCCACTCATCACTGTGATCTGTACAAATTGATAGGTTGGCCCTCCCTTCATACTAGGCGTCTTCATCATTGGTTCCTATTTATTCATAGGACTCTTTTAAAGAAAATGCCCCAATATCTTTCCAACTTTTTGTACCACTCTCATAGTAACTATAACCTGAGGTCCAGCAACCTCATTACTTTCTGTTCCGAAAGTCCGTACCATTTTTGGTCAGAACTCCTTCCGTTTTGCCGCAGCAAAGGATTGGAACTATCTCCAAAATTCCTTTAAGTTTACAATTCTCCCTTCAATCACTACGTTTCAACTGAAATTAAAACATTCCACAGTCATCTGTTGTAATGGTTGATTCCTCCACTAGTCTCTCCCACATATTTTAGTAGTAATTTATGTTGTTCTAACCTCACAGTTCTCGCCATCATTGGTTGTGAGTTTTAGATTTGTTAGTATTGTTTTGTCTTTACTTGTTCTTGTTTGGCCTTGTCTGGTTTTTTTTTTTGTTCTTGTTCTTGTCTTGTATGTTGTTGGGGCCTCTTGCCAGGTCATCATTGTAAATGAGAAGTTGTTCTGAATTGATTTTACCTGGTAAAATAAAGGTTAAATAAA
>JAFBJR010001404.1:130892-146862 GCA_016785285.1 Brachirus orientalis | reverse complement strand
CTCGGTAGTTAGCTGGAGCACTTTTTGTCACTCACACTGTCTTCGTTCCGCCAGGCCCGTGGCTCACCCGTCTCCTCCACCTATCACTCCCCCCGATCTCACTTCAGTCCCTAATTGCTACCATGATCTGGGTGAAGTATTTAGCAAGCACCGTGCACTCTCCTTGCCTCCACATCGACCTTATGACTGCCCCATAGACCTAATCCCCGGTGCCAAATTCCCCACGAGTAAGTTATACAATATTTCCCGTCCCGAGAGAGAGGCTATGGAAAAATATATTTCTGAGTCCCTGGCTTCTGGGCTCATAAGACCATCCTCCTCTCCTCTCGGGGCGGGCTTCTTTTTCGTAGCCAAAAAGGACAAATCCCTGAGACCCTGCATTGACTTCCGTGGACTAAACGACATTACTATCAAAAACAAGTACCCTCTGCCGCTTATCGACCCTTCCTACGAGCCCCTATCACAAGCCACCATATTCACCAAATTGGACCTTAAGAACGCCTACCACCTCATCCGCATAAGGGAGGGGGACGAATGGAAGACGGCATTCAACACACCTATCGGCCACTTTGAATATTTGGTTATGCCATTTGGACTTTCTAATGCTCCCGCAGTGTTCCAAAATATGATAAATGATGTACTCCGGGACATGCTTAATCAGTTTATTTTTGTTTACCTGGACGATATTTTAATTTTTTCCCGTAACGAAGTGGAACACAAACAACATGTCCGCCTAGTGCTACAGAGACTTTTAGAGAATAGCTTATTTGTAAAAGCAGAAAAATGCGATTTCCATGTTTATCAAATTGATTTTCTTGGGTTTATTTTGGCAGGAGGCAGCGTGAAGCCGGACCCTAGGAAGATCGAGGCAGTAGCCAATTGGCCCCCCCCCCTCTGAACCGCAAACAGTTGCAGCGCTTCCTGGGGTTTGCCAACTTCTACCGCCGGTTTATCCGAGGTTACTCGAAGGTGGCCTCTCCTCTCACCAGGCTGACCTCTGCCTCTCTGCCATTTTGTTGGACTCCAGAAGCGGACGCTGCCTTCAACTCCCTCAAGAACCTCTTTACTGAGGCTCCTGTTCTCGCCCTCCCGGACCCGTCACGCCAGTTCATCGTGGAGGTCGACGCCTCAGACTGTGGGGTTGGCCGACCTGCTAGTCCAACATGTTTTCCGTCTACATGGCATCCCGGTAGATATCGTCCCCCAGTTTGCCTCCCAGGTGTGGCGGGCCTTTTGCAAGGCTCTAGGAGCTACACCTAGCCTCTCCTCAGGATACCACCCTCAGACGAACGGCCAGACTGAACGCACCAACCAGGACCTGGAGTCGGCCCTCCGGTGCGTGGCAGCCCAACACCCCGCCTCCTGGAGCACACATTTACCTTGGGTACAGTACGCCCACAACACTCTCTCCAACGCCTCCACTGGGGTGTCACCGTTCATGGCCTGCTTTGGATACCAGCCCCCTTTGTTTCCCGCCCAGGAGGAAGAGGTTGCTGTTCCGTCGGTCCGGGCCCATCTCCAACGCTGCCGCACCATTTGGAGGGCAACCCGCTCCGCTCTCACCAGATCGGCCGCCCAGAACCAACGGGTAGCAGACAAGCACCGGGTTCCCGCCCCGGAGTACAGGCCCGGGGACAAGGTGTGGCTGTCCACTCGGGACCTCCCCCTCCAGGTCGAGTCCAGCAAGTTGGCACCCAGGTTTATCGGGCCCTTCGAGGTGGATAGGGTCATAAACCCGACGGCGGTGCGGCTCAGTCTCCCTCCCTCCCTGAACATCCATTTTCTAACTCATGATTTTTTCCCATTTTTCTAGTTACCTTGGGAGAGACTCGCCCAGCCTGCCAGTCAGTCTCCTCGCCTTTTGTTTGTTCTTCGTTTGGCTCATCTCGTTTGGTTTAGTTTGTAATTTTGTGTAAATAAATCTTGCTCACCTTGCCCCTCGCAACCTGGCTTCCGTTTCCCTCTTTCATCCATACATGCCCAGTGTAAAACGTAACAATGTCTTTAATTCTGTTCAATTCAGTTTTATTCGTGTAGTGCCAAATCGCCACATAAATTATCTCAAGGCATTGTACAAAGTAAAGTAGTCGTTATAGTCCCTGCTTTGTGCACTGGGGGGAATATTAAAGGGCCTTCTGTCAGGGTCCGGTTTCCCCTGCTTCCTGCCCTTTTATTTTGACAGTCTGTTTCCTTTGCAACTGTGTCTGTGTTTTGTGATTTCAGGAGACTTGACTGGTCTGCTGGGCGTAGCTCCTCCCCACGCACCTGCTGCACATTCCCCTGATTTCCACCCTGGTCTTTATCAGCTGGTTTTCCCTTGCAGCAGGTGTCAGTGCGTCAAACCAGTAATACGGTACTCACGTGTACTCGTCGTTTCTCTGCTCAGCTCAACTCCAAGTTTTGTTCCTTTTTCTAACTCGTGATTTTTTCCCATTTTTCTAGTTACCTTGGGAGAGACTCGCCCAGCCTGCCAGTCAGTCTCCTCGCCTTTTGTTTGTTCTTCGTTTGGCTCATCTCGTTTGGTTTAGTTTGTAATTTTTGTGTAAATAAACCTTGCTCACCTTGCCCCTCGCAACCTGGCTTCCGTTTCCCTCTTTCATCCATACATGCCCAGTGTAAAACCTTACACAGACTTGAGTTATAAATTGCTGCAACCCCTCCTCCTCGGCCTGTGCTTCGTGGATAATGTGTGTTAATATGAGTAGGGGGAGTGGATTCATTTAAACTTTCTTGTAACCATGTTTCAGTTAAGCAGAGATCAATATGATTATCTACAATTAAATCATTGACTAAGAGTGATTTTGAGGAAAGTGACCTGATATTTAATAGCCTGCATTTTATTAAAGTATTTTTAAATTCACTTTGAGTGATGGTTTTTATTAACCGGGTGTCATTACTGCCGAAGTGAATTACAATCTTACCATATTTACATTTATCTTTAGCCAACAGTTTCAGGTATGATTCTATGTCGCCCGCTCTGGCCCCAGGAATACATTTAACTATGGTCGCAGGTGTCGCTAGCTTAACGTTCCTTAAAATGGAATCTCCGATTACCAGAGTTTGTTTCTCGGCGGGTGTGTCGCCGAGTGGGGAAAATCTGTTGGAAATGTTAATTTGGTGGTGAACCGGTGTCTTTAGTTTAGGACTACGCTTCTTGCCGCGAACAGTCACCCACTGGTCTCCCGGCTGCTCGGGAGCTGTTGGGGGAGCTAAGGGAGCTACAGTAGGACTACAGCCCGCACCGACTACAGGGGACTGGCTAGCAGCTACAGCTATCGACTTAGCTTCTATGGTGCGGAGCAAGCTTCTAAACGCCCTAGCCTCTCCTCCATAGCTGCTAGTGAACTACACTTACTACATGTACCATTAACACTAAAGGAGGCAGAGAAATAACTGAACATGTTGCAGATGGAGCAAGAGAGAGCGGGAGAGTGAGAAGGAGAGAGAGAAGCCATTGCCTAGGAGCTAGCTTGCTAAGCTACAGAAATCACCGGGTGAAAATGTGAGACAGTGACTTAGTGATATGTGAGCGATTAAAGTGAAAGTGGTGCTTTGTTATGCGACACAGAAGTGTGTCCAATGGATTATGAGCCACAGCAGGTAATAAGTGGTAGAGATAGCCGATAGCAAGAGAAGTGTACGCTACACCGCAAAAGTGAAACAGGAAGTGACACAATGCGTTACCGCAGCACGTACAGAGGGAGGTGTCGACAGATTCAGCTTGGTGCAGTGACAATTTCATGCCAAAAGGCTGCACTGAAGGTGCACTGAAAGCTCGCTAGCTCCAACCTGGTCTACTCTTGGTGCAAAGCGAAGCGCAGCTGGTCTAGTGGTAATTTGGCTGACTGGTGCACGGAGTGCACCTGTCACCAAAACCTCACAGGCAGGTTTAAAGAATGTCAGGCGCAATTCAGTGCAATTAATAATCACAACAACCATGATTCAATGTAACAATCTGAATCAGCACATACATTTATATCTATATTGACTGTCCCGTCACATCTGATCAGATCAAAGGCAGTTGGCACATGTAATGGAATTTAATTAACGCAGCTGAAACTGTGATGCAAACTAATAACTTCACATCTCTCCCAACCACACACAGCCTTGGCATCAGATAGATCAGATCAGTTTCTCAGGTGACTTTTTATGGCTGCCTCCGATGCAAGTATATAGGCATATGTGTATGTGTATTCATATGTGGCATTCTTTTAAGAGACTTTTCAGCCACATACTGCTGGTTAGAGGCCTCACTCCATCAGGTGAAGCACCAAAACAGATCAATAGGTAAGGTCCGAACATTAAGCAATATGTGGAATAACCAGTTTTATAATTTTTAGTACAATTGTATGCATGTACTAGGTGACTGATGTGTTGACTCCAAGATTGCTTCTTCACAGTGTCCAAATTTCCAAGCATTGCTGGAAGAGTGCGATTGAAATGTTTGGGTTGGGCATCACCTTGAGGATGATAGGGTGTATCCTTACTGGTAGACCGTAATGCACAAAGTATTTCTCCCACAGTATCTTTGCTACTGTAAGGATTGTTTGTAGGAAATGCTTGCGCATAACTCCTATAATGGTCTCTCACAACTAGCATGTTGGCCAGAAGAATCGGTCTTTTTTAATTCAGCTGTCTATTCTATTCCCATATGTCCACATTCATCATGCAAGGACCTCAATACAACTTTCCAGTATCACTCAGGCAAAACAAGCTGCTTTGTCCATGCACTTTCTTTTTTGTTCTCAACAGTATTCCATCTTTTGTTTCCAGTTTACTGCTTTCACGAGCAAGCAATGCAGTGTCAGGGTGGTGAAATTTGGTTTGGTTCAGGTCATGACCAATCTTAATTGTCTCCACTGGTCCAATAACTGGATCCAAGTCTTCAGTGGTCTAAAGATCTTTTGGGCTAAGTTGGGCAATAGTGCTCAAATTTAGGTTCACTGGACCCACGTATGCTTCTGGTACAGCTTTCTCTGAAACTCCTAGTTGCTCCACTAGTCTAACAGGAGAATTGGTTGCTTCACTGTCACTGGCTTTTTTACAGATGGGCTTTGATGCCTGATGGCAGGATGTTTGTCCATTCTTTTGCCTCTCCATGGTCCGACTGTCGAGAAAGCAGATCAGCATCCACATTGAGGTGCCCAGGACAATAATGGTGTCATAAATGGCTAGGGCAGCCTTATCAGGGTCAGTGGCAATTCCAGATGCTGTATCTATGTGACCTAAATACTTCACCTGGGGTTGGCAAAATTGGCAAAACTGACATTTTATAATTGAGAGCCATCTTCTTCTAGTCTAACCAGAATCTTAAAAAGATACTGTTCATGTTCTTCGAGTTTTGTCGATAACAATTATATCATCCAAATACACTAAAACTTGCAAAAAGGAGATGCATTTTGCCAACAGCTTTTCCATGAAGCGTTGGAATTGTTGCTGCGCTCGGTAGAATCTGAGAAGACTGATGAAGGCTTTCTTCTCTTTGTCCTCCTCAGCCATAGCAATTCGATAACATCCACTTCATAAGTCCAGTACAGAGAATCACTTGCTGCCTGATAGGCAGTGCAAGGTGTCATCAATGTCATCATTGTGTACTGGTTCGGTACTTTTCCATTCCTTTTGCAGACAACCAATATCATAGGGGCTATGGGACTCCTTTATGGTTCCAGCTGCCAGCAGCTGTTGTAGGTGGCATCGCATATCATCAGTGTAGGTAGGTAGGGTGTCGGAGAAAAACACGTCAGACAGAACACCTAGAGGAAGAAGAATGCAACAGCAGAAGTGTATAGCTGTGATCAATCTGGGGGCTGGATGCTCCTAAGTGTGGATTTGTCATCCGGATGTCCCAAATGTCACATCAACTCCTTCTCATGCAGCCGACAAATGCGGCTGATGTTTGCCAGTTTTTGAAGGATACATTTGTATATCCTTCACAGTGGAAGCTATCCCAGAAATCTTTGAACACCAGTGGCAGAGCTTTTTTTGAGAACTGGTCCAGTGGAGCCTGAATAATTAAAAAAAAAAAAAAGAATGAATATATATATATATATCACCATCACCATATCCGGTTGGCTGAAGTCTCACAGAAGCTTGGTCCTGCTGTCCCCAGTCACCTTCTGTGGTGTGGCCCATTGATTGGGATTTGGGTACTTCTATTCCATACTGGTCACAGATGTTCCTGTACACTATTCCAGCCACTTGGTTGTGCCTCTCCATGTACGCTGACCCGGCTAGCAACATACACCCTGCCACTATATGCAAAGATGCCCCTGAGACAGTCCAGCATAATTTGCACCTTGGGTCTGATCTACTCTGGTAGATCCTGGCCTCTCTGGCTCTTGTACCTAGGGCCTGTTCTAGTGCTGGTATGACTCTGTACTGTCTGTAAATCCAGCCTTTTCCAGCCACTTGTAGGTCTTCTTGATATCAGCCACTTCTTCAATTTGACAGTGGTACATACTGTGTACGGGCTTGTCCCTCCATGTTGTCTGCTCCTCTTCCTCTGCACCCTCATCAGGTTTCTGCTGCCTGAGGCATTAACTTAGCAGTTCATCTTTGAGGCCATTTTCTTGATGTACTCTTGGTGATGATGGTTCCCTACTAGCAGATCTTGTGATGGTACTTCACAAGTCAGCTTCGGTATACATTGGGGGGACCAGGTTTCTAACTGAGCCATTATCTTCCTTCAACTAGGGATGTGCGATACCACTATTTTTCCTTACAATCCGATACCGGGTGATACCAAGGCTAGTATCCCGATACCAATACCAATACTTTTAGCTGTCCAACTTGTGTATATGAAAATGAGTTTTACAATGAAAACTTGTGAATGTGATTATGAAAATGTATTTTATACCTCTGTATAAGAATTAAACAAGCTGCCAAATATCAAACTTTGTTTTTTCTTTAATCAGAGCTATTAAAGAGAATCTATGCAACCAACAGGTCAACTGAAAATCTGCGCAAATCATATTTAGAAAAAAAAAAATCTCAAAAAAGAGAAAATAAGAACAGCTCCTCTGACTTAGATATAATTCTTTTTGGACCAGATAGAGTGGTCTTCAGGTTAGAACCTGACAGAATTTGAACTCGAACCACAACAAAGTTCACATTCTAGACTGACTATCATTTTACATTTATATGTTTTTGTTTAGAAACAACAGAATGTTGACATGATCCCCCTTTAGTCTGTTTCTTCACTGGCTCACTAAATCTCCCGCCTTGGAAAATATCCTCTCTGAGGGTACAGATGAAGCAGTGATTCCGAGGTACTTGGCTGCAAGTCTGCTTAAGGACGGGAAGGCTTGCTCGTGGCTTTTGCACCAAAGTAATAGGTCCTGGTCCCTTGGCACTGGCTTTTCCTCCATGTAGCAATGCATTTCAATAAGTGCATCAGTACCTGTTGTGCGGTGCTGTTGGGCTGCCAAAACTGTGTCAAAATCAGCCCATATCCCTTTTTTCACTTGAGCAGAGCTGGAAGTAGGTGCAGGACTCCCTGGTGAGGCAGAGCTTGGCCCAGGTGATGAGGCAGGTGCCTTTGGGACTGCAGAAGACGACTTTCCTGCATTTCAGTGAGGAGTCACTTTTTCATTTTTTCAACATTTTCTCTGTCACGGAATACTACATTTTTAAACCTGATATCCAGGAAAGTGCTTGCAGCAAGACTGTAGCAGGTTTCAACCCCATGGAATCTGCGTTGAATTTGCAGTCCCAGCTCTGCTGACAAAGAGCTACCTTGATGCTCAGTGGCTGCAGCTGCTCTGTGAAGTAGTGACACAAGGGGGATTACTTTTGACACTGAGACATATTTTTCTGATGAAACCTCTCTTGTCACCTCTTCACAGGGTCTCAAGGCCTCAGCAGTTAAGTGGATCATGGAGAACTCTTCATCATTTAAGCACAGGGAGCTCTTCCCAAGTAGACAAAGGGCTGTGGTCACCGCTTCCCTCTGTTCGTGCAACCTCTGGAACATGTAGAAAACTGAATTGGACCTTGTTTCCACTGATTGGATTAATTTATGCTCTGCACCCTTCAGTTGTTTTTGGATCTGCTTCAGCTTCTCTGTAGCTTTTGCACGATGGTGATGGACTATTGTGCTGCATTTTGTCAAGAGCTGAACAACTTCAGGTACTGCTTTTATGCCATCTTTTACCACTAGGTTTAAGGTGTGAGCAATGCAAGGGTAGTGCTTCCACCCAGCTTTGTGAACTGCAGAAACCATATTAGCTCTGTTGTCACAACTGCTATCACCTTCTGAGTTATGGCCCACTCATCTGTTATTCTTTTCAGCTCTAGACTGATAATGTCTGTTGTGTGCTGACCAGGGAAACAACCAGATTCCAGAACAAACTCTTGCATTTGCCAGTTATCAATGAAATGACAAGATACAATCAAATATGCTTCTGTGGTCCTCAAAGTCCACATATCTGTTGTGACAACCACACTGTGTGCATGTTGCAGAGCTGTCTTTACTTTCTCTTTACAGCTGTTGTATAAGTCTGTAATTGTGCCTTCCATCATACATTTACGGCTTGGGATTCTGTAGTGTGGATCAAGAGTCTTAACAAATGTGTTAAACCATCTGTCCTCTGCAGTTGATATTGGCTGTAAGTCCTTGGTGATCTTGTAATCTCTGCAGCTCTTTGGGAGTCATCTATGAAAAATAAAATTATTTTTGATGTAAAAGGAAGTCTTTTTATGGGACATATAACTCTATAAGGCTGATGGTGTCTGTTGGGGTTTCGTACCCAATCTCTGATTGTGGGGGTGATGATGACATCCCCTCGCTGACCTGTTGTCCTGGTTCCCCCCTTGCCATAGCATCGTTGTTGTATCGCATCAATCTCTATTTGTGATAGAGAGTTTGTGGTTGCGGATGTTGGAACACTGAGCTAACAGCTATTAGATTGTGGGTTTCGAAGTAACCATTGGTCCCACATTCACTGCATATAACCCCTTTCCCTAGGGTTGCTCGTGTAGTAGCATTCCAACAATCCCGTGTTTTCCACCCTTGTCCATCTGTGGCACCCTTCAACACCTTCTTTTGTTCCAGTAGACCATTTCTCATCAGATTGCCGTGGTCATTTGTTCATATTCTCATGTCCCTGAGGTAGACTGGAAGCATTAAGGATCTTGCCCAAGGGTCCTCACTGGATGTTGCTGTTGCCCTGACCGAACCCCGATCTCCCGTGTGATAGTTCGCGTCATTGTCCACTACAATATCCAGCTGTGTGTGTGTGTGTATATATATATATATATATATATATTATATAACTAGGTATATTTCATTTAATACTTACTAAGACTTACTAAGCAATTTCAACACATACTTGATATAATTTAGATATTATTACTTGTGGATTAAAGAGAAGAGTTAAGAATCTTAACCAGGTTTATTTGACCTGGTCAAACCTGTGTTAGTTCTAATATTTCATGTCCAAAATTATCTGCCATGATATTCGTTAAAATATTGTTGGATAAATAATGTATAATTTTGTACAAATTATAACTGTTGTTCAAATCATAAATCTGTGAAAAGATACGTTATTTTTGTAAATCATATTCCAGGTTAGTACACTGTAAAACCTAACAGCACATCTCAATAAAATAAATAAGTTTAATTAACTTAATCTGTCCCAAAAGTTCAAGTAACTCATTCTAATTATTCTACACTTGCTCAAAAATAAAATTATGAAGTAATAACTCTGTTCCGAGTGAATTTAAACTTTTTGAGCATTTTAAGTATGAGTAGTGCAATTGTACTTTGTTCTAATGACTCATTTAATGAAGGTTGGCTTTAAATCAGCATGCACAATTTAATAACATACATCCCATCATTTCCCTGAAATTTAAAGACTGGGTATCTAAACATTTAATAAAATACTTAATTGTGTGATGTATAAATAATTTCATGTTTGATTAAATAATATAAGTAGCAGTAGTAATAGTATATACAAAATAATAATATAAGTAGCAGCAGTAGTAGTAGCACCAAACTGTTTAAAAATGTTTTTCCATTAATTAATCACTCCATTTTAAATCAAATTAATCTTTCCTTATTAACTGGATATGTACCCCAAGCTTTTAAAGTTGCAGTTATTAAGCCCCTTCTTAAAAAAGCTACCCTCGACCCAGAGGTTTTAGCCAATTATCGCCCAATATCAAACCTTCCTTTCATTTCTAAAATACTAGAAAAGGCAGTTGCGAATCAGTTATGTGAATATCTGCATAGTAACAGGCTGTTTGAAGATTTCCAGTCAGGATTTAGATTACACCATAGCACAGAAACAGCGCTAGTTAAAGTTACCAATGACCTCCTCTTGGCCTCAGATAATGGTCTGGTCTCTGTACTTGTCCTGTTAGATCTTAGTGCTGCATTTGACACCATTGATCATAAAATTCTACTGCAGAGACTGGAGGAGACTTTGGGGATCTCAGGTTCTGCCCTCTGCTGGTTTCAGTCATACTTATCTGATAGATTCCAGTTTGTACATGTTAATAACAATGACTCATTGCAGACAACAGTTAATTATGGAGTTCCACAGGGCTCAGTTCTTGGGCATATACTTTTTATCTTTTATATGTGTTAGGTGTGGAGACGGACAACGCAGGACCCCAAAGGTAGGCGAGAGCAGACCAGGTACAATACAAAAGGTTTATTAAACAAATCGGGAAATAATAGACTAAATGGGGAGGGTGAGTAACAGAAGGCGAGGAGACTGGACCGGCTGCAGGTTGTCGATCTCCCGGGTAACTGGAAAAAAGGAAAGGCTATGATTAGTGGTGAACGAGCAAAAACACGTGTTGCAAAAGACGAGCGTGCGAAAGAGGTTGTGGGCATAATACCACTCGAACTGGGTTACGCGCTGACACCTGCTGCAGGGACCAGGAGGCATAAAAGCGGTGAGGCTCCAATCACTGAAACGAGCAGCAGGTGCGGCGAGGGAGACTCCACCCTGCAGCCTAGTCAAGTCACCTGAAATGAAGAAAACTGAGGACAAGCAGCACAGGAACCAAACACATACATCAACATAAGGGACAGGAAGAAGCGTGAGCCCGGACCCCGACAGTACCCCCCCTCTAACGGGCAACTCCTGGGGGTCTACCTGGTTTATCCGGGTTCCATCGGTAGAAATCCCTGAGGAGGGTCGGGTCCAGAATCTGGGCCCTAGAGACCCATGACCGCTCCTCGGGACCAGGTACTGAAATCCTCTGCCTCGCCGTCGGACGTCCATGATTTCCTTCACGGTGTAGGCGGGGAGGCCGTCAATCAGCCAGGCAGGTGGAGGGGGGTCTTGAGGGGGGCGCCAGGTCCGAAGAAGCCACGGGCTTCAGGAGGGAGACATGGAACGAGGGGTGAATGTTCAGTGAAGGAGGGAGGCTGAGCCGCACTGCAGAAGGGTTGATTACCCGCTCGACCCTGTACGGCCCGATGTACCTGGGGGCCAGTTTCCTCGAGTCCACCTGGAGTGGGAGGTCCCGGGTGGACAACCAAACCTGGTCGCCGGGCTTGTACGTAGGGGCAGGAACACGGTGTCGGTCAGCCAACTGCTTGTTCTTGGCCGAGGAGCGGAGGAGTGCGGCCCGGGTAGACCTCCAGATGTTGCGGCAGCGTTGGAGGTGGAACTGTATGGAGGGAACGGCCACCTCATCCTCCTGGGCCGGGAACAGGGGTGGTTGGTAACCCAGACAGGCCATGAAGGGAGACATATTGGTGGAGGCGTTGGTGAGGGAGTTGTGTGCGTACTCTATCCAGGCCAGATGGGAGCTCCAGGAGGCGGGGTGTTGTGCCGCCACGCATCGGAGGGCGGACTCCAGGTCCTGGTTAGCCCACTCGGTCTGCCCATTTGTCTGGGGGTGGTACCCTGAGGAGAGGCTGGCGGTGGCCCCAAGCGCCTTGCAGAATGCCTGCCACACCTGCGAGGTGAATTGGGGTCCGCGGTCAGAAACGATGTCCACAGGTATGCCGTGCAGGCAAAAAACATGCTGGACGAGGAGGTCTGCCGTCTCGAGGGCGGATGGCAGCTTAGCCAGCGGCACGTAGTGGACGCACTTGGAGAAGCGGTCCACCACTGTGAGTACCACCGTGTGACCGTTGGAGGGCGGCAGGCCTGAGATAAAGTCCACAGCCACATGGGACCAGGGCCGACTCGGGACGGGGAGCGGACGTCGTGAACACGGGATAACGCGTCCGGCTTGGTGTTCTTTGACCCGGGACGGTAGGCAAGGGTGAAATGGAAGCGCCCCAGGAACAGCGACCAGCTGGCCTGGCGAGAGTTCAGCCTCCGGGAAGATCGTAGGTAGGCCAGGTTCTTATGGTCGGTCCACACTAGGAATGGCTGCTCAGCTCCCTCCAGCCAGTGTCTCCACTCCTGTAGGGCGGCGACCACAGCGAGTAGTTCGCGGTTCCCGACGTCGTAGTTGGCTTCTGCAGGAGTCAGCTTGCGCGAAAAGAAGGCGCAGGGGTGGAGCTTGTTGTCCTCCTGGTGTCTCTGGGACAGGACCGCCCCAATGCCACAATCTGAGGCGTCGACCTCCACAATAAACTGGCGAGAAGTGTCGGGCAGAGCGAGGACTGGAGCAGTGGTGAAGAGCCCCTTGAGCTCCCGGAACGCGGCGTCTGCCTCCGGAGTCCACTTGAAGGGTAGCGAGACAGAGGTCAGTCTGGTCAGGGGAGAGGCCACCTTGGAATAGCCACGGATAAACCGGCGATAGAAATTGGCAAACCCCAGGAATCGCTGCAGCTGTTTGCGGTCCTGAGGAGGGGGCCAATTGGCTACTGCCTCGATCTTCTGGGGGTCTGGTTTCACGCTTCCTCCTGCCAAAACAAAACCAAGAAAATCAACCTGAGGTACATGAAATTCACACTTTTCCACCTTGCAAAATAAACTGTTCTCCAGGAGTCTACGTAAAATGAGTCTGACATGTTGCCTGTGTTCCTCTAAGTTCTGAGAAAAAATAAGAATGTCATCTAAATAAACAAAAATAAATTGGTTCAGCATGTCTCTAAGAATGTCATTTATCATGCTTTGGAATACTGCTGGTGCGTTAGTTAGGCCAAAGGGCATCACCATATACTCAAAATGCCCCAGCGGGGTGTTGAAGGCCGTCTTCCACTCGTCCCCCTCTCTAATCCGGATCAGGTGATACGCGTTCCTGAGGTCCAACTTTGAGAAGACGGTGGCGCGGGTCAGTGGCTCAAAGGACGGGTCGATGAGGGGCAAGGGGTTCTTTACGGTTATGTTGTTCAGTCCTCTATAGTCAATACACGGTCGGAGGGATTTGTCTTTTTTGGCCACAAAGAAGAATCCCGCCCCGAGAGAAGAGGAGGAGGGTCGAATCAGGCCAGAAGCTAGGGACTCAGAAATGTACCTCTCCATAGCCTCTCTCTCGGGGCGGGAGATATTGTACAGTTTACAAGTCGGGTAAGTCGCTCCGGGTAACAGGTCTATTGCACAGTCATAAGGACGGTGAGGAGGTAAGGACAGGGCCCGGTGCTTACTAAAAACTTCACCCAGGTCGTGATAACATGCAGGGACAGACGAGAGGTCGGGAGTGTAGGGCTGGGCTGGAATGGAGTGGGACACAGGTCTAGCGGAACGGAGGCAGTGAGAGTGACAAAATGGGCTCCAACTAGTGATGGACGAGGCTAACCAGTCAATGTGGGGGTTGTGCAGTCTTAACCAAGGGAGGCCTAGGACTATGGGAGAGGATGGTGAGGGAATTAACAGAAAGGAGATTAGCTCGTGGTGGTTACCAGAAAGTTGCAGGGGAAGTGGTTGAGTCTGGTGTACAATGGAGGGTAACGGGGAGCCGTCGATGGCACATTCGGAACGATTAGGAGTAACATTAGTCACGGGAAGGTTCAAGTGTCTAACTAGGTCTGGGTCGATGAAATTGTCGTCTGCGCCGGAGTCAACTAACACCCTAAGTGCGTGCGTGCCCCCCTGGTGTGTGAGTGTGGCCTCTAGGTGTAGTCGTTTGGAGGAGAGGGGCTCAGAAACTGTCTTGCTCACCTGGATTCTCCCCTCTCCGGGAGAGCGCCCCCTACGTGGTCTCCAGTCACAGGTCCGTCTGAGGTGTCCTGAGCTCCCACAGTACAGGCAGAGGCCCAGGCGGATCCTCCGCTGCCGCTCGTCGGGGGGAAGCCGGGTGCTGCCCAGCTGCATGGGCTCCTCGGCGTCTGGGATTCTGCGGGGGTCCGACGAGGTGGCCGGCGTGGCTGGACCAAGGGAGGGTGTCCTTGCCGGCGCCGGGTGCAGCCCCAGGAGCCGAAGAGGTTGAAGGTGCATGCGTCTGCCTGGAGAGAGCTCCGGGGGGGGGGGTTAGCCTAAAGCCCCTGCTCTCCCTACGTCTCTCCCTCATCCTGTTGTCTATCCTGACAGCCAAGCTGATCATTGCCTCGAGGGAGTCCGACTCCTCCCTGGTGGCTAACTCGTCATCATCATTTAGCCCCCTGAGGAACGTGGTAATTAAGGCCGGTTCATTCCACCCACTCTCCGCTGCTATGATTCGGAAATCGATTGAATAATCGCAGCGGAGCGGTTTCCCTGCCTAATGTTCAGCAGTCCCGCCGCGGAGCGGCTATCTTTAAATGGTGTGTCGAATACTTTTATCATCTCCCTGGAAAAGGCACTAAAGGAATTTAACAGTTCAGAGTTACATTCCCACAGAGAGTTGATCCAGTCTGTCGCTCTACCGCGAGCCAGGTTAAATACATATGCAACACGGGAGCTATCAGAGTAAAACAGGCTTGGCTGCAGCTGAAAGACAAGGTTACATTGTCTTAAAAAGCGCCTACAGGCTCCTACCTCCCCCCAGTAGTGGTCCGGAGTCGGGATCATAGGTTCACATGGTGATTGTCACTTTAGATGACATCACCATGGCGTCCAGTTCCACTGTAAGGAACCTTGGAGTTATTTTTGACCAGGATATATCATTTGATTCATATATTAAACACATTTCCAAAACAGCCTTCTTCCACCTGCGGAACATTATGAAAATTAGAAACATTTTATCCTTAAAGGATGCTGAAAAAGTAGTTCATGCTTTTGTTACATCAAGATTAGATTACTGTAACTCACTACTATCCGGATGTTCTATTAGGTCGATTAAAACTCTTCGGTTAATTCAAAATGCTGCAGCACGAGTTCTAACAGGAACTGGTAAGAGAGACCACATTACCCCCGTGTTAGCTTCTACACACTGGCTCCCTGTACAGTTTAGAATTCAATTTAAAATCCTCCTCCTCATGTACAAAGCACTTAATGATCAGGCCCCATCATATCTTAAAGATTTAATTTCACCTTATCAGCCTAACAGATCACTTCGATCCCAAAATGCAGGTTTACTTGTAGTTCCCAGAGTCCATAAAAGTAGAATGGGAGGCAGAGCCTTTAGTTACCAGGCTCCTCTCCTGTGGAACCAACTGCCAATGTCGGTTCGGGAGGCGGACACTGTCTCTGTATATAAACTTAGACTTAAAACCTTCCTTTTTGATAAAGCTTATAGTTAGAGCTGGCTCAGGGAAACCTGAACCATCTCTTAGTTATGCTGCTATAGACCTAGACTGCTGGGGGATTTCCTGTGGTGCACTCACACTCACTCTCTCACACTCACTCTCTCACACTCAGGGTATGAATGTGACTTAATTATGTGTCATTAACCTTTTTTCTTTTTTTTCCCTTCCCAAGTCTATGTCTGCTTCCTTCCACTCTCTCTCTCCCTCTGTCCTCATTTTGCAGGCTGCAGGATCCAGATCCAGTTTTGATGATATTATTATTATTATTATTATTATTATCAGTAACAATAATACTGATTAAAAGTTCATCAGTATAGTTTCTTATCAATAATCTCTGCTGCTGCTTGTATAAATGACACTGTAGTTCTATAAACATGACGTAACTGATTCTAAACTTGATTCAACTGTTGTATATTTGCTCCTGGTCTCTCTCTTCTGTCTCTCCCTCAC
>JAFBJR010001404.1:103500-130855 GCA_016785285.1 Brachirus orientalis | reverse complement strand
ATTTTCCTCTCACCCCAACCGGTCGAGGCAGATGACCGCACATCTTTGAGTCTGGTTCTGTCAGAGATTTCTTCCTGTTAAAAGGGAGTTTTTCTTTTCACTGATGCCTAGTGTTTGCTCATTGTGTAAACTTTTGGGTTTGTTTTCTCTCTGTAATATTGTAAAGGTTTTGGCCTTATTATGTACAGTGCCTTGAGATAATGTATGTTGTGATTTGGCGCTATACAAATAAAATTGAATTGAAATGAATTAATAGTATATACAAAATAATATTAGTTATTATTTAGTTATTTTAATATCATGTTATATTATAATTCAAAATATCAATTGATTCATTTGCATTTTTCCTTTGGATTTTTTTTATTTCATCTTTTTAATAATTTTTATTTTAGTCTTTATATGACAAAAATCAAGCAACTTGCTGTAAGTACCTCTATTAACTCTACCTCGATTTTTTGTTGTGCTGTACTGTGTGAACAAGAACCTGCAGTTGCACCTTGCTGCCTTTTTGCACACGGCACTGGCTGACTAAGGATGTGACCAGATCAGACCAGTTTGCGTGTTGCTAATGCTTCGGTACATGGCATGCTTAGTATGGAACACTGGCGAAGGGAGGTATTAACACCCGGAGCTCAAAGACTTGGAGATTTCTGTTGGTCAGTCCTGGCTCAGTTTTCGATGCAGGTAACTTGATGTTTACTTGTATTTTCTTATCGTGCTTATTTGCATGTTTTCCAGTATTTCTTGAATGCTATTGATCGCTAACTTTTTTTTAGCATGAGCTTGCTGGCGTGACCATAGTTCAAAAAAAAGTTTAAAAGCTTTTAAGTAAACCGATAAATGTTGTGAAACTTGTTTGTAGTTTATATTGGCACCACAACTTAATACTATTGATGTTCTGACTATTGTAGGTATTTTTGAAATCGCAAGCCTGTACTTGTTTGTGTGTGTGCGCGTGGATGCGAGTGAGTGTGGGGACAAGTTTTGACTGATGGTTTAAGTTATTTCAGGGCTTGGCTGTCACTGACTGCTGACTCTGCTCCTCCAGCCACATTGTTCTCGCTGTTCCTTCATAGACTGAAACCCAAACCCATGTTTACTACCTAGAGATCGTTTGTAGTCATTGTGTAATTTGTTGAATTAAAATGGTGTGGAAATGTAAGTTGTGTGCATTCTCCACTGCCTTAAATATACAATTATTAAGACACTACAGGCTCAACCATAGCCAATATTCTGCTGTTTCTCCATTATCTTGCCTGTACAGTAACTGTGTGTCCACATTTAGTACTTTTAATTTACTGAAAGTACATTTGTCAGGAATACATTCTGATATTAGAGAGTGTGGCAAGTGGAAATAGTCATGAGTTGAATATTAATCAGGCATTCCATTGCCCTATGTGTGAATTTAAGCAGCTATTTGATGAGAGAGAGATGTTAACTCATCTTAGGGCTCATTTAAGACAAAAAGAAGTAGTGCCTTGTCCGTTCAGAGGCTGCAACTTCCAAACAAATGTTTATTCCACATTCAATTCACATAAATGCAAAGAACATCAAAATGAATCTAATTTCGATCCAGACGTTTTGGTGAAAATGTTGCAAATGTTTCTCAGGTAAGTGACATTGAACATGAACCAGAAGACTTTTCAGATGAAAGTGAAGCCGCCCCAGTAGCAGGCAGTGGCACTGATGGTTTAGCTGAGCAGCTGCAGTATGATCTGGCTACCTTCTTCTTGAAAATGCAAACCATTCTCCATGTATCACTGAAAGCTACAAAGGAAATTATTGAGCACATTGATCAGATGTTTTCACTGTTATCAAGATCCTGAAAAAACATAACTGCCCTTTTACTGACAAAACTTGTAAGTGAGGTGGTCCAGGCAGTTTCAAACAGTAATGTTTTGCATAGGTCTGTTACATCTGAAGCCCCACTGTCAACAGCTAAGAAGAGAAAATCATATTATGAGGAGAATTTTCCATTTGTAAAGCCTGGAGAATACCTCATTGAGTCAACACAGTGTACCTTTATGTATGTGCCTCACAACTTTGCAGCTCTTGTTCATAAAAACAGATGTACTTGAGAAAGTCCAAAAGTGTAACAAAAAGGCAACTGAACTTAGTAGAATTTCTTGAAGACGTTTCGCCTCTCATCCAAGAGGCTTCTTCAGTTCTGTTTGACTGGTGGAGAGTCTGGGACTTATAAACTCTGTCACATTCTTGGTCCATGGGGGTGTGGTTTGGACAAGAAAATGGGCGTGCGATGTTAAGTACTCAGTTACATGAGTCGTTAAGTCGTCATGGGTCATTAGTTATTGGCTGGTTTAGTTTCACCCGAGTCATTCACTGTATCTGACTTTAGGTGTGAATGTGTGTGAAACCTCCTGGGGAGGGAGTTCAGAATAGCACTGTAGGTGGCTGATAGTTGGTGTCTTAGACCACCTCCCCTATTCAAGGTTGGTTTCTCCAGTTTGGCAAAGATGGCTTCTTGGACTCCTCCTTCAAAACATCTGTCCTCCCTGGCCAAAATCTGAACATTGCTGTCCTGGAAGGAGTGTCCTCTCTGGTGTAAATGCAGATAAACTGCTGAGTCTTGTGGAGAGGTTGTTTTGTCTCTCCAATGTACAAATCGTTGCAGTCCTCACTGCACTGAACAACATATACCAAGTTGGTTTTCTTGTGGTGGGGTGTTTTGTCTTTGGGGTGAACCAGTTTCTGTCTGAGGGTGTTGTCCGGTTTGAATTGTATTGGAATGTCGTGTTTGTTGAAAATCCTCTTAAGTTTTTTGGACATGCCGGCAACATAGGGGATAACAACATTCTTGCGGGAGAGCTCCTTCTTCTCTTTTATTGTGTTTGTTTTTGAGGTTTTTGTGAAGGCCCAGTTGGTATAGCCACACTTCCTGAGTGCATCCCTGATGTGTTCCTGTTCTTTCAATCTGCCTTCTATCCTGGTGGGAACCCTCATTGCTCGGTGGTGAAGGGTCCGAATTACTCCTAACTTACTGTTGTAATGGATGGTGTGAGTCAAAAAGGAGGTATTGGTCAGTATGAGTGGGTTTCCTGTAGACCTCCACATTTAGGCTTCCGTCTGTTTCAATGTGGACTGAACAGTCTAGGAAGGCCAAAAGGTTCCCCTTAGCATCTTTGCAGGTGAATTTGATGTTGTGATCCATGCTGTTGATGTGCTCAGTGAAGGGGTCAACCTCCTGCTTCTTGATCTTCACCCATGTGTCATCCACAAACCTGAACCAATGGCTTAGAGGGGATCCTTGGAAAGTGTCCAGAGCTTTCCTCTCTTCTTCTTCCATGTATAGGTTGGCCACTATGGGAGACACAGGTGAGCCCATGGCGCAACCATGTTTCTGCCTGTAGTAACATTCCCTATATTGGAAATAGGTGGTGTTGAGAAAGAGGTCCAGCAATGAACATATCTGTTCCGGAGAAAGGTTGGTCCGCTCGTGTAACATGTGGTCTTGCACAAGTCTCCTCCTTACAGTTTCCACACCTTCTGTGGTGGGAATGCAAGTGAAGAGGGAGGTGACATCATAGGAAACCAGGGTTTCATCTGCCTCCAGTCTCAATTCCTTGATCTTTTCGGCAAAATCCTGTGAGTTCCTGATGTGGTGACCACTATTACCTACCAGAGGTGCCAGGATGGTAGCAAGGTGTTTTGCAATGTTATAAGTGACGGAGTTGATGCTGCTCACAATGGGTCTGAGTGGGGCTCCTACCTTGTAGATCTTGGGGAGTCCGTAGATGCATGGGATTGATTCTCTGGGGTACAGTCTGCGATACAGTGGTACATTGATGACCTTGTCTTTCTCCAGTTGTGATAGATAGTCAATGACCCTCTTCTTGTATCTGCTGGTGGGGTCCCCTTTTAAAGGCTCGTAGGTGACTGAGTCACTCAGGAGGCTGACCATCTTGGTGTGGTAGTCCGTTGTGTTTAGTACTACTGTGCACCTCCCTTTGTCTCCTGGAAAAATGGTGATGTCCTCGTCCTTCTGCAGAGATTTCAGGGCCTTTCTTGAGGGGTGAGGTTGGAAGGTGGTGCTTTAGCACTTGCGAGGGCTGCTGAATCTTTTAACCTGAGATGTTCTGCTTTGGTGGGTTTATTCTTCCAAATGGCTGATTCAGTTGCTGTGATGAGGTCTACGACAGGCACTTCTTTAGGTGTCACTGCAAAATTCAGTCCTTTGCTCGGAGACATCCTTCTCTGGCTGTGTGAGCACCCGGTCAGATAGATTCTTAATCTATTTGTTTTGTGAAGCAGGTTGTACAGAGTGTTCATCCCTGTTCCTCCATGTTAGTTGAGTGTTGGAGTGGGCGTTCTTCTGGTGGGTTTGAAGTTTCTCAAATTTATTCGTCCGGCGTTGTTTACCCTTGATGTGCTGGGTCATCTGTGCCCTTTCAACAAATTTGGAGACCTCTTGAAGAACATTGTTGGGTAGGTGGGAGGTCAATTCATGTAGAAGCTGGGAGGCTTTCACATTTATAGCCTCTGACCATCTCTCTCATTTCCATCCTATCACAGGATTTCCACATGACCTGTTTGAAGGTGCGGTTCCTGTAGAGTTTGCGCATTGTTTAAAAGTTTTGATTGCAAAGAATTATTTCACTTTGGAAGATCTGAATAGGGCAAAGCAGTCTTTCCCCTTCCAGCATTCTGATAAGTTGGACTGCTCTCATTCAATTCCTCTAAATTTTACCAGTCAAGGAACAATTAGTGGGAATGGGCATGAGAATCACACCCTGCTTAGACTGCTACCTGTTCTCATCAGTGCCAAAGTTCCTGAAGGTAGGAAGACAAATTTTGGGAGGTGCTAATGGAATTAAAATATATAGTTGAGCTTGCTTTGTCTCAATTCAATTCAATTCAATTCAATTCAATTTTATTTGTATAGCGCCAAATCACAACATACATTATCTCAAGACACTGTACATAGTAAGGCCAAAATTACAGAGAGAAAAGAAACCCAATAGTTCACACAATGAGAAAGCACTAGGCATCAGTGGAGAGAAAAACTCCCTTTTAACAGGAAGAAATCTCTGACAGAACCAGACTCAAAGATGTGTGGTCATCTGCCTCGACCGGTTGGGGTGAGAGGAAAATGGGGGACAGAGGAGAGGTGGGGGACAGAAAGGGGGAGAGAAAGAAAAAGAGGGAGGTGAGGGAGAGACAGAAGAGAGAGACCAGGAGCAAATATACAACAGTTGTATCAAGTTTAGAGTCAGTTATGTCATGTTTATAGGACTACAGAGTCATTCATACAAGCAGCAGCAAAGATTATTGATAAGATAAGAAATTATACTGATGAACTTTTAATCAGAGCATAATAATAATGACAGCAGTATTATTGTTACTGATAATAATAATAATAATAATAATAACAATATCAGAACTGGATCTGGATCCTGCAGCCTGCAAGATGAGGACAGAGGCAGAGAGAGAATGGAAGGAGGCAGACATAGACTTGGGAAGGAAAAAAAAAATAAGGTTAATGACACATAATTAAACGAGCATTGATGTCCCTGAAAAAGACACCACTTGGATTGCAGCATATGTTGCCCTAAAACCTGTATATACTTTTCAGCCATCTGGCTTTTGAACTTTGAGCTGATATTACTGTATCTGGATGTCCTCTTTAGCCTGATTTCCAAAAACAATTTAAAATGTGAACTCGTCAGACCACAGCAAACTTTTCCATTTGTGTCATTCCAACTCAGATGAGTTAGGGCCCAAAGTGTTTCTGTGTGTTGTTGGCATATAATTTTGCTTTGCATGGTAGAGTCTTAACTTGCACTTGCAAATTGTGTTACCTGACATTGGTTTTCTGAAGTGTTCCTTAACCCACGTGGTAAGAACAAATCAAGTCAAGTAAATTTTAGGGCTTTACATTCTGTACAGCAAGTGACACCCTCTTATCCTTAGACCCTCACATTGAGTAAAGGAAAAAGACTTGTACAAGGGAAAAATGTGAGAAACCTCAGGAAGAGCCACAGAGGAGGGATCTCTTTCCCAGGATGGACAGACGTGCAGTAGGTCTCACATGTTCAGAAACAAGTTCAGCAGATTATGAACAATACATCAATTTATTTTATGAAGGGAGGAAAGAGAGGATCAAAAAGAAAAAAGAGAAAATCAGTAATAGTAACTAGACAACTGTGAGTGATGCAGTGTGCTGTGTGCAGTCTGTGATACTATGATGCTATGATGATGTTACGAAATGCTACAAAAAATGTACGGAAGAACTGCACACTATTGGCATCTATAGGTTTGCTATTGTTGGGTACAGTGATGGGCAGAATCCGATTACTTTTTTCAAGTAACAAGTAAAGTAAGGGATTACATTTGCAAAAACAGTAATTAGATTACTGTTACTTTCCCGCAAGCAGGCTGCGTTACTGCGTTGCTTAACCATGATTATGTTTTGTGAGAGTCTCGTGAGTGACAATGATGTATAATTGGTGCAACGTCTGTGGTGAACACTGACGTGTAGTGATCAAGAGACAACATGGAGTGTGGGAGAGAGCAGGACCATGCAGCATTTAATGCTTGGAAGTACCAACATTACTTTGAGTTTGACTCGGTAAATGATGACAAAAATATCACCATCCACTGTACACTCTGCATGGAAAGAAAACTTATCTACAGCAAAAAATTCCACCTCAAATCTGAGCAAGTACCTAACAAGCCAGCACAGGCATGTGAAACTCACTGAAAAAGCCCTGTATCCCCCCACGGCTATGGCTACCACGTGCAGGTTGGCCGGGCGAACCTCTGAGGGTCCCTTTCCTGTAAACAGGTGAAAATAAAAGCAACAGACTTACTGCCACTAAACTGAAAAAGCTTATCGCTGGCTATATTATCGAGGACATGTTGCTAATTTTTCCGCTGTAGACTCTGAATTGTTCCGACACATTGTAGGAAAAATACCAACCAAAAGCGGTATCAAGCTGCCACAGAGAGTCATTTGCAGGGTTAGGGTTAGGGTTGAGAGACAATACAACATAATGGATGCTAATTTGAAGGCAACACTTGGAGATGTAGACTGTTTCCACCACTGCTGACATCTGGACGGTGAATAATATGTGATATAACCAATGTTTCACTCCAAAAGAAAAAAAAATAAATAAATAAAAAAAACATAGGGCCTTGTAAGGGCCATGAAATGAGGCTGACCTAACAGCCTAAATGTTGCATTCAGCAGCATTTTCTGTTTTGGTAAACCCATTATTACTCCTCTCTGCACCAACTGCTAAAAGTTGTAAATGTTAATCATTTGGAATACAGTCAGGAGAGATTTTGATTATTATGTAGTTATTATTTAATTATTTTATTACTGTGTTTTATCTCTGTCAGTATGGCCGGCCCCCAAAGGTAGCTTCTCCTGCGCCTCTGCTCTCGGTGCCAGGCCGTGTCTCTTTAGTGACAGCTAATGTACTGTATGTGTGGGTGGTCTGTGTATCTGTGTGCGTGCGAGTGTGTTTATGAGTGTGTATGTATTTGTGTACATCTCTGTGCATATCTGTGGGAGTGGGAGGGGTGGCTCTTTTGATTTCCTTTTCCTCATTTTCTTTGTCGTTTAATCTCTGTTGTTGTTTTTAATCTCTGTCAGGCACTTCATGTATGAAAAGCGCCATACAAATAAAGATTGATTGATTGATGGATTGATTGATACCGCTTCCGCATGCTCCAAATGAGAAACCAGGTGCAGTAGAGGTATTCTACGTGTCTCAGTTGGACACATTACCAGTCAGTGACACTGAGATCAAACATGACACCATGTCTGACTCACCTTGTCAGAGGCCAGAACTGGTTGTATCCCAGCTACAAAGGACAAAGGTGAAGAGCTGTCACCCTATCTCCTGCACCGCCATGGTCTCACAATACTACAGGGATGCCTCATGTGGGGTTTGACAGTGATTGTGCCACCCAAACTGTGCCCCCATGTTTTGGAAGAGTTACACTAAGCACATCCAGGTGTAGTGAGGATGAAAAGCTTAGCACGCAGTTATGTTTGGTGGCCCGGCATCGACTCTCAAATCAAGCATCAAGCGAAATCCAGTCATGTCAACGTGTACAAAAAGACCCTGGGCTAGCACGTTACACCCTTGGATGTGGCAAACCAGTCCTCGGGAAAGGATACATGTGGACTTTGCAGGTCCATTTGAAGGACGTATGTACCTGGTCACTGTGGATGCATATTCCAAATGGAATATGTATGAGGTGCACATCATGGACAGCACCACAGCCAGTAAAACCATAGAAGTCCTAAGAAGACTTCCAAACATTCTTGTCAGGGACAATGGACCACAGTTCTGTTCTGAAGAATTCAGTACATTCATGAAGTCCAATGGCGTGAAACATCCGCTCAACACCGTACCATCCTGCCAGTAATGGTTTAGTAGAATGTTTTGTGCAGACATTCAAAAATGCCCTAAAATCTTCCAGAAGAACTAAATTGATGCAACAACGCCTTGATACGTTTCTCTTGACATACTGCAACACCCCCCATGTAACAACAAACGAAGCACCAGCAATGTTGTTCATGGGATGCAAGCTACGTCCTCAAATGGATTTCCCGAAACCTAATGTTGCTGCGCCAATCACAGCATGCTCAACAGTGACGCCCCTCAACAGCACTCTAAGGACAGGCAGTTTGGTGTTGGAGAGCCAGTCCTTGTGCATGATTATAGGAAGGGGGGGGGATAAGTGGACAGAAGGTGTAGTGATGGAGAGGACTGGACCAATGTCGTACAAGGTAAATGTGGGAACACAAGGGGTATGGAGACACCATGTGGACCAGCTGCTGACTTGTCCTAAGTCAGAGCCTGAGTCAATGCCTCAAGAGACTGCAGTGAACATTCCTGTGAGTCCTCCATTGTTACTACCTCAGAGTGTTTGTGGCACAACACTTAACCCTAGTACACCTCAGCATAAAGAGGATACTGATCAAGTTCCAGAGTCCACCACACCACCTAAAACACCACAATCCACTGAAACAACACACACGGAACATACACAGGTAACAGTGTATGTTCCGAGGAACCAACCTCACTTAAGAAGTGAGGTTGGTTCCACAGTGGAGGAGTCTGGTGTTCTTGAGCCTGCTGGTTCTAGCGCTGAGACTCTGCAGTCTCCTCCCCAACGGCAGCAAGCTGAAGAGGCTGTGAAATGGGTGGGTGGGGTCACCTGCAATCCTGGTTGCTTTGCGGGTGAGACGAGAGTTGTAAATGTCCAGAAGGGGGGAAAGAGAGACACCAATGATCTTCTCAGCTGCTCTCACGGTGGGCTGCAGAGTCTTATGGCAGGACACGGTTCAAACGCCGTACCACACGGTGATGCAGCTGGACAGGATGCTTTCAATGGTGCCTCTGTAGAATGTGTGCATGATGGGGAGTGGGGCTCTTGCTTTCCTCAGTTTGCGGAGCTGATGAGCTTTTTTGGCCAGTGACACTGTATTGTGGCTCCAGAACAGGTCTTCAGAGATGTGCACACCCAGGAACTTGGTGCTGCTCACTCTCTCCACTGCAGCACCGTTGATGGTCAGCGGAGCATGCTGGGTGTGCATTCTCCTGAAGTCCACAACAATCTCCTTAGTCTTCTCCACATTCAGGTGGAGATTGTTGTCTTTGCACCACAAGGCCAGCCTGCTCACCTCACTCCTGTAGATTGTCTCATCGTTGTTATTGATGAGACCCACCACAGTCGTGTCGTCCGCAAACTTAATGAAGTGGGTGGAGCTGGATGTTGAAGTGCAGTTGTGGGTCAGCAGAGTGAAGAGGAGGGGGCTCAGCACACATCCTTGGTGGGCCCCCTTGTTCATCATGATGGTGCTGGAGGTGTTGCTGCCGACCCGAACTGTCTGTCGTCTCCCTGTTAGGAAATCCAGCAGCCAGTTGCACAGGGAGGTGTTGAGCCCCAGGTGGTCCAGTTTGTGGATGAGCTGCTGCGGGATTATGGTGTTGAATGCTGAGCTGAAGTCGATGAACAGCATTCTGACGTGCGAGTCCTTGGTCTCCAGGTGGTTGAGGGCTAAGTGAAGGGCAGAGGAGATGGCATCTTCAGTTGATCGGTTAGACCGATATGCAAACTGATAGGGGTTCAGGGCGGGGGGTGGGGGGGGGGGCAGACTTGATATGCTGCATGACTAGCCGCTTGAAGCACTTCATGAGGATTGGGGTGAGTGCGACTGGGCGATAATCATTGTAGCTGGAGGGAGACGACTTCTTCGGGACCAGGATGTAGGGGCAACAGCCTGGCTCAATGAAGTGTTAAAGATGTCGGTGAAGACACCTGTGAGCTCCTCAGCACAGTCTCTCAGGACACGTCCAGGGTTGTTGTCAGAACCTGGCGCTTTCCGTGCGTTCGTCCCTCTGAGTGATCGCCTCACGTTATCCGGGGAAAGCCTCAGCACCTGGTTGCCAGGAGGAGGTGAGATCTTCTGTGCTGGGGTGTTGTTATCTACCTCAAAGCGGGCGAAGAAGTCGTTCTGGTTGTTCAGCAAAGAGATGGAGCTATCCTCCTGGAGTATTGTCTCTTGGCCAATCTAATGCCTCGTGACAGGTTGGCCCTGGCAGTCTTTAGGCCCACCTCATTCCCAACTCTGAAGGCAGCGTTCCTGGCCCTCAGTAGCCTGTGGGCCCTCAGGAGCCTGTGGACCTCGCCTGTCAGCCATGGCTTCTGATTGGCCCGGATAGTGATGTTTCTGGTGACCGTGACATATGCACTTCCTCATGTAGGGTGTGACGGTCTCCGTATACTCATGGAGGTCAACGGTGCTGTTGTTGGTGGCTGCCTGTTTGAATACACTCCAGTCAGTGGTGGAGAAGCAGTCTTGGAGAGCCTCTGTGGACCCCTCAGGCCATACACGTGACTGCTTTGTAGCTGGTTTGGTGACTTTAACCAGCGGTCTGTATGCTGGCTTTGGTATAACAGTGGTGTGGTCTGAGGCCCCGAGGTGAGAGAGGGGGAGGGCTTTGTAGGCTCTTCTGTTTGTGGTGTAAACATTGTCCAGAGTATTGTTACCTCTTGTGGGAAAGTTGATGTGACCATGGAGTTGTGGAAGCATGCTCTTGGGGTTTGCATGGTTAAAATCCCCAGCCAGGATGAGAAAGGCATCAGGGTAGGCTGTCTGCTGCTCACTGATGTGCTGATGGAGTTCATACAAAGCCTCACTCCTGCTGTTGGTGGAGCCAGGGGGGATGTATATTGCTATCAGCTGTATGGCACTAAATTCCCTTGGCAGGTAGAATGGCCGGCATTTAATAACCATCAGCTCCACCAGTGGTGGGCAGTGCTTGCAAACCACAACAGTGTCACGGCACCAGGCATCACTGTAAACACAGAGTCCCCCACCGCGGGTTTTCCCCACCTCGATGAGCACTCTGTCTGCTCGGTAGCATGTTAGCTGGGCTAGCTGAATGGCACAGTCCGGGATGCTGTCATTAAGCCATGTCTCCACAAAAACAAAGACACAACAGTCACTCACAGTCTTGGAAGTTGTGCGAAGTAGGCGGATGTTGTCCAGTTTATTGTCTAGCGAGCGTACGTTGGCCAGTGTGATGGTCAGGATAGCCGGCCTGTGAGCCTAGCCCGGATACCTCCGCACTTCCCCCTCTTCTGCTTCCTCATATTCCGTCTGTGGCGTTTCCACTGTGGGGGTCGGTAATCGAGCAGGTCTCCGGAGAAGACTGCAGTCTCGTAGCTCTTCCGTCTTCGCTGGATTAATGTCCGTATTTGTGGTTCTGCCGATGGCGAGTAGAAACTCACAGGGGTATGTGCGCCTTGGGGTTAGTGGATGCGACAAAGACGGACAGATGCACAAAGGAGTGCAACACAAAGAACATAAAAACACTGATTAACAAGGAGAGAGAGGAGCCGATGCGGGTGCCCGCGCCGTCATCCTTTTTGATAAAGCTTATAGTTAGAGCTTCTCTTCCTTCCCAGATCTGTCTGCTTCCTTTCATTCTCTCTCTCCCTCTGTCCTCATTTTGCAGGCTGCAGGATCCAGATCCAGTTTTGATTATTATTATTATTATTATTATTATTATTATCAGTAACAATAATACTGCTGTCATTATTACTATGCTCTGATTAAAAGTTCATCTGTATAGTTTCTTATCAATAGTGTTTGCTGCTGCTTGTATAAATGACACTGTAGTTCTATAAACATGACATGACTGATTCTAAACTTGATACAACTGTTGTATATTTGCTCCTGGTCTCTCTCTTCTGTTTCTCCCTCACCTCCCTCTTTTTTTTCTCTCTGTAATATTGTAAAGGTTTTGGCCTTATTATGTACAGTGCCTTGAGATAATGTATGTTGTGATTTGGCGCTATACAAATAAAATTGAATTGAATTGAATCCCTAGACAGCACTCTTGCCTTTGCAGCAAGAGGTCCCGGGTTCACAACCCGGTTGGAACAAGGGGCCTTCTGCAAGGAGTTTGCATGTTCTCCCCGTGGTGCGTGGGTTCTCACCGGGTACTCCGGCTTCCTCCCACAGTCCAAAAACATGCAGATTTGGGGACTAGGTTAATTGGACACTCTAAATTGCCCGTAGATATGAATGTGAGAGTGAATGGTTGTCTGTCTCTGTGTGGCCCTGTGATAGACTGGCGACCTGTCCAGGGTGTACCCTGCCTCTCACCCTATGTTAGCTGGAGATAGGCACCAGCGCCCCCCGCGACCCCTAGTGGATAAAGTGGTAGAAAATGAGTGAGTGAGAGTGAATCCCTAGACCAGCCCGTGGCCAGACCCCCAAGTACAAGGAAGGGCCAAGGATCCAAAGGCCCGCCACGTCTGACCCCGCAGTTTCCAGGCACAGATCCCACCCACATCCAGGGGTCCAAGCACCCATCGTTGGCGTCCACCGAGTGGGCAGGCCGCCACCCATCGCAGCACTCCTGGAGAGCCGCATCAAGGTGGGCCACGGCCACACCCACCCGGGTCACCCCCTGATAGATCGAGGGAGGGCCAGACCCCCCCACAACCAGCAGCAACCAGGGCCGCCACAGCCGTTCCCCACCCAGACGCCAACCCCCACCCAGCCGAGGACCCGGGAGGAGGTGGGAATCCGGGTGAACACTCCTGCCCACCCCCCTGCCATCACCCATCAGGGCCTGGTGGTGTGTGAATGTGTGTGTGTGTGTGTGTCATGTGTGGGGTGTGTATGTTATGCTATGTCTATTGTGCAATTAAAACTGGGGGTTAGAGAATGTGGCACAGACCCTCCAGACAGTGGAGCTGTCAACATGCCACATCCCGTCCCCCATACCCTAGTGTCTATTGTGCAATAAAAATTGAGGGATAGCAGCCGCCCAACAGGGGAGGAGATGGGGAGTGAAGCCACCATGTGGTGCCCCCTCCCCCAACCCCCCCAGCGGCCCAACTGCGCCTCCCCCAACGCCTAGTGTATATGTGTGGGAATGTACCAGTCCTGGGGTGGCTACATAGGGGGTGAGAAGGAGTGACTACCCAGGTAGGGTGCCCGCTTCCTGACTGGAAGCCCCACACTCCCCCATCCTACCCCGACCCCCCGAGGCCAGGCCTGTCCAGGCAGGGCCATCCGTGGGACCCCAGGAGTACCACGGCAGTGAAAGAGCAAGACCCACCCCAGTCCGCACATGGTTGATCTAGGGGTAATGCCCTGTTTGGTGAAGAAGTCCAATAGAATGTAGCTGTCAAACTCAACGTATTGTGAGCTATGAATGTGTGATTTTTGTACTTTGGCTGTCTAAATTTTTGCACAAACAGTTTGACGCATGAGGCCCACCATCTATTGTTTTCAAAATCGATCATGCAGACAAAATTGGCTTCGTGTTTACTGCTCTCTGCTGTTGTTTCAAAGTCATAAAACACATATTTGGTTTGTGGCTCAGATTGTTTCTGAGGTTGAATGAAGCAATTATGCGCCATGTCTGATTTCAGTGCCTCACCACAATAACCGCATTTACCTTTTTGGCATTTAAGATGAGCGTTTGCAGATGGCCACAGTTTTCACAATATTTGGTTCGCAATCTGAATTTTTTGCGATGTTGGTTTTGTTCAATCATTTCTTTATGTTTTTTAAAACAACTCAGATCGGCAAAGGTGCAAAAAGTCGGTGCAGCGTATGTTTATGGATTTTTGGTGTTTGTAACAATCATCAGAAAGGCAGATATTACAAGAATATTTACAGTTGTGGAAGGCCTTGCTTGTATAACCCTTGTAACAGAACTCACACACGGGGGCTTCCAAAAAATCCTGTTTTGTTTTGAATCATAGTAATGATCCTCATATAGATAGAGCCACACTGTGTTTGAATGGGGTTGTTCATGAGTCTGATACATTTCCTATTTTTTGTGCCAGAGTTGTGGTAAAAAACGACTTTAACACCCAAATGTTTCTCAAATTTAGACACATCTCCTAAGGATACTTAGGAGATTACTTAGGATACTTGTGGTCCAAATTAAACCCCTCAGACATCTGTGGGTAAATGTGGTGTGCTAAACACATGGAAAAACACAAATTATTGTCTGTGTTTGTTGGATTGTAAAGACATGCCTGGTTCTTTTTGATAATTTGGTCATACCCTACACTTCCTAATTTGTGCCTTACAGCAAACCATTTGTTTAAAGCGTCCGCAACTACAAATTCAAGACTGTCATCTGAGAGTTGCTCTGCATAACCTGATCAATTTCATTGAGAAATGTTTTAGCGTTATAGTTATTAGATGTGTTTAATACCGCACACCCATCACTAGACAATGACGGACCTTTCAGCACTATGTTTAAAACACCATCTGGTGCCGCAAGGCTTGTGGAGAAATTCACGATGTCTGTTAATTTATGTCTTAACATAGATAATGTAGTTCTTAAATCACACATTCTGATGCTATTTAAATCTTTCCCTCTCTGTTATATTAAAATCACACTGCCCTCCTGCTCTTTTTATACAATCAGCCAATTCAGCACTGAACTGTTTGTGCTGTACTTGTGGTAAAATGTTTGCTGTTTGGGGTAATTAGGGGTTTACAGATTGTGAATTGTGTTGTCTGTGAGGCATTGTATCACCACCCGAGATTGCAAGTCATTATCCAATTCTATAAATTCTGAGGCATTTTTTTTTTAGTATACCCATATTTTGCAAAACATCTAGAATCTCTGCCAGGGTCATTTCAAAATTCTCTTCTTCTAAATCGCTAATTCCATTTTCTTCTAATTTTTCACATTTTTCAAATTCTTTATTGATATCAGACCAGGTTTTGTGAAGAGAGAGTGTCTCATTTTCAAGCCAATTTTAGTTGCTGTCTCTATCCGTATAACATTGGTCAAAATACTTATCCACATCTGACCATCTTTTGAGGGGAGAAGATGAATCGTTTTCACTAGTATATTCATCATTTTCTAAATCAGTAATTCCGCTTTCTTCAAATTTTTCACATTCTTCAATTTCTTTGTCAATATCAGACCAGGTTTTATGAGGAGAGAGTGTCTCATTTTCAAGCCAATTGTAGTTGCTGTCTGTATCCGTACAACATTGGTCAAAATCTTTATCCACACCTGCCCAACTGAGGGGAGAAGAGGAATCGTTTTCACTAGCATATTCATCATAACAATTTTGCATCGCCTACTGTATTTTGATTTGCTTGCATATTTACGAGACATGATTGAATAATACAAAATGTAATAACTCAGTCAGACAGTTATTAAAATCGATTGTATTAACGGTTGCTTATTTTGTGGTTTAGGATTTGCAAAAATTTACGGATGTTAACTATTTCTTTTTGAATTTTATGATATTTTTGATATATCTTTGAATGGTTATTATATATCCGATCTGTTCTTTCTAATACATTTTTACTGAATTCTCTAGAATTATGGTCCCCAACACCTCTTGATGTATTAGGCCATTCAGTCCTTAACCCCTGATGTGAAGCTGTAGTGCAAGGAGACTCACTGTGTGTCAGTTGAGAAAAACTGCATTCGTCCCAACACTGAATTTCCAGGTCTGTCCAGTCAGTAAGTCAGAGACCTCTTCAACTTCAGAATTAGAGTTGAGAAGAGTGTCTGGGGGTTGTCAGTTCTGCCACCTCTCTCAAGGCCGGGGTGTTTGGAACAACGCCACGTGTTGAACTCTCAATAACATCACCCTCTGGAGTGTCTGAAATCAGAAAGGCTGTTTCCTCTTTCTCCAAAATTGCTGCAGACTCTTCCTGCCTTGGAAAGAGAACCCTTCATCCGCTGTCTGAGGCCTGTGGCTGAATCCTTTTGTTCAAGATTCTATACACTCCTCCATGAATACAAAAATGTAGAGGTTAAAGTTTTTAACCAGATCACTATTTAAAACAACATTTTAGATGCAGAACACCAACCGCAATTCTCAGGATTTTTGCTGGAGATTTTCTCTGTTCTTTGGCCAGAGATTGATTTGCAGATGATATACCTGGTGTTTCATCAAACAAGTGTCTCTCTACTAACAAACAAAACAAAAGGAACATAATTCATCACCGGAAAATAAACCATTACATGGACAGGATAATACACATGCGGCATAAGAATGTACAAGAGTGTGGTCTCTTTCTTGAACCGTTTTCAGAATTAGGAGAGTCCACAAACTTCAATGCTGTTTTAAAAACACTTGAATTTAGAAAGAAAATAAAACAGACAAAATAAGAGATCATATAAAACAGTGTTTAAATAAAGGACAAAAGTTTTGTTGAAAACTCACCAGAAACAAGAGCCATTTTCACAAGATGTAGATGCGTTGAGCAGTGTAGCAGAACAGCAGTTAGCAAGAGCTCCACTAATGTGTTGGCTAGATGCTGACTGTGAAGTAAATGCTTGTTTATATAGGACTCCTCACACCCTGCGTGTGTCATAATTCATGGGAGGTGGGTTAACACCTTTCTTCTTCTTTAGTGTAAGAGAATTAAAGTCCAACATAAATTTCAAAACAATAAAAGTAAGAAATAAAAAAAAAAAATCATTAAAAATTAATTAAACAAACATGACTCACCCCTTCTAACTGTGACAAAAATACTTCATCATAGATAACTTTATTCATTGATTTTCCTCTCTAGTAATTTTTATTTTTAAGTTTAACATAAATTTAAAAACAATAAAAGTAAGTAATTAATGACAAAACATTAGAAATTAATGAAACAAACATGACTCACCCATGATTTTTATCCTTACTTGTGTAAAGGTTTAGATTTTTTAGTGTGGAGGAAAAAAAGTTTAACACGTCTGTACATAAATTTAAAAACAGAATAAAGTAAGAAACTAAATTAATGCAGAATATCACCATTTAGACCATTACTAGAACAAATGTGTTGAAAACAGGTAAATGTAAGGCTAAACTGATTGCATTTTAACATTGATTTTTAGACAAATGTTTCAACATGTCTGACTCTATCTTTATACAAATTTAAAATTAGAAGTAAGAAACTAATGAAAAAAACAATAAATACATGTTTCAACATGCCTTATTAAACAGATTGTAGAATAAAGATTCATGTCCTGAACATCATCACTAGTACTATATCATCTATTTGGTTTGGCTCCAATGCCATACATTAGGGAAAACAGCACTGTGAAAGAATTCAGCGATGTTTAACATGTCTTTACACAAAATCTTAAGACCCATTTTTACTCTTTGGCTTTCAACCCAGTATGAGGCATTGATTTTACCTGTTTTTATTGGTTTTATGTTTGTTTTTGTGTATATACATAGGTGTGTGTGAGTGAGAGAGAGAGTGAGAGTATGTGTGAGTATATATATATTATGCATATGTATGCAGTGTGTATGTAGGTATGTATGTTTCTTGTGCATGTTTGTGCATATATATGTGTATATAGCCCATTGCATCTGCTGCACGGATGTACTGTATATGTGTGTACATATGTACAATCAACAGTATTTTACGTTTTGTCTATCTTTTAGTATGTTTCAGTAGTTTATCTTATTCTTCTCTAATGTACAGCACTTTGCCTCAGCTGTTGTTTTTTAAAGTGCTTTATAAATAAAGTTGGATTGGAAAATTAAAAAAACAGAGAAACTAATGGTGTTTCTCCATTCAGCTGATAGACATGTCACACCTCTTGACCACCAAGAGACCCAATTTCATGACATACTGATAAATTTTCGCTTAAACCAACGTGTGAACTTCTGTGTCTTTTTAATGGATTTATGATACCTCCACAAATTTAAAAACAATAAACTAATGATGCTTCTCCATTCAACTGATAACCATATGTCTCACCTCTTGACGTGACGTGAGAGCAACTTCCAGCTCTAAAGAATTAAAAAAGTTTAACACGTCTTTATTAAAAATTTAAAAAGAGAATAAACTAATGAAAAACAAAGAAACTAATGGTGGTCCTCCATTCAACTGATAACCACATGTCTCACCTCTTAATCTTCTGTTAACGGACACACACACACAAACCCCATTTATGATTTATGACATGTCAAAATATGGGTGGGGTAGGGTGAGGTGTGCGTGGGGGGCGCAATCACGCGTGACATGTACGCACCTTGCGCGTGCGTGTGAAAAAATGCATATGTTATACACTACTTACCTCTTAAGTTGTGTAAAGGTGAAGTAATCTTTTAAGTTGTGTTACAGAAAAATGCTTTGTGTTTATATGACAACATATCTTAATAGTTGTGTAGTTCTGGTATACAATAACTGAGAAAATCAGCGAAACATGTGTCTGTGTAGCTCTGTATGTGTAGTGTAAAAGTGTTTGCATATTGACATTAACGGGAGCAACATAACAAGTACCACATCTTTTCTACTTTAATGTAGGTTGCACCTCTCATATACACGGGCCACATACACATAAGATGCCACGATTTGCCTGTACCACCAAACATAGTGCTATCATTAAATCTTGTATACATAACACAAACACTATTTTGTATTGATGTAATGTTTGTAGCTGTACAATGCATGTTCTTTTTTTTTTTTAAACACACTTTTTCTTGTTTTAAAGTGGCAAAGATCACCATGGCATGTGTGTGTCTACATAACTTCTTACGTTATGACAAATAATTTTGTGTCAGTTTTTGAATTTTTTGCAATTTTTTTGTTACATTTATCATTTACAGTGATTCTGGTGGAAAGACAATAGCCACTCACTGTGTGACCTGCACATGGTATGATTACAGTGCTTTCCTTTTATTAAATGCAAAATAATATTCAGTATCAGGCACACTGGAGTGTAAAATGTTAAAATGAGAAACAAACAACTTATGCAGTTTGATAGAATTTAAAACAAATATTTTTGGTTTGTGGAAAAAACAAGACATTTAAGAATGGAAGGTATGGAGATGGCATTGAAGCTTGTTCTTCATACTCCTAGGCCTCATAAATATAATTTACAGTCTTTCTCTTTAGCCTTATTTTGATTTAAACGCTTTTTTAAAATCACCCTCGGTTCTTCTGCTACTTGACTCCCAAACATGTCATCACAGCCAGCAGCTGACTTCTGGAGCAGCACACGTTTCCTGCAATATCACAAGCTTCTGTGTTTCAATAGGATCAATTCATTTCATTTCAATTTTACTTGTATAGCGCCAAATGACAACATACATTATCTCAAGGCACTGTACATAGTAAGGCCTTCCTTAAGTTGGGTCAACTTTCTGAATTAGGTCATAGATCTGGGCAATCGGTCCTCTACTGTCTGATTTCAGTTCTAGAGTACAGTCTGTATGTGATTTTGTGGGCTTATCTGGAAATAAGTGGAAAGTCTTTTGTACAAAGCTTCTAACCTGTAAGTAACGGAAGAAATGGTTTTTAGGTAAGTTGTAGGCCCGGGATAGTTGTGAGAAAGACATAAATGTGTCTTCTATGTATAGGTTACAGATTGATTTGATCCCTTTATCAAGCCATTGGGTAAATGTAGGGTCTGTACAGGAGTAAACATGTGATTCAACTTAATAGGGGAGAGGATAGAAGGACCTTGTATCCCAAAATGTTTTCAAAATTGAGCCCAAATTCTTATAGAATGAACTATTGTATTTGATTATTATTACAGACAAGGGGCAAGGCTGCATAAATCACTGACCCTATGTGATATCATGATGAAAGTCTGCCCTTCCTGTGATTGGTTTATCTTCAAGCCAGTGGATTAATTTTTGATAGTTGCATGCCCAATAATAAAAAAGGAAATTTGGCAGTGCTAGCCTTCCTGAGTGTTTTGGTCTTTGAAGGTGGATCTTGCTGATACGACTGAGTTTATTCCCCCATATGAAAAAAAAAAAAAAAAGATTTTAGTGTTTTAAATCAAAATTGGGATGTCTAGAATGAACGGAAGTGATGAGGCTGGTTCAGAGACGTATAGAAGTAAGTCATCTACATATAAAGAGACTTTAAACTCCAGGCCATCCTGCTGTATACTTTTAAAATCCTTGCAGAGTCGCAGTGCTATTGCTAGAGGTTCAATTGAAATTGCAAACAGAAGGGGGAACAGAGGACACCCTTGTCTTGCCCCCCTTCCAAGAGGAAAATAAGCAGACTGTGTCAGGATCCAGTTTCCTGTCTTTTAATTTAGCACTGTTTTTATTTCCTGTGGAGCTGTGTTTTGTTTTCAGGAGACTTGACTGGCCAGCCGGGCAGAGCCTCCTACCACGCACCTGCAACCCATTTCCTGATTACCTTCATCCCTATATACCTTGGGTTTGGCAACAGCAGGTGTCAGCACGTCATGTTCACTACCGCGGTAACTCGCATGTTCACTCTACGTCTCTCCTTTAAAAGATCTAAGTATTTCTTTCACCTTTTTACCTAGTGCTCCTTTTGACTGATTATTTTCTCCTTTTCCTAGTTTTCCCTCTGGAGGACTCAGCCCGGCAAGCCAGCTCATGTCTTCTCACCCTTAGTTAATTCCTTGGCTTGATTTTTTTGTTAAAATAAATGGTTCCACTCGACCCGGTCAAAAGCTTTTTCTGCGTCGAGTGAAATTACTACCTCAGGATATTTTGACTGAGCCTGAGTGTATTACGTTAAATAGCTTTCTCAAATTCGAATAAGAGTGACGGCCCTGGATAAATCCTGTTTGATCGGGCGAGACAATATTGGGGATTACACTCTCCATGCGCCTAGCTAAGACCTTAGATAATACTTTAAAGTCGACATTTAGCAAAGAGATTGCTTGATATGATGAACATAAAAGTGGATCTTTATCTTTCTTTGCCAGTAGAGAGATTGAGGCTTGTCCCCAGTGAGAGTGCTTCCTTAAACATTGCTTGGAGCATTGGTGCTATTTACAAGGCAAACTTTATAAAATTCACATGTAAACCATAATGTGGCATGTGAAATATCTGGGAAAGTCAATTTGGGATGAAATGAATTCTACAAATTCCTTGTCCAATAACAGGAGGGGGTTGAGCCTCCAAATCTTATTTGAGGAAGGGCAGTTTGGGAGGTCCAGGTTAAAAAAGATGGCACCATGTTCTGAAATCACAATTCTGGTATATCACATTCTAACCTTAGGTAACAGTCAGTTGTCAGGTAAAAAATAATCTATGCAGGTATGAGTATGATGCATATTTGAAAAAAAAAAAAAAGAATAAGCTCTGGCGTGGGGAAAATTAAACCTCCAATCCATCATGGTTTGAAAAACCATAAAGAGGGGATTGGACCAAAAGAGTGGAAACGAGGTAAAAAGGAATAACAAAATTTATTTACAAAAAATAAACAGAAAATAACCAATCAAACTAAACTAAAACACTAAAGAGCTCAGGTACATTCCAGAAACAAACTAAAAGAGAAACAAAAGGCGAGCATTAGAAAAAGCCGGTAAAAAGAGAAGCAGACTATGCACACGAGGTTAAGAAATGTTGAGGTGATGTGACGTGGGTAACCAGACTAAACTCAGCAGACGCGCAGGCAAGGAGTGGCAGGAAATCTGGGCTTAAGTACAGGAGGGAGGATTGGAAGATTGGAGGCAGCTGTGCTGAGAGAGAGCAGAACAGACTTTCTAGGAAGTAAGGGTTAAATAACAAAATAAAATGCAGGAAGTAAAAACACAAAAGACAGGAGAGGCAGCTCAGACCAGACATGACACAAACATCGAAAAGGCCACACTGACCCATAAAGTCTCTTACAACTCCCGCTGACCTAGTAAGATTCTGGGGGTTGGTTGGTGACCTTTCAAGGGTGACGTCCAGTACGAGGTTAAAGTCTCATATTATGAGGTACCCATTATCAATCTTTGGTATTGTCAGAATAGTTTTTTTTTAAAAATTACTGTCGTCACAGTTTGGTGCATACAAGTTACCGGATTGGCAAAGAGTTGTCCAACAACAACAATAATGTACCACCTGTAGGGGTCACTAATTACCTCTTGGGAGTGAAAAGAGATGCTTTTGTTAATTAATATGGCGGTTCCCCTTGCTTTTCCATTAAATTTGGAATGAAACCCTTGACCAGCCCAGGCTTGTTTAAGGCTGGAAGCATTAGCATTACAGAGGTGTGTTTCTTGTAAAAATGCATCATCTACCTTCAACTGCTGCAGATAGTATATAATTATTTGTCTTTTAACCAGGTTGTTGACTCCTTTTACATTCCAGGATATGAACTTAGTGACATTGTTCATCCTCTTGTTGAGATTGTTGCTCATATTTATTTAGGAGAATAGTAAATGGAAACGCAATATGGATTAGCGACAACTAGGTGGTGTATTGTCTGAGAGATACGTAGCAGCAGGAAACTGGTGGAAGGGGGAAGGAGAAGAAGGAGGGAATAACAAAAAAGAGAAGAAACAATATTCCAATCATGCGTGTGTGTAAACCTATAGTCCTTATCTCTCAGCTACCTTTATTCATTTGTGCTTTGTTTAACACTGCACACTAACTGGTTCTCAGTAAATTAGGTAGTCTACCCTTTAAAACCTTCACTGTAGTTGAAAAATCACAGGGAAGCATAAAATGACCCTGGTATGGGAAAGCAGCCGGATTATTAACAGAGTGACCCAGGCATGTCTGCTGTAGGCATAAACAGCCCTCTGACCAAGTTCAACACAGAGAACAGCAATAGTAATAGATAAATTAATTATTTCACACCCCGCCATGTGTATAGTGTCCAAAGCGCAAGGTATGAGTCTGTATTTGCCAGATACTGTCATTTAAATGTGGGTAAAATAGGAGGGGGGAAATAAGATAAAAAAAGAGAAAAATAAAAGAAATGGGGCCACGGCTTTTTCAGGTACAAATGGTTGTTCAGACTTCAGGAGCCGGACATTTTAGTTAAAACTGTAGTTGAATTCACTCACCAAACAATCCAGCAAGATCATGGTGGAAGAGAGTAACGTCCCCGGTGTCCCCCCTCATCATCATGGTTGTGGAGGGGACTCACCCAGCTAGTTATCTCTCCTCCAGAAACACAACGGTTTCAGCTGGGGTGTTGAACTCGTACCCTTCAGCGATTACGCGGAAATTTGCGGGGAAGTGTAGGCTGAATCCCACTAGTATCCCACTCTCCTCAACTCCGCCTTAAATGTGGTGAAGGTGGCTCTCTTACTGGACACCTCAGCACTGTAATCTGCATAAATGTGAATCTCCGTGCCTCTGTAGGTCTCTTGGGCAAGTTGCATAATTAGTTGCTTCACTTGAAAGTGGTGGATGCGGGCTATGAAGGGTTGGGGTACCCCGTCCTGTCTCCTTTGGATAGCCAGCCTGTGTGCTCTATCCACGGTTGGAGGGCAAGGGAAAGCATTGGGGCTGAGAATCTCTCTCCAGGAGGGATTCAGTGCAGGAGGTTGGTTTGCTGCCTTCGGTTCCCTCTGGTATGCCTGTTTTACGAATGTTGCATCTCCTTGACCTGTTTTCAAGGTCGTCCACCTTTGATTGTAGGTTTTGATTGTATTGATCATTTTCGTCCTCTGCGGGCTCATTGCTAGCTAGCTGCTCGGAGGCTAAACCACCAGCTTGACCACTCTCGTTTTCAGCTTTTTACCTTTTTTATCCATGACAAATTGAGTGTTAAAGATAACTACTGAGAAAGTCTTTCAAAGTGGGTTCACCACGCTCCAAATGAGTAAGTAATAGTGCAAATATCAAATTGATATTTGTCAGACGGTGACAGAGCCCTTCCGACTTGCTTCCCACTCCATCACTCACCAAACCTTAAGTCTGTGCTGCAGCATTTTGAATTAACTGAAGAGTTTTAACAGACTTATTAGAACATCCAGATAGTACTGAGTTACAGTAACCTAATCTTGATGTAACAATGAACTAGTTTTTCAGCATCCTTTAAGGATAAAATGTTTCTAATTTTCATAATGGTCCACAGGTGGAAGAAAGCTGTTTTGGAAATGTGTTTAATATTTGAGTCAAATGATATATCCTGGTCAAAAATAACTCCAAGGTTCCTTACAGTGGAACTGGACACCATGGTGATGTCATCTAAAGTGACAATATGGTCAGAAAGTTTGTCTCTAAGGTGTTTAGGGCCGAGTATGATAACCTCAGTTTTGTCTGAGTTTAGAAGTAGGAAGTTACAGGTCATCCAGGACTTAATGTCTTTAAGACATTCCTGGAGTTTAACAACCTGATTTATTTCTTCCAGCCTCATTGATAAATAAAGTTGTGTATCATCTGCATAACAATGAAAGTGTATGTTGTGCTTTCTAATAATGTTCCTTAAATATAAGGTAAAAAGTATGGGCCCAAGAACTGAGCCCTGTGGAACTCCATAATTAACTTTTGTGTGCAATGAGTCATTATCATTAACATGTACAAACTGAAATCTATCAGATAAGTATGACTGAAACCAGCAGAGTACCTGAGACCCCCAAAGTCTGCTCCAGTCTCTGCAGTAGAATTTTATGATCAATGGTGTCAAATGCAGCACTAAGATCTTACAGGACAAGTATAGAGACCAGACCATTATCTGAGGCCAAGAGGAGGTCGTTAGTAACTTTAACTAGGGCTGTTTCTGTGCTATGGTGTAATCTAAATCCTGACTGGAAATCTTCAAACAGCCTGTTACTATGCAGATATTCACATAATTGATTCACAACTGCCTTTTCTAGTATTTTAGAAATGGAATGAATATTTGATATTGGGCGATAATTGGCTAAAACCTCTGGGTCGAGGGTAGCTTTTTTAAGAATGGGCTTAATAACTGCAACTTTAAAAGCTTGGGGTATATATCCAGTTAATAAGGAAAGATTAATTTGATTTAACATGGAACGATTAATTAATGGAAGAACATTTTTAAACAGTTTGGTGGGGATGGGATCTAACTGACAGGTTGATAGTTTTGATGAGGATACTAGTGATGTTAATTCTGGGAGATCTATAGGGGAGAAACTGTGTAACTGTATATCTGGTGCTTCTAAGGTTATTGTGCTAGAACTTGTCTCATTACCACTAGGAGAGAGGACCTGGTCATTTTTTTCTCTCATTGATGTTATTTTATTCAAATTGATGAATTTGTCACTGTCCAGTGTTAAGGGAATAGATGGCTCAGTAGACCAGTGACTCTGTGTCAGCCTGGCTACAGTGCTGAACAGAAACTTTGGATTATTCTTGTTTTCTTCAATTAAAGAAAAATAATAGGCTGCTCTAGCTTTATGAAGGGCTTTTATAAGCTACAAGGCTATCTTTTCAGGCTACATGAAATTCTTCAAGATTAATGAAATGCCATTTTCTTTCTAATCTACATAAAGCCTGTTTAAGAGCATAAGTATGGGAATCAAAACATGGATCTACTCTCTGATTCATCACTAACCCCTAACCCCTTTTTGAGAGGGACAACACTATCTAATGTAGTATGCAGTGAAGCTGCTGCATTATCAACAAGATTATCAATGAAAGTGGGTGTAAAATCATAACTGTTAACTTCAGGTGGACTTAGACATGGCATGGAGTTAAATAACGGCTGCACTGTCTCTTTGAAAGTATTAATGTTATTATTAGACAGGTACAGTGGTATTTTTTCTTAATGTTATTGTAGTTAGTTATTGTGCAATTAAATGTGAGTAAATAATGGTCAGTTAAGAGGGGGTTTTGGGGAGAAATATTTAGGTTTTCTAAATCTTTGCTATAAGTAAGTACAAGATCAAAGGTGTGACTAAGGCAGTTAGTGGGTTTATTCACATGTTGAGTGAAACCAATTGACTATCACTTTCAACATCTGCATGGATGTTGAAATACCCCACAATTATGATTTTATCTGTCCTTAGCACTAACTCAGTTAAGAATTCAGAGAACTCTGAATAAGGTGCAGGTGGTTGATAGTGACTATCAGAACCGGTTTCTGTGATTTTAAACGAGGATTAAATAGACTAAAGATAAGGCTTTCAAAAGATAAGTATTCAGGTTTGGGCTTGGGGATAATCAATAGACTATTATTAAAAATGACTGTGACTCCTCCTCCTCGGCCTGAGCTTCTCAGAATATGAGTGTTAGTATTTGTGGCTTAGCTTTTACAATGGCATCTGGAAGGCTGGCTGTCATTTTAGAGAGATCATCTTTCAGTGCAAGTGTCTTGGACATCAGGCTGGTGAGTGTTGTTAGTAAAGCCCCATTAGATGCACTCATCCCCTTGTAAGATGTCCAGTGCTACAGTCAGGGGCTTCCATCAAGGTGCAGTACTCTTTTAAGAATAGGTAATTGTGATGATTCTAGAAATAGCCACCTTGTGGATGTTGGTACCTGCGGCTGACTTCCTCCACCTGTCCAGAGGCTAATGTTGATTGACTTGCTTTAGTCCAAAGAGAATAGTATTTTGCAATACTATTCATATATCCAAGAGTGTAGTAAAAAAAGGCAACTGGACTTAGTTGAATTTCTTGAAGACGTTTCGCCTCTCATCTAAGAGGCTTCTTCAGTTCTGTTTGACTGGTGGAGAGTCTGGGACTTATAAACTCTGTCAGGTTCTTGGTCCATGGGGTGTGGTTTGGACAGGAAGGTTTGTGTGGTTTGGCTATCCCAACTGGGCCTTCACAAAAACCTCAAAATCAAAAACAAACACAACAAAAGAGAAAAAGGAGCTCTCCTGCAAGAATGTTGTTATCCCCTACGTTGCCGGTGTGTCCGAAAAACTTAAGAGGATTTTCAACAAACACGACATTCCAATACAATTTAAACCGGACAACACTCTCAGACAGAAACTGGTTTACCCCAAAGACAAAACACCTCACCACAAGAAAACCAACTTGGTATATGCTGTACAGTGCAGTGAGGAATGTAAAGATTTGTACATTGGAGAGAAAAAACAACCTCTCCACAAACGCATGGCCCAACACAGAAGACAGACCCACTGAGGACAAGATTCAGCAGCCTATCTACACCTACACCAGACAGGACATTCTTTCCAGGACAGTAATGTTCAGATTTTGGCCAGGGAGGACAG
>JAFBJR010001404.1:83862-103273 GCA_016785285.1 Brachirus orientalis | reverse complement strand
ACTTAACGACTCATCTAACCTTTTAGTTAACAACTCACACCCCCTTCCTGTCCAAACCACACCCCATGGACCAAGAACCTGACAGAGTTTATAAGTCCCAGACTCTCCACCAGTCAAACAGAACTGAAGAAGCCTCTTGGATGAGAGGCGAAATGTCTTCAAGAAATTCAACTAAGTCCAGTTGCCTTTTTTTACTACACTCTTGGATACCATGACCTGAGAATCTTCACAGACACTACTCATATACAGCCTTGGTGGCTGCACAGGAATTTAGATGTTTATCAACATCATTTGTTGAAATCAGGTTAATTGTGTGTGATGCACCACTGTAGTGTGGGGGGAGGCTAAACTGTCCAGATTGATTGATTGATTGATTATACTTTATTGATCCCAAGCTGGGAAATTTCACACCCATGTACAACATACAGTAGTCCATACAATATCAATTTATATCCACAATTATTACTGGTTGAACTTAATACTGGCACACATCAGAATAATACAAGCACACAAACATTTGATTGTATATGCACCCTAAACTTAGAACAGTCCATCATCCAAATAGAGGCATCATGGGTATGTGGCATCGCAGAAGAGTAATAAAAAGTAAGATCTGCGCCACCGGGCCTGCTTGGGGGGAGGTAAGGGTAAGGGCGGGAGGGAGCATGTGGGTGCGTGTGCAGGTTGGTAGGTTGTTATCAAAGTCTGTCTGTGTGTGCATGTAGGATCCTGAGGAGTCCTTGAGATGGGGAAAAGTAAGAGACAACAAGTTGAAGGCCAGCCGGCTAGTGAGATTTTTCTGGTGGAAAACAGGGGAGGTTGGCCTTTGCCAGCTGATAAGATTCTGATATTTGGGTTTAGAGTAGAGGAGCACTTTCCAATCTTGCTTCTCTTAGTCCATCCAATTGTACTTAGTAATTTTGTACTGGTCCTCAACCATCAATCTTCCTCTGCAGAGCGGTCAATTTCTCCATGATGGTTCCATTTTCACATTTCAGTTCAATATTTAACGCAGTCTGAGTTTGCACCGCTTTGCCCAACTCACTAATCATGATGGGCAGTTGTGGAGGTCCAATCCTGGCGGCAGCCATCTTGCCAATTTGAAGGTATATGAGAGCACCTCCGAATCCGAGTAGAAGGAGCCCCCCAACCTGAAACCCAAACAAGTAGAGATCCTCGATGTCTTCAACAGAGAGTGGTGCCAATTACGCAACACGCCATCTCGCCCAGGCATCAAGAACATAGCCCACAGGGTGGGTCCCATCCGGGCAGACAGGTTCCCCCGCACTTGATTTCCTTGCCGAAAAAATGGTGTCAATAGCATTGAGAGACCAGTTGATCAATTCCATGATGAATTTGCAGTTTGAGGAATCCACAGCCGAATGGAGATGGGGATTGCTGAATAGAGACAGACACTGAATAGAGACAAGACAGAATAGAGAGAAGAGAGGAGGAAAAGCGACCGCCCTCGCCAAGGTCCCAAGCAGATGTGGTTGAAAGAGCTTCTATGACATCTGTAAAGTCGGTTCCTCATCATCACCTGCTTCATTTTCAGATTCAGAGTCCAAATTACAGGGCTGGCATACTCTATGATTTGGCAAAATAAGATGCATTGTCAGTTACAGTGGCAACAACTTTGCCATGCAGTTCATATGATGAATAGATTTCTTCAATCTCTGCTCCAATTACATCATAGGAGAATGCTTATGGTGCTGTTCTGTATTTGTGGTTGGCCTGTGACCAAGGTTCTACAGTGAGGCTGGTGGAGTCTAAAGCTAAGCTGACTCCTCTGGACCACAGTCGGAAGCAGTCAAGGCAGAGCTTCATGGAGCAGTGTTTGCCACCCATTCAAAGAAGTACTTTGAGCAACATGGCCGATAAAAAGGCCCAGACGTCCTCAACTCAATCCGTGCTGTGCTTCTCAAATTCCAGAGGGGAGGGTTTGCTGCTCTAGGAGATATAAAGAAAATGTATAATTCAGTGTAGCTGGAAGATCAAGAGATGCATTTGCATAGGTTCCTGTGACGTGACTGTGAGGAGGAGGAGCTGGGTGAATGCAGTCACTAGAGTTAATATTGGAGACATATCAGCAGGTTGTGTTACTCAGCTCATCATGAGACAGACAGCTAATGTCCCCCAGTTCAGCCACCTTGAAGAAGAGTGTTGAGTGCTACAGGAAAACAGCTATGTCGATGACCTCCTGACCTGACCTGCTCCTCATGCCAACTTGTATCAGCTTAAAGTCATTACAGAAAATGTGGAGAACATCCTGAAACTAGATTTTAGTTGAAGCCGTGGGTCTTCTCTGCTTAAAGTAGGAGGGAGTCTTCTGGAAAGCAGGAACAGGTGGCTACTCCCAGGAAAGTGATTCTGCCGAATTAGCTCACAGAGGAGGACAACAAAGCTCTTGGCGTCGGCTACACCCTGGAATATGACAAACTTCATGCCATGGTTGGGATAAACCTCTCAAAAAGGAAGAGGAACATGAAACTCGGACAAAACCTTTGACTGGAGCAGGTGAGCGCTCAGACACCAGAACCACTGACCAAACGAGAGTTACTCTGACAAGTTTCTGGGCTGTATGACTCGACCCTAACCTGTGACCAAGGTTCTAAAGTGAGGCTGGCGGAGTCTAAAGCTAAGCTGACTCCCTTGGACCACAAGGGGAAGCAGTCAAGCTTTGTGGAGCAGTGTTTGCCGCCCGTTCAAAGTTCTTTGAGCAACGTGGCTGAATTCAAGTCAAGCAGTGGTACCACTTTGTTGACAGCCAAACAGTCCTTGGTCATCAGCCTGACTCACCTGGTTAAGATCAACCATGTCTGAAGAGCAGTGAAGCACTTTGCAACTCAAAGTAGTATCTTGGAAACCCCAAAGTGGGAGGCACTTTCATCAGCCGGGGTCAACAGAGTGCCAAGATTCTTTAAGAGATCTTCTTGCTGCACAAGAGGGCGCAACCTTTCCAACCACCACAATAGATTAGCTGGTAGTCTGCAAAGAGAAAGGAAATGGGCTGAGGTGGTGGGAGAGTCCAGGCTTTTAAAGAAGGCAAAGTTGGTGTTCGCCTCTTACCTTACAGTGCCTGGGTTTCAACATTGTTGGTTCATGAAGCTCACACTAAGGGTCATGAGGGAGTGGCTGCGACACTACTGAAGGTGAGAAAGAGAGTATGGATCATCCAGGGATGAAGAATTGCTCAAAAAGTCATTGAAAACTGTGTGATCTGCAGGAAAGCCAGAGCTAGAATATGTCAGCAAGTGATGGGTGATCTGTCTCAAGAGCGAACTAAGCTGGCAGCCCTGTTTGGACCATATCAGGTTAAAGATGAGGTGAGGAAGAGAGTCACGATGAAGTTTGGGGATGAATGATGATGAGTTGTATTCTGCTGTATAGCCAATAGAGCAATCCACACAGAGCTGGCCAATACCATGACGGCTGAAAGTTTTCTGATGGCTTATCAGAGGTTCACAGCAGTTCAAGGGCATCCTAAGTAGATTTGTATTGATCCAGGGACCAATTTTGTCGGTGCCAAACCTGTTTTGGAAGATTTGTATCAGTTTCTGCATGGCCTGGACAGGTCTGCTGTGGCGAAGACTTCAGCTCAAAATGGAAATGACTGGCATTGGAAAATCCAGCCAGCTTATTCACCTCATCAAAATGGCTCTGCTGCAGCAGCTGTTCAGATTGTGAAGAAGGATTCCAGAGTCTGGGGAGAGAATCAGGGCTCAGTTACGATGAACTTCAGATGACACAAGCTCACCAGTAATCTTTTTAATGAACGCCCTATTGATGCCAGGGTGCAGAGCCAAGAAGACACTGTGCAATTTATCACACCCAATACACTCATTTTGGGACAAGCATCATCATCATTTGACTCCACAAGCTATCCCTATAAAAGACTTCAGGGAACGTAGCACCAAGTCAACAAATTCTGGAGGTCCTGGGGCCAACTTGCCTGTCCCAATCTCTTTGTGAGAAGTAAGTGGCACACCACACAGAGAAATGTTGTAGTTGAAGATATTGTTTGGTTTTGCGACCAGATTGCATTGAGGGGCCACTTTAAGCTGGGGAGAGTCATCAGTGTCAAGCCAGACTCCAGAGACATTGTACGGGACGTGAATGTCAGAGTTGTGACAAGCTCCTGCATCCCTGAGGGGAGGCCTGCAACATCAGCATCCAACCATCCTGCAGCCAAGCATCCTGCCTCCAGCATCTGGAGGGGCCTTCAGTCCACAATTCTGCACCGGGACATCCGCTGATCGGTGGTTCTACTTCCAGTTGAGGAGCAGGCATGAAGTCCAGGAGGGAATCTCTGATCATAAGTTTATTGTATGCAATCTTTCCAGAGGTTTCTGTGGGAAGATTAAGTGTGAGGTGTTGAGTTAAACTGCAGGCCATGCCCCCCTCTGCCTGAGTGTATCAAGTTTGGGTATGTATCCAAGCCTGAAAGAAGCTGATTGAGGGTACCAGGTGAAGACAATCTTGGAATCAGGGGGCTTGGAGGCACTCACTCACAGGACAATGAGGCGTGAGCAGAGCGTAAGCAGAGCGTGAGCAAAATGGTTGCAGAGCCTGGACTTGGGAAAAGGAGACTAAAGCTTGGTTTAAAGAAGGAAGAAGGAGCATTTTTTTAACCTGGTATTGGCATTTGGCATCTTTCAAATAAAAAGAAAGAAAAACTGAATCTTGGTCACTGAGTGAATTCCATTCCAATCCTCTGATGCAAGCCCTAACCCTTTTCAAGTGGGGGAAGCTGCAGTTTAAACCTCAAGTGTGAGGGCCACTTGACAAGCACCATTGACTTCACAATACAAAAGTTAAATCAATAATGTATAATTTAATTTGATTGATCAAATAAAATAATATAAGTTGATTCATAGGCTTTTCAACTTGTTTCTCCTCCTGCAGGTGGGAGCTTGAGAGTGAATCTGTGAGTGGAGGAAAATGACGTCCTCTACTGAAAGAGAAAGCAAAAAAAAACCTGTGGAGTTAATGGGGGTGCTGCAGAGTGCACAGGCTGTGTATTTGGTCTTGTCAGATGAGACTTTTGATGCTAATTACATCTATCATAGTGAGGCAGCACAATTACAGCACACTTGACATTATTACATTATAAAGGAGTATTTCCTTTGAATAGTGGAAGAAAAAAAATATTTCCAACTAAAAAATGCGGCTTTATAGTTCCAAACTGAACATGGAGGCAGGGGGATATATCTATAAAAAACTATTCAAAAATCACAAATTATTGAAACTGCACACAAACATGAGTCAGCAGGTGATGAATGAGTGTGCTGAGGCCACGCTCATCCATCACCTCACCGATTCGCCTGGCAGCGCCAACTTGACAGGAATGGTCAAATAACGTTTAGCACACTGGGAACCCTGTGTTTGGGGGGAGATTATTACTGTCACAGCTTTAATGGATTAGCTTGGACCAGTGCAGGTTCAGCCAATGGGATACGAGGACGGTGCATTACCATAGCTATCAGAGGTCTAGCCAGGCAGCAGCAGGTTGGTGATTGACAGATGGAGGTGGCCACCCGGCAGATATGTAGCCAGTCTAAGGCCAAGCAGCGAGGAGCCAATTATGTGCAGAGAAACAGGGTCATTCATCATTCCCTTAGACACCTGTCCAGCCTCACAAAAGAGAGTGAAGAGCCTCAGCCAGCTTTCCGAGAGAGAGATGATGCTCATTAGGTTGAACTGGGAGAAATAAAAGCCCTGGATTCACATTTAGAGAACACAGCACACAAACAATACAAATGATAAAATGCATGCAGGTCTAACTGTAGAGGCAGGCGAGAAGAACTTTGTAACTTTGTAATACTGTAAACATGAGTCAGCTAAGTATGCCATCAAAAATAAAGACAAGCTACAACACAGTCATTTCTCATGATATATCTGTAACAAAGATGTTGGAATTTACTCTCTGTACAATATTTAATGCAAATATGTTTAGATAATTTCATTAATAAAATAAAAGTCTGACCTGATAATAAGAAAAAGGTCAATATTTTATTTAATGTATATTTAAACACCAATCTATTTATTCTAGTTGCTTTGCAGTGTTTTAAAAATGTATGGTTTTACAATTTCCTTGAATACATTATGTATTATATACCATCACATATATCCATATGTCCCCACATACACAGACATCACCTAGAAACTGCATAATGCAAATGCTTGTATCCTGCTTTGCCTATATGCATCAACACTCACTCACTCACTCACTCACTCACTCACTCACTCACTCACTCACTCACTCATCTTCTACCGCTTTACATAACAGGGCCAAATAGAGACAAACACTCTCACATTTACACCTTTGGGCAATTTAGAGTGTCCAATTGGCCTAATCCCTAAATCTTCATGTTTTTGGACTGTGGGAGGAAGCTGGAGAACCCGGAGAAAAGGGTGCTATCCACTACATCAGCTGTGTGGCCTATGCATAAACAACCCTAAAATTAAAATATACATTTTTGTAGTGAAGTCCATGATCTCCATAAAAGTTTATCTAATTTCTTTTATTCTAACTTACATATTATTATTTTTTGTTGGCATCTGTCTCAAAATGTAGAGGACTTTGAACTTCATTTGATGTGTTTGATAAGAGATAAGGCTAAAGTTGAGGGGATTATAGTTTTTGAAATAGTTTCTTTGTTTAATACATATTTTTATGACACTGCAGAGTCACATTTGTTAGACAGACTTGAAATTGATCCTGTCATCTATTTAGGAGACTATTGTTGCCTAAAACATCTTAATGCTGCTCAAGTTTGATGTATCATTATACTATTATGCATTTGTAAGGACACAACAATCTACTTTTTAAAATATGAGGGTGTGTTTGTCAGCCCCCTCTGCCCTCAACTTTCCCATTATGCCCCATCACCTCTACGCTTGGCTCCCTCCACTGATCACAGACTATAAACCCCAGCTGAAATTAACAAACGCTTGACATTTGCACCATGTCCAATTACTCAATATCCAAGGCTGAGCACATGTTTAATCAACATTCATATTCCTCAGGGACAGAGTGCAAGCCTACTGCTCCGCCACCCTAGCCACATAGGTCCATTCCCCTGGGCCCTCTTGGCAGTCATTACTGTTTACCTTCTTCCAAACTCCACTAGCGACACTGCCCTACTGCCCCCACCCCTCCCTCGTCCTCCTCCACTTGAGTCCTGCTCTGCACATGGCAGAGCCAAACCAACCTCATGGGAGAAGAAATCAATCCACCTGCCACAAAGGCAGTCAGGAGGACAATAGCAACAGCTCTGTCAGTGCTCTTTTGGCTCTTCCTTTCACTGACATGACCTGATGGAGTTGATCAGCCTGGAATGAGGGTGCAAGAACAGTTTGGATGAAGTAGTGGGAGATGGGCTGCTCCAGATCCAGAGCAGTGATTAGTTAGCTCATTTATTTATGCAGTGTTGCAAAGCGGAAGTGGTAAATTACAAACACAGCCTCTTAAAAATTGTGTTTCCAAACAGTTCCTCATGGCATTATTATCCTTGTCATAACATACAGTATATCATATTAAACACTTTGGATGTCTATAAAACCTGTAACACATTTCTACTTGAGCTAGTTTTTCATTGTTGATTTATCTTGGTTTAGTTTGTTTATTTCAAACTACAGTTCCTATTACACACAACTCATTTGCTACTTTATCCCTTCACCAAATAATTCCACAATATAGTGGAAAGTTTTATTTCCTCCTTTCTCAGTGCAACACAACAATATTTCTGGCTTTAAAACATTTCCCTTACTGTCCTGGATTTAACTGCTGTTCTTCATCCTTATATTTCTTTAAAGTTTGTATTTGGTATATTCTTTTAAGAAACACACATGAGATTGAAACACACATACTTTGTAATTTGTTCTGACACAATGCATTCTTAAATTTATTTTCCCTCTTAAATTATATCCCCCTTTTATTTGGAAGTAAGTTATTTCTTGCTTTGAATATTATTTGCTCTGTTTGAATCAAATAAATAAATACATTTTAAAGCTTGTGTTTTTACAAAATTAATCTGATGGCCCTTTTCTGCATATATTGGTCGAATTACTTTTGTATGTGTTTAACCCAGACCTCTACACAGTAACTAAAATATGGTAAAAGTAATAAACAATACAATGTATACAGTGCTTTCTGCTTGCGAATATTCCTTGATTTCACCAGGATGGCAATGTTCCCAACAGATTTTGTTTCCAAAACAAATGTGTTTTGTTTAAATTCAAAAACAATTTTATATCAAAGAACTTCTTTATTTATTTCCTTTGAGACCACCTCCAAAAGCTGCTGCAATTCCACACCGGAAAGGAAAATATTTGTGTCATCTACAAAGGCAGATATATTACAAATTGTAATACTCAAATGCAAATGTCATTAATATACAAAATAAATATTTTTGGACCTAAAACTGACCCTTGAGGTACCCACATGTACCCCATATGTAATATTTATTTATCTAGATGTATATTGATTTATTACAAATTGTTGTCTATTGAGTATAGTAATTATTTAACCAGTCCAAAACATCTTAATTTCAAAGATGAAAACACACTGTGTCACAACATAAAAATTCACTATTATATCCTCATAATCCACAGAACAGAGACTCAACGGTCATTTGTAGGGCAGTTGATGACCAATCACTGCACTCAGATCAGTTATGTGTGTAGCACTGTTTATGTCATGATTATAATAATAATCATTTAAGGGAAAAAAGGACTGGGTACGGAGACTGAGTAAAAAGGGGTATTACAAAAAATGGAACAAAAGATTAACCAGTCCAAACACACGAAAAGCGCTGAGGCTGGCCGGCTGGTGAGGCAGAGCTCAGGAAGACTAAAAGAGAACAAAAAAAACGAGTGTCAGCAAAGTGGAAAAAAAGATAATGCTACTAAAAAGGCACATAAGCTAGAGACGTGACAAGGTTACCAGACTGAACAGAGATGACACACTGACAAGGAGGAACAGGAAATCCGGGTTTAAGTAGGGGATGAGCTGATTGCAGATGAGAAGCAGCCTTGTTGATTGAAGTCCCCGCCTCACCTGTCATTCAGCCTCCTAAACAAGAGACACTCTCCAGGAAGTAAAACAGACATTCAAAATAAAACAGGAAATGACTAAAACCAACACACAGGAGCAACCCACACCCGACATGACAGTTTGCACTTATCAAGGTCGACACAAGTGATTCTTGGTGTTACAGTCAAATCAGCATCAGTGCTTGGATCATCATTTGTTGATGAGAGAGAACACTGTGAACACAGAATACCTACCATCATTTTCTACCAACATACTTGCTGGACGCTGGTCAGCTGTGAATGGGTGTAATGAGGCATTGTTGTAGTTGGTTGTCATTCTTTCTCTTCTGCCTGGGCCTAACACTGTAACAATCTACAAAACACTTCCAATAATTTAAACTGCTTTTAAATTGGTTGACCTCCAAAACGCCAAAATACTGTCAGCACAGTAGAGAAGTCTGGCTGCACTCATCATCATTCTGCCACTTTTATAAAGCAAAATAAATGTCAGTTTACTGTTGGGAAAGGCTGTCTAAGGAGAGATAAAATGGTATAAGTGTCACATACACCTAAAGTGGCATGGGTTTTATAAGATGAGCCTTTTGTTATGTGGCAAAAATGTGTTTTTCCTGGTGTCCCCTCTGGCAGTCTCATGTTTTCACTGAGAGCATGTCTGCCGCTCTCCCGTAGGCTCTAGGTGCAGGGGGAAGCACAGACAGCTGTATATAAGATGATAACTTGATGTCAACACCTCATGTAACCACACAACCCATTATAAAACCTGAACTATACTTTCAGTTGTTTTCAGACTCAGACTGTCTTCTGAATCAAATTATTCTTGTGATGAGGTTTTCACAATAAAATTAATATATCTGTTCAAGTGCTTAATTAGGCAGCAAGCAAATTTACTCTTTCAAGATGTGCAGTTTCATGTTTTTGCATGTCTTTTCACAAATTCTGCCACCATACAAAAACTGAACAGTATCTGGAAAAATATCATGCCCTCAAAGTTCTTAGTAATTTATCATTATTATTATTATTATTATTATTATTATTATTATTATTACAATCATAATTATGCACAAATCAATTCACTATCACCCAAGTCCTCATCTAAACAAACCCTGTGTTGAATCACTTTCATTTCTATGAAACAAATTGAATGCATATGTGCATTCAAACACAAACCTCAGACAGAGCAGCCCAGAACGTGTGCTGTGTATGAATTGCTGATCAAACAGAGGATTACATCTGTATGTATGTGTGGTGCAGATATAAGTAGATGTGTCAGCAAATGATGGATGACCAGGGGAATGTGCTGCATCCCTGAAGTCTTATACAACCAGCCCAGTTCCTCATCCATCTGAGTCTGCCCCAGCTACCTCATCTGTCAGGGAAAAGCCATTTTCTGTGCAGCCATGCATGGTGCTTAAGGTTATTCCATTTCTTCATTACAAACCATGGGATGTGGTCCTCCCAGTGTAGTATATACCAGGCCAAAAACAAATGCATGCTTCTTCATACAGCATCTATCACCAAGCTGTCGGTATGATTTCTTTCAATTTTCATATTACTCATCCACAATTTTCATGTCTTCAAATGTTTCTATAAAATAATAATAATAATAATAATAATAATAATAATAATAATAATAATAATAATTGATACAATAGGAGCCAACTACATGTTTGGGTGCATGTTGTGTCTGCAGACTGTGTGGGATTGCATTTTGGAACACTGTGCTCTGCTGGGGGAAGCCACACAATGAGACAAAGACAAGGCCACCGTCATCATTAATCTTAGTCAGTGGGCAAGGCTGGTTGCTCCAATCTGCATGACTGGGGCAGTGACAAATGCCACTATTGGACTGGGGCATCACATCTCCCCAGATTCATTTCCCGTTAATGTCACATCCATCACGACCGGCCACTGTCCTGCCATGTCGGAAGAGATGAGACTGGTCATGAGTAAGAATTAATTGGAAGGACAACAGCAAGGTGATGAGCTTGAGACAGTGTCTTTTTGGCTGCATAGAAGAATTTGCAGATGAGTAAAGTATTTTTAGGGAAGAAATCCTTTCACAAATGCCATTTTGTATATAGTCTGTTAATTAGAGTGGCTATTATGAATCATTAAGAAGCTGTAAATTCATGAGACTATTGTTTTGCTTCTTCACCTCTCCACCACAAAATCATGACATGTCTTTGTGTGTGATTTATTAAGAATGGATTCAGTCCATGGAAGTACACTGTGACATTCTACTGCCCTCTAGTGATAAAACCTGCCACTAGATTTGTGTGAAACCCACAAGGTTGTCACTGTGCATCTATTCTGCACAAGGAAAGTGTTTGATAAGCGTATTACAGGACACTGTATGATTTGTGACACAGAAGTAGTTCTGATACTGATTCTGATCGGTGATATGTAAAAAAAATTGTATTGATGACCTGAATAACAGCTTCTCTATTATGATACTGTGCATCACAAATATCTGTGCTGTAATGCTCTGTAATGCACACTGTTATCCAATGTCCCAAATCACCTGGGTTGAAAATAAAGGAAAATTAAATCCTTTATTAAACATCAGAAGTATGGGATATAAATTTGCATAAAAGGTCAGATTTATTTTTAAAGAAAATCCAACCACATTATCCCTCTGTGGACTACATTTTGATGCAAATCAGAAGAAATGTTTGCCATATATTTGACTTTTGTTTGTCAAACAAATATCTTTCTGGAAGGTTGCATTAAGGCTGGTAGTTCAGTAGTAAATTTTCTTTCAACAGGAAGGTTGAGGGTTTCATTTCTGGCTCTGCATTAGTCTACATGCTAATGTGTTTCTGGGTAAGACACTTAACCACATCCTAATGGCTATACTGACAGCATGAAAGATGAAAGATGTGTGATAGAAAAAAAAGCACACACACTACACACATTATAATGTATATAATGTGTGTAGAGTACAGAGGTGTCATAAAGCAAACATACTAAAACAGCTGTGTTGACAACTTGGTGACTTTGTTGCTATATTAAGCAACATTTCTTAAAAGGAAATGGTCAGTTCTGTCAAACGCTTTGGGCTTTAATTTCATGGAGCAGCGCAAGGTGACGCAGCTCGTGCAGTGGTCATTTCGTCTGGCGCAACACCATGCACAGTGAAATTTGGCAATTTGGTAGACTGAAGCAAGCAAAGATGGGTGTGGCTGCACCAAAGGGGGAGGTGTTGACAGATTCAGCTTGGTGCAGTGACAATTTGTTTGTTTTTGTACCTTTTGTAAAATAAACCTCGCGCACCTTGTTCTTTTAAACCTGGCTTCTGTTCTCTTTTGGATCCATACATACCCAGTGTAAAAACTTAACAGTATCTCTCAAGTGTAGTTAAACAGAGCAAAGAATTTTTAACACAGCTTTTTTAAACATCCTAATTTTACATCAGACAGAAATTAAATTATTCCATAAATAGGATAAACTACCAGGCTCAAAATGATTAGCCCCCTGATGCTAATAGTCAATTGTATCTCTTTGCAGTGGTTTGTTGTAATTTTCAACAAGTCTCTGACTCGTCTGCTGAGGAATCCTAGCCCATTCTTCTTTGGCAAACCTCTCAAGGTTCTTTGATGGCCTTCTGGCATTGACCTTTGTCTTCAGTTCACTCCAAAGATTTTCAATGGGATTTAAGTCAGGGCCAGTCAATAACGTTTATTTTGGTCTTCTGGAGGTAGTTCTTCACCAGGAGCCACGTATGTTTTGGGTCGTTGTCGTGTTGAAAGACAAAGTGACGACCCAGACCCAGTTTTGCTGCTTACTGCTTCAGGTTTTCTTTCAAAATCTTCACATATCCATCTTTCCTCATGATTCTTTCCACTTTGATGAGATTCCCAGTTCAAGACTCACTGAAGCATCCCCACAGCATAATACTCACACCACAGTGTGTCACTGTGGGGACAGTGATCTTTGGGTTATACGCCTCTCCCTTCTTTCTCCTAACATTGGCAATGTCTCTATGGACAAAGAGTTCTAGTTTAGTCTCATCTGACCAAAGGACATGCTTCCAGTATGAATAATCAGTTTTAAAAATGATTTACTCTGTTTAACAGCACTTGGGAAATGCCTTTAAAACAATGACATTTTCATGGGGGCTAATAATTTCATCCTCAACTGTATATCTACACTAGTAGTAAAAAAAATTTCCTTCTCATTTAATGTGGGCGAGAGGCGGGGTACACCGTGGACAGGTCTCCAGTCCATCACAGGGCCACATAGAGACAGAAAACCATTCAGTCTCACATTTACACCTATGGGCAATTTTGAGTGTCCAATCGGCCTAATCCCCAAACCTGCATGTTTTTGGACTGTGGGAGGAAACTGGAGTACCGGGTGAGAACATGCAAACTCCATGCAGAAGGGCCCTTGTTCTGACGGGGTCGCTGCAAAGGCAAGAGCACTAACCACTACACCAACTGTGTGGCCCTGCTTCACAACAATGATGAATGAATGAATGAATGGATGAAAAACTTTTTAAAATAGTGTGAATTAATTTTTCTCTCTCTCTTTCTTTCTTTCTCTCTCTCTATCTCTCTCTCTCTCTCTCGGGTTATCAAGCAGTTGTTTTCAACCAATAGCAGGCTTTTATTTATTTTATTTTATTTATTTTGTATCTAACTCATACACACCAGTAATGTCAGGCACATGAATCCAATTCCTCTTGGCCATGGGCTGCCCAAAAAATGGGTGTGGGAGTAAACAATACAAAGCTACATTTAAAGTCAGTAATGACTCCCACAAATATGAAAATATTAACTAAATTCTTTGGTTCAGGGGCACACAAAAACATTTACCATCAAACTGTCTTCTAACCATGGACATATCAAATGCACATTCCTCAGCCAGACACTGACATGTGTGATAACTGAATGGAATTAACAGGTTCACCATGTGATAATGAATAATGAAAGCAGCAGAGCAGTGCTTCTGAATGGAGGACCCGGTCAGAAGAGAGGACTGAGCTTCTTGACAGCACTCTGATAACAAGCTACTTCAGAATGATTAAATCAGGCAACTCAGCCCCTTAGCCAAGTTCCAAGATGTACCCTTTGCTGTGTGTTACACCGATTAGCTACACATGCGTGATGAGGGATCAAGGGATTTGTCATCATTTACATCATTCCACACAGAGATGGAGCTGCCGCCAGTGATGGGTCATGTCCCAGGGGCAGTTTGTAATGTGTGGCTGGGTGTGGAAGGATTCCTTTCCTTCCTCTGTAAACAAGAATTTCACTTTCAATTTGTCAGAAAGTAACTGAAGAAATGCAGACTTTTGCTGCTCTGGACCTGTATTGATTGTATCACCCCAAAATGTTAAATGCTATTTAAATACACCAGCATTTACAATCTGTTTTCTCTGTTTTCAGTGTGTCTTGTTTATTTTCGGTCTTATTTTGCAGTCTCTTCTTAGTGTGTATTTTATTTAGTTTTACTTCCTGTTATTGTCAGATTTTTCTCCATTTTGATTCTCTGTCCCACTCTGTGTTTCACCAGAGTGCAATTAAGTATTTGTGCTCCCCAATCTCTGCATCAGATTTCATCAATACACAATATAGGAAGGTCAAGAAAACAAGAAATAATCTGCAACAGAATCAGATCAGGTCAGTCCAATTTAAACAGTACACTCAGAATAATAGGGATACATCCAACAGGTCTATGTAAGCACAGCAAAGTTGAGGAAACAGCAACAAGTGTAATTATGTCATAGACAAAGAGTAGAGATGGAAGAAGAGCTGGGGAAGTATGGTTTTCAGGTTTTAAGCATGAATAACTACTCTAATGAATCTGCTCAAAATGGGTTCAACATGCTTGACTGTGGTACTTCACTAGCACTGCATGCTAATGTTATTAGCATAGTTCCAAGGTGAAATGAAACAGAAGCAAGCAACACTTTTTGTGTGCTTTCAACAGCCTATTCCAAAATGTACAGCCTCTTTCGAAGGCAATGCACTCAAGATATGATATTATAGTGCTATGGTCCACTGTATAGAAGGCAGCAAACAAATCAAGAAGCAGAAGGATGACCTAGATACCAGAATCAGTAGCTGAAAATGTAACTTAAAAAAAAACAAAATTCTCAACTTTGCTGTGTAGGGTTTAAAATCCAGACAGAAATACCTCAGGAATACTGTAAAGACAACTTTTTTCAAGATTTTATAAATGAGTGAGGGTTTGGGGATTGGCCTGAAATAACAAAACACAGAGGGCTCAAGTTCAGGTGCCATTAACAATAGCAAGTACAGAAGGTCATATAGTGGACTACTGCTATATGGACTACTGCCACTACTACTACATTGGGGTTTAATGGCAGTTTATATCCTGATTGAAGACCGTATTGGTTCACGTGACATATTTGGTCACTTCCTGTTTCCACTGGTGTTACGCTGTGTGTTTCTCCTGCTCTCCACTGCTGGACAACTTTGTTATCTAGTGTCACAATCTAGTCACTGACCTAGCACTTGTTTTGTCAATCTTTTATTGTTTTAATTTTCTTTTAGTGACACATTTGCTATACTGTATATTTCACGTAGATTCACACTCAGGGGTTTTCTTAGCTGGCTCCTGCTCTCTCTTGTGTTGTGTGCTACATGTTTAGTTAGTCCTCTGCTTCCTTTAGTGATAACAGTAGTTTGTTTGCCAGGATGGAGGCGAGGCTTAATGAGGTGGAAACCTGGCTTCGCACCATAGAAGCTATATCAGTTAGCCAGTCCCCTTTAGCTGGTATGGATCACATAGCAGTAGCATTAGCTCCCTCAGCAGCTCCCATGCAGCTGGGGGATCAACAGGGTAGCTGGGTGACTGTCCATAATAAGAGGTGTAGTGCTAAACAGAAAAGCCTGGTTCACCACCAACCAGTTCACACTTCCAATAAGTTATCCCCACTCAGTGACACACAGGCTGAGAAGCAAACTCTGGTTATTGACTCTGTTTTAAGGAATGTGAAAGTAGCATCTAGAAATATGGCAATGGCTATTAGAACTCCAACACCATGACAGTCCAGAGGTGAGACCAGGAGGCCAAGTTGCAGGCTTACATACTTTTTGAGCAGTCACCCCCTCAAAACTCCATAGTGTCTGTCCCCTGACCGACTAAATTAATTCAATTCAATTCAATTCAATTTTATTTGTATACCACCAAATCACAACATGCATTATCTCAAGGCACCGTACATACTGTAATAATGCCAAAACCTTCACAATATTACAGAGAAAAGAAAATTATAAATCTGAAAATTATAGTACTGCACTTTACTGGATGATACATATGCACAGTACAATGTTTATCTCTCTCACTCACTTTGCTGGTATTTTCTGTTTGTTTTTTCTAACCGCGTTTTTTCTCCTTTTTTTTCCTAGTTCCAGAGTTTTCATTCTCTGAGTCCTGCCTTGCCAGCTGGCCAGCATCATGCACCCACACCCCCTTTTGGATAAGTTTGGATTTAATTCCTAACTTTCACAGACACTAACTCATTTGGCGAAAAACATTTGATTTCATGGGGCAGAAAACATCCGCTGTTACCTCCTCCCCCTCTATGCAGAATCAACAGGCACAGGAGGGAGTAGGCAGAGATTCTCTGTTAATAGTGTAGTGAAATATGAAATGTTGTTCACCGCAGTGCGCACCGGCCCTGTCTTATAAATAACTATTGATAAATATAATACAAAAAGTCCACTATGCAGTTTAAAAATCAAACTACATTTTTAGTTAATGTCCTTCATACACCGTTACAATTTTTGATGTGTCATACATAACTGAAAATGCCTGTGCCTTGAAAAAAAATTATTTGGTAGCAGATGACAACTCCTCTTTGAGTATTTGCATTTTATGAGCTAGTGTAAAAAAATATAATAACCATCACCTTAGTTGGCTACAACCAAAGCTTTTTAAGAAACTCAAATGAAATCTATTATTTTGAGTCTGACTACTTTAGAATATTTTATTTCAAAGTTCTGTCCACATCTCTTTGTACAGAAATAGGCAGATGTCCAGTCATTTTAACATATTTCTAACCACAATAACACAATCTTCTAGTTAACAAAGTGTTGTTTGTTTCTCTTTTTTCAGGTTTAACAAGCAGATGGCAAGCAGATCCAATGCAGTGGACCTGTAAGTATTGTACCTTTTGTTCTGAAAAGAGAGGTTACTTACTTAAGCATTACCACTTAAAACATGGGTGCCACACTCGGATATCACCACTCCCATGCCTTCACAAAGAATGCCTGTGCACGTTTAAATCTTTTAATGCACTCAAAGTGCACTTATCCACATGGCACAGTCAAAAAAATGCAGAAAACGTGACTGAAATTACATTCCAGTGTCAGCTATGTGACTTTGTGGAGCCTTGCACTGAAGCTGATTTTTTTATTTGATTTATTTTATTTGACATTTGAAGCTGAAGCAAAAGGTTACTTGCCCATATCAAGGAAGTCAAGTATGTGATGGTTTCTTCATTTCCTGAAAATGTGCAAAGCTGTCTCTATCAGAGAAATGCCCAGCAGAACACAGTCCTTGTGGCAACTTCTGTCAGCACAGATGGCATTAAGTACAGTCCTGATATGGTCATCTCAGTTGGAACTTGCTCTGGGCTCCCAGATTTCAGACAAATAGTAAATATTGTGGTGATCAATACTTACATAATATTTGTCTGCCAGCTTATGACCTCATGGTTTGATGAGCACCTTAGAGCATATGAGCTTTGTGGCACTCATTTGTCCTCTCTTGCTTACCCAGTTAAGTGAAATTAATGATATTTTCCCCCATCACTTTACAGAGTTAGAGGAAAGCAGTTTGTTACACTTAAGCGGTACATATGCTGAGTAACATACTAAAACTAAAAGCACAGCTGACAGAGAAATTGTCACTGCCATATGACTTTCAGCTTCAGTATGAGGATAAGGACTTTGATAATGCTCTCTGCAATTTGATGGAAATCAATGATTTGCCTGAAAAGGTGACAGTGAAATTTATCCCCCTGATAATTCTAAATTTATCTGCCATATCATTACCCACCACAGTATCGGACATGGAGGGCAGTACAGCAGACACAGATGGAAGTATAGCGGACACGTAGAGTACAGATTGAGACAGGGAGATCTAGCCTTTGTGAAAGATAGAACCGGAAGAAATAAATCAGGTTGTTCAACTCCAGGAATGTCTCAAAGACATTAAGTCCTGGATGACCTGTAACTTCCTACTTCTAAACTCAGACAAAACTGAGGTTATCATACTCGGCCCTAAACACCTTAGAGACAAACTTTCTGACCATATTGTCACTTTAGATGACATCATCATGGCGTCCAGTTCCACTGTAAGGAACCTTGGAGTTATTTTTGACCAGGATATATCATTTGACTCACATATTAAACACATTTCCAAAACAGCCTTCTTCCACCTGCGGAACATTATGAAAATTAGAAACATTTTATCCTTAAAGGATGCTGAAAAACTAGTTCATGCTTTTGTTACATCAAGATTAGATTATTGTAACTCACTACTATCCGGATGTTCTGTTAGGTCAGTCAAAACTCCAGTTAATTCAAAATGCTGCAGCACAGCAACAGGAACTAGTAAGAGAGACCACATTACCCCAGTGTTAGCGTCTCTACACTGGCTCCCTGTACAGTTTAGAATTCAATTTAAAATCCTCCTCCTCACGTACAAAGCACTTAATGATCAGGCCCCATCATATCTTAAAAATCTAGTTTCACCTTATCAGCCTAACAGATCACTTCGGTCCCAAAACGCAGGTTTACTTGTAGTTCCCAGAGTCCATAAAAGTAGAATGGGAGGCAGAGCCTTTAGTTACCAGGCTCCTCTCCTGTGGAAACAACTGCCAATGTCGGTTTGGGAGGCGGACACTGTCTCTGTATTTAAAGTTAGACTTAAAACCTTCCTTTTTGATAAAGCTTATAGTTAGAGATGGCTCAGGGAAACCTGAACCATCTCTTAGTAATGCTGCTATAGACCTAGGCTGCTGGGGGATTTCCTGTGGTGCACTCACACTCACTCTTTCACACTCACTCTCTCACACCCAGGGTATGAATGTGACTTAATTATGTGTCATTAACCTTATTTTATTATTTTTTTTTCTTCCTTCCCAAGTCTATGTCTGCTTCCTTCCATTCCATCCTTCCATTCCATTCTCTCTCTCCCTCTGTCCTCATCTTGCAGGCTGCAGGATCCAGATCCAGTTTTGATGATATTATTATTATTATTATCAGTAACAATAATACTGCTGTCATTTTTACTATGCTCTGATTAAAAGTTCATCAGTATAATTTCTTATCAATAATCTCTGCTGCTGCTTGTATAAATGACACTGTAGTTCTAT
>JAFBJR010001404.1:73303-83800 GCA_016785285.1 Brachirus orientalis | reverse complement strand
CTCTTTTTCTTTCTCTCCCCCCTTTCTGTCCCCCACCTCTCCTCTGTCCTCCATTTTCCTCTCACCCCAACCGGTCGAGGCAGATGACCGCACATATTTGAATCTGGTTCTGTCAGAGATTTCTTCCTGTTAAAAGATTTTTTCTCTCCACTGATGCCTAGTGCTTGCTCATTGTGTGAACTGTTGGGTTTCTTTTCTCTCTGTAATACTGTAAAGGTTTTGGCCTTATGTACAGTGCCTTGAGATAATGTATGTTGTGATTTGGCGCTATACAAATGGAATTGAATGGAATTGAATTGAATTATTATTTTGAATCCTAAAAAGTGATAGATTCAAAGATGTTATGCCATTTATATGGCTTAACATCATTAAAAGCTTCATTGTAAAGAAAAAATGACTCAGTGGCTCCTGTTGGTTAACAGTGGTATAATTAAATATGTTTTCAGGCTAGATGCATAGCTCATTTTTGAAACTATTTTGATTGGTAGTTTGGTCACCTTTAAGAATGAAATTAATTTTAAATTTGGTCTTAATCTTATGTTTGTTGTCCTTGCACTTTCCTTTTTCAGATACTTGCAGAGTGTACAAGAATTACAAGCACTAGATAACTATACCCCAGGTTTCATGAGGCTGTTTCAGTCAAAAAAAGGAATGACTGGGCAGAAACTGACCTGATGAAGAACATCAACTGGGAGGTAAGAAGTTTTATTTTGCAACTTTTCTGTTACTTAAGTGTTTGACCAAGTAATTCAGTAATTGTAAATTTTAAGTTGTTTTTTCTTCTCTCTATAGACATCAGATGTGACTGTGCACCGGTATGCTGTCCTCAAAGGCATTCCTATTCTGCTTGGTGATGATGCTGATAAATTGTTCATCAAAAGCTTTGTAAGTACAGACAAAAAGATGTCTGTGAAGTCTGGACAATGTGCAGATAGGTGTGGAATCTTTCGTACAGTACACACGTGTTTCTTTGCAGGACACGAGAGATGAGACTGTAGCCTCCATCACAGTTGGCGTGTTGAGTCTTCTCAATGATCTTCATCGGTCCAGATTCATTTCACCTTCAGCCCATCTCCACTGCCATCGTAGTTGAGGGAGGTATTGTTATGGACAATATTTTTTTTGTGTAATTGTTGCTTGGAGTGATGCTTTTAAGAAACCATGCTTGGTGATCTGCTCCAACACTAGATTGAAAATCTCAGTTCACATTCAAATTTACTGTTGTGGTAACAGTAGCGCCATCTTGTGACAGCAAAAGTTGATTGTGCAGTGTTAGTGCTATGTTTCAGTTTAAAGCTAATTGACTTTTAATATGTCATACCAAATACTCAGAACCCAGAGAGTGAAATTGTTGTGTGGGTTTAATCTCAAGGCTGATACTCAGGTTTGTCAAAGTAAAGTAGGCTTTTCAGGTTTAATTCACATTCTCATAATTAAAAGTATCTTGGGTGTTTAATATTGTCAAAGACTTGGAAGGTTCATATGCCTTAGCACTCAGGTACAAGCAGTCCAATAAAACAGCACAAGCAAATCTCATGTTCTGCATTTCAATATTGTACTACAATATTTTTGTTGGAGGTTTTAATCCTTGGCAGTGTTTGAGGTCAGAAGACTTTACATGTGAGACTGAACAATAGATGAAATTTAAATTGCTAATGCCATTTTGGAAAATAACGAAATAACTTTATTTTGCAACTTCAAATAAGTTGCAAATATATATGAACAATGCACACTGTTGAGTATTGTTGGGATATTACATCCAACATTGTAAACATCAAAACAAGATGTAAAATGAATTGGATATTTACAAATTTATCATTTATTAAAAGGATTGCAATATCCCATTTGCTTATTGTTCAGCCCTTGCCTGTCCAGTATTCAATGTTGAATGAGAATAATTTTAATGAAAATAAATGTTGATATTTAAGTTGAATTAGCCCGTGTGTGTACTGATTTTATATGGTACTGTTGAATCTGGAATCTGAATATCAGATTTATTCAACTGAACCTGAAAAAATTAAGTGAGTTGAACTAAATTTAAAGTTGTAAGTAATGATTAATTTTAAGTATGAGTCAGTTTGTGTCAAAATAAAAAAAACAAGTTTATGCAAACCATGGCATTTAAGTTACACAAACTTAAAAAGTAGCACGTAGTACTTACAAATAATAAGTTGGCTCTAATTGACCATCATAAGTTTACTTTACTTAATTTTTCTGAGGCAATGAGTTTGCATATTTATTTTAAGTAAAGACAACTTATCAAATTTTACATGCTATAGCATGCTGGGAGATGAAGTTCTTCATTGGATTTATTCTTTTGATAAACAGCAAAGGTAAGACAACATTTCTGGTTGTTGTTCTTGAAGGTGAGTTGTTGTTTTGCTGTCATTTTATCAGTGATTCTTCATTGCAAAGTGATAAAAATTACCATTGGACACTGTGGAGACATGTTGTTTCTTTGTTGATTTGATCACGCTAATTCACTGTTACTAATACCATGCTAAAAACATTAGCCCAAAAGACACAATGCAGTTGAGACATATTGAATTGCCCTGTATTATACTATATTGTGTGTTTTCATGTATAAATAACAAGCGTGTTTTATTAATTAATTTATTTTTTCAATGCAAAAAATGATTAGCAACCAGTTCACAAGTCAAAATAAACCAAAAACTTGAACCAAATGCCTTCTCGTCTTAGCTGGCATCATTACTGCTGTCCAAGTCAGAAGATTCTGGAAAATCGAAGTCTGACAGCCTAAATCTCAGAATCTTCACCAGAATCTCCACCAGAATCTCCTCCATGTCCCTCTCTGTGTGCTACATTTTCTTCGCCACGGTGGAGTTGTCATACATGGCCCAAAAATAAACAAACCGAAAATGTTGCTGCGCCTTTTTCCTGTAGCTGCACATAAATGCTTCTTTAAGCACAGTAACGTTGCTATGATTATGCGTAGCTTTAAAGTCAGATGGGTATAGTAGTTGATAGACTGTTAGAGGAGTAACAAGGTAACCAGGATTGGATCTCCACATCTGCCCGTCATGATTAGTGAGTTGGGCAAAGTGGTGCAAACTCAGACTGCGTTAATTATTGAACTGAAATGCGAAATGAAAACCATCATGGAGATTTTGACCGTTTTGCAAAGGAAGATTGATGGTTGAAGACCAGTATGATAATATTAAGTACAGTTGGATGGACTAAGAGAAGCAAGATTAGAAAGTGCTTCTCTGCTGTAAAACCCCAACCCCCGGTATCTTATCAGCTGGCGAAGGCCAGCTGCCCCTGTTTTTCCTCCAGAAGTATTTCACTAGCCGACTGGCTCTTAAAAATGTTTGCCTCTTACTCCACCTGGATCCTACATGCACACACAGACATCAGACTCTGATAACAACCTACCAACTTGCACACATACCTGCACGCTCACTCACTGCCACCCTTCTCCATATTCCCCGTCCCTTCCTAATGTCTCCATCCCTGAGTGGAGGCAGCGACGGATCAGGGCACTGCACCAGCTGCATTTGCAGACCTCCATACAGCTTAACAGCGATGAAGGTGGGCCCAGATGGGTCCGCAACCTCCTCATCCTGAGAAGAAAACAGTGGGGGCTGGAAGCCATAGCTGGCCATGAATGGGGTCATCCTGTTGGAAGAGTTGGTTAACGAGTTGTGGGCATATTCTACCCAGGGTATACAGGAACTCCATGCTGTCTACTGTTAAAATAACTGTGAAATACTGTACTGCACACATTCTGTTTCAGCACACATTCTGTTTTGTTAAACATTGTACTGCACTCACATTCTACTTCAAGGACACAGAGCAATGGAATCTTCTAATTGAGAGACACTGTTCTTGCTCTCATCACTCCAGCACACTATGTGATAACTACCCACACATCCTGTGATAACTACAAATCAACTTTATTATAACAACTCCATATATGGGCAGTCGGAAGTGGCGATGGCAACACATATATTCCTTTACTGTTCTTTGTTCTGGGTCTGTTTGCCCTGATTCCTAGAGAGGGAGACACGATCCCATTGAGGTGACCTGTCTGTCGGACCTCAGAGATCTCTGTAAGTTTGTGCACAAATAAATTGTATCTGTTGAAACTTTCATTCCATTGTTGTGCCTTGGATTCTCTAGTATTAACCAAAGGTTTTTCCTGTTTATCTCTGATCACACACCAACGGGCGGTTGGGCCCGCGGGTCCTGGAGGACCCCAAAACCCACTACCCTGGGTAGAATGAGACATTTAGCCGTGTGGAGGTAAAAGGCTGCTCAGATCCCTTTAACCATTGTCTCCACTCCTGTAAAGCAGCCACCACAGCCAACAGACAACATACGAGAAAAAACACTTCTGTTCCTGGGGGTCTCTCTGGGAAAGTATGACTCCAATCCCAGTATCAGAGGTGTCGACCTCCATGATGAACTGGAGGGATGGGTCTGGATGTGAGAGGACAGGAGTGGAGTTGAAGAGCTGGTTGAAAGCGGAGAAGGAGGCCTCTAGGGACCACTTGAAAGGTAGTGAGGTAGAGGTTAGCTTGGTTAAGGGAGAGGCAACCTTACTGTATCCTCAGATAAACCTACGGTAGAAGTTAGCGAAGCCTAGGAATTGTTGCAGTTGCTTATGTGAGCCAGGGGTCGGCTAATTAACGACCGCCTCCATCCCTTTAGGGTCCAGTTGGAATTACCAATATATATCTGTATTGTAACAGGCTGTTTTCAAGATTTCCAGTTAGGATTTAGATTACACCATAGCACAGAAACAGCCCTAATTAAAGTTACAGATGACCTCCTCTTGGCCTCAGATGATGGTCTGGTCTCTATACTTGTCCTGTTAGATCTTAGTGCTGCATTTGACACCATTGATCATAAAATTCTACTGCAGAGACTGGAGCAGACTTTGGGAATCTCAGGTACTGCCCTCCGCTGGTTTCAGTTATACATGTCCGATAAATTCCAGTTTGTACATGTTAACGATAATGACTCATTTCAGACAAAAGTTAATTATGGCGTTCCACAGGGCTCAGTTTTTGGGCGTATACTTTTTACCTTATATATGCTTCCTTTAGGGAACATTATTAGAAAGCACAACATACACTTTCATTTTTATGCAGATGATACACAACTTTATTTATCAATGAGGGCGGAAGAAATAAATCAGGTTGTGACCTGTTACTTCCTACTTCTAAACTCAGACAAAACCGAGGTTATTATACTCAGCCCTAAAGACATTAGAGACATTAGTTCCACTGATATGTCATTTTATTCACATATTAAACAAATCTCCAAAACAGCTTTCTTCCGCCTGCAGAACATTATGAAAGTTAGACTAGACTAGTTCATGCTTTTGTTACATCAAGGTTAGATTATTGCAACTCAGTACTATATGGATGTTCTAATAAGTCTGTTAAAACTCTTCAGTTTGAGGAACTGTTAAACACTGCTTGCCCTGGTAGGTTCATCTTAGTGACGGTGTTATGCCGGTCACATGCCATCAGGACTTCCGCTCGCTCGAGTGAGGAGTCTTCGTCATGAGGCACGGAGATGGGAGGTGTTTTAAGTTGCACGTGTGTGGCCCTTCCAAAATCTGATGTTGAAAACGAACTTCAAGTGATGCATGTTCTCTTGTTTGATGATTGGAAGGTGGGTAGGAGTCCTATCTTTCTAAACCTTTGAAGTTCACATATATAGGACTTGCACTGCCAAGACTGAGGTGAGGTGTATTTGAGAGAAGTGGTGGCAGAGGTGATGATCTATTTAACCAGCTAAAGTGGGACATAGTAGGCACAGATTTGCTACTACTTGTGTCACTGTCAGACAGACTGACTTCTCCAATCACATCCATTCACATTTTCACACTGCATTTCTTTTCATGTGTCTTTAACAGCACGGCTGTCAGACACAACATGGGGTTACCTTATCCAAGGAAACATCAACATGTAGACTAGCGGAGCTGGGACTTGAACACACAACCTTAAATTTGATAACAAATTTAAATTTGATAAATCCAAAGATAACACTACCATTCAGCTACTGTTGTCCCACAGTGTGTGCTGGGAGGGTGGAAGCACGCAACCATTTGAGTGAGGAGGTCAATGTGATGAGTCCTCCCATTCCTCGGGGTGGAGAGCACTTTGGCACCAATTGCCGGAATCTGCTCCTCCTAATGGCTTAAAGGGCTTAAAAGGAGCAAAAGGTTGCAGGGCAAACACGTCAGAGCCAGGAATAGGCTCTGGACAAGAAGAGGTTGCTGAACAGTTCAGAGCCAGGAGTGGGCTCTGGGTAAGAGGAGGTTGCAGGAGCAATGGTTCAGAGCCACGATTGGGCTCTGCACAAGACAAGATTCCTTGACAGCAGCCACTTTGCTATTCGCAACTGACAAAGTGTAGACTGGGTCAAAGGAGCTAAAGTTTGGTTACTTGAGCTAAGATGTGACTCAGTCAGCAGTCACAAGCAGAGGCAGCCATTGAGGGGGTCCTGACCAATAAGCAACATGACCAAGGTAAATGGGTTTTACCAAGGTCAACCCCTAAAAGGTCAAGTCCATCCATACGTGTTTTGTGGTTGAGGACTTGTCTTGGGTGTAGCCCATGATTTTGTTGACAGAGGTTTGCTCAAAGTGAGCATGGCTCTAGCCACTTTAGGAAACATAGTTAAACGCATCAGGCTGATCTTGGAACCTGAATCCGGCAGTGCTAAAATGTCTATGCACCCCCCACCCCGATGGCTTACAGGGTGTGTTCAAACATCGGCCTATGGGGAGCATGGGGAAGGAAGACGTGTTTTACAGGGTGCCACAGTTACTGAACTGGGCTAGGCTCAGGGAAAATCAACCTGTGCCCTATAAATAGCTGTAGCTGTCTCAGTAAACTGGGACTATGCATGGGGAAAATCAACCTGTGGCTCAATGGCAGGATGCAGGGAAGATCAACCTGGCCTGAATAAATAACAGTCAGCTCTTTATGCCTAGACTGTGCACAGGGAAGATCAACCTGTGGCTCACTGCTGATGCCTTAAAACTGAAATTATTGTGTTATTAATGCTGGGTGAATGGTTCAATTTGCTGTTAGTACACGAAACACCAATCAGCTAACACACACTAACACATGCTAATACATGCTTAACAGTAGGAAAGCACCATCAGGAAGCAACTAGAACCAGTAAGTTCAGCAAGTCAACCAAGCCAAAACTCGGCAAAAGGCAAAAAAATGACTTATTAATTATTTTTTTTTAAAATCTATGAAATATCAATTTGGGGATTCGATGTCTTCAGTATGATGCTAGGTGGTGAGAGTGTGGGTGTAGCTCTGACCGCAGCGATCGTATGAGGCAAGGTGAATTGATTTTGGCTCCTTTACCTGTGTGAGCTGGATAGGAGCAGCAGTGATCAGTAATCACAGTTAGTCGCAGTTTCCATGGAGGACCAATGAAAGGAGTCTTGGTGGCCCACACGGCCACCAAGGCTGGGAGGTGAAGGCAGGGACGAGACTGGAGTCTACCCTCCACGAGGGGCAGAGAAGAAAGAGAGAGAGAAGAAAGAGAAAAGAATTTTGGTCTGGAAGTCAGATATAAGGAGACATGGCATCAAAGGGAAGCAGCCAATGAGATTGTAGGATTCCGCCTTGTGTTTACGTTACATCTCTTTATGATCTGCTGTTTATGATGCAAAGGGATGTCATTGTTAGGACTCCCACCTCTCCAATGGAGTCAGGCTGTGGTTTTTCAATGTAGGCCATGCATGGAGGAGAATGGAGAATGCAGGCCACACTGGGTTAGGGCCCTGCAACAAAGTAAACTTAAAACTGACACACAAACTTGGCTGGACCCAAAAGCAGGCAACACGGAGACTTTTAAGTGATTTATTTCTAGGATATACAAATGACCCTAAACGGATAGTGCATGTGAATGGAAGGGAGACAGGACAGAGGGGGCACTCACAGCCAGAAGAAAGAGGGGCGAGTGTGCCAAAGCACAGCTGAGTCAGTGACGGCTGTGAGGAAGTGAGTGTGGTGGAGGTTACCAGTCAGTAGGAGGGGATGATAGTATGGAAGTCCAGAGGTGGGGAAGAACTGCAGAGCAATGTTCAGTGATGACGGTGAGTGAGGCTGGAGAGGGTGACGAGCTGCTGAGCGAGGTGCGGCGATGATGGTGAGGGCAGCTGGAGCAGAGGGAGAGGTCTCTTTTCTGTCTCTACCTCACCTCCCTCTTTTTCTTTCCCTCCCCCCTTTCTGTCCCCCACCTGTCCCTTGTCCCCCATTTTCCTCTCACCCCAACCAGTCAGATGACCGCACATCTTTGAGTCTCGCTCTGCCAGAGATTTCTTTAATATAGGCGGTTAGAAGTCTTGGTCCTTTTGGAGTATCAAAAAATTGGGTTAAACTTGGGTTATCTTGGAGGAGAAAGAGTCATAAGTGTTCAAAATTGAGGAGTTCGGTTGAATGATGAACGTACATTGTTGGAAAAAAACATGAGCAGACTTCAATCCCTGTTAAAAATGTTAAAAAAAAAGAATGAACAAAGGCTAGAGAGTTTAGTGAGCATGTGAGGAGTAAAAATGCAAATCGACGTAACGAGTTACCAGTTGAAACTGACAAGACACGTTGACACCAGAAAGCAGGAAACCAGGGTTTAAGTAGGAGGAGGCTGATTAGGTGATCGGAAACAGCTGTGCTGATCAGAGTCTCCACCTTGCCTGCCAGTGAACCTCCTGAAACACAGAGCACAACAGCACAAGAAACTTCCACAGGAAACTGCTTTATTTTGTTAAGGAATACTCAACAAATTAAAGCAGGAAATGAAAAAGCCGGAGGAGCTTTTTCATTTCCTAGACCAAAGATGAGACATGACAACTACAAACATGGCCACACCGCGGATGGATTTATTAACATGTGAATGATTGTATTCTTCTAGTCCCATATTTAAAAAGGAGCTCTAGAAAAAATGAAATCATTTTTAAACATTAATTTTTTTAAGTAAATACATGATCTGCCTTTTTTGTGAACATTATGGTCTTAACTGTGAGCAACAGTTGGAAAAAAAACACCTTTGTTTTGTTTTACTATGTTTCTATAGTGGATTAATATAACGGTTGTAAAATGTCATGATCCACCTATGCTCCTCCTACACCTCCCCCTTCTCTTCTGCATCCTCTGCGTGCATCCTCTACCTGCATGCAATCACCTCACCTGCGGCAGGAGCACACCTGCTCCCAATCATATCATTTATTCAGCTTTCTTATGCTCTGGTCCTGCTGCCACTCATTGCCACTTTGTTACAGTCTCTTCAGTGGTAATTTCACAATCCTCACAATTACTACGTGTTCTCTCATTTGTTTGCTGTTAACTTGTATGCTATCCTGTGCTCAGAGTTGTTCCTGATTGCATGCTGCTCTGCTACACTTCCTTTTTTTCCCTGGATCTCATCACTGCTGCTCTGGACTGCACCTCATCAGCTGCATAATGCCTCTTAATTTTATTTTGTAAATAAACCCAGCAGGTACCAATTCCCTTTGGCCAGGCACTCACTTCTCAGGGACAACTACTGGGCCACCACAAAAAAAGCTAAAGGGACATTTACAAACTTAACTCCCACTAAAATTGATGATCTTGTCAATAGTACAGTAATTGCACTACGTGAAACACTAGACTCTGTTGCCCCTCTAAAAAGGAAGGTAGTGAGTCAGAGAAGGTTGGCCCCTTGGTATAACTGCACATTACGCGCTTTGAAACAAACAACACGCAAGCTAGAAAGGAAGTGGCGTTCCACTAATCAAGAGGAGTCCTTCTTAGCCTGGAGGGATAGTCTGTTAACATACAAGAAAGTCCTCCATAATACCAGAACATCCTATTATTCATCTTTGATAGAGGAAAACAAGAATAATCATAAGTTTCTCTTGGCCAGACTGACACAGAGTCATAGCTCTGTTGAACCAACCATCCCACTAACTCTAGGTAGTAACGACTTTATGATATTCTTCACTAATAAGATAACCACCATTAGAGAAAAAGTTAATCTCATCCTGCCAATTAATAATACAGATCTGTTGTCCTTGCAACCACCTGTCGCATCTCATTTAGATAACTTCTTACCTATAGATCTCTCTGAGTTAAACGCCATAGTAGCAGGATCTAAACCCTCATCTTGCCTACTCGACCCCATCCCCACAACAATATTCAAGGAAGTTTTACCATTAATTAATAAGTCCATATTGTATCAAATAAATCTCTCTCTACTTACAGGCTACGTATCACGCTCTTTTAAAGTTGCTGTAATTAAACCCCTACTTAAAAAACCCACTCTTGACCCGGACGTTCTCGCTAATTATCGTCCAATATCTAACCTTCCGTTTATCTCTAAAATCCTCGAAAAAGCTGTAGCAAGCCAATTGTGTGATTATCTGTTCAGCAACAACTTGTTTGAGGACTTTCAGTCAGGGTTTAGAAAACACCATAGCACGGAAACAGCACTACTAAAAGTCACAAACGACCTTTTGAT
>JAFBJR010001404.1:39276-72615 GCA_016785285.1 Brachirus orientalis | reverse complement strand
AGAGGCCTGCTTGTAGTTCCCAGAGTCTCTAAGAGTAAAATGGGAGGCAGAGCTTTCAGCCACCAAGCTCCTCTCCTGTGGAACCAGCTTCCACTGTGGGTCCGGGAGGCAGATACTGTCCCTACATTTAAAGTTAGACTTAAGACTTTCCTTTCTAATAAAGCTTACAGTTAGGGCTGGTTCAAGTTAACACTGAGCCATTGCTTAATTATGCTGCCATAGGCCTAGACTGCTGGGGGAACAGCCATTATTCTTATTATTTTATATTATATAATATATATTATATTATATCTTATTATATAATATTATATTATTATATAATATAATATTAATAGAAATATTACTGCATGCATTGAATACATTTTTTCCATAAAATAGATTTAAATAATTTACATGGAATTTACATGGAATAGACTCAGAAAGGGCTAAATATCAAGATTGGGTAACAGTTTAAAATTTTGATTATGTACACATCACAAAAACATGAAAGTAGACCAGTGGTAAATATTATGGGGCAAATAATTTATGAATGATTTTCCTTTTAACTCAGCTGTATAGTAGTATATGAATGTTCCATCCATCTTAACTGATTTCCTCTGCTGTATTTCTCATACAGGCCTGTAGTCGCATGTGTCTCAGCCAATTATTTGCTGTACTAAATAATTCTAAAAAATTTTTGCTAGCTAAAAAATAGGCAGCAAAACACAATTGAGGGGGGCAATCCCCTCTGGTTCTGGCTCTGTGTTCTTAAAGTCTGCATTAAATTAATTTATTTATATGGGTGAGGTAATTGATGAATGGTATTAATATGTGTCAGTGGAGGAGCAGGCAAGACATATTATCTTGATGGCCAAATACAGTTCTATGGCGGGCTCGATGTGAGTCTGACATGCACACTAGGCTGTTGTTTATTTTTGCACATCACTCACCAAACTATCCCCTCACTTTACTCCTTACTGGCAACTATCATGAGACCTCAGTTTTTTTATTTACCCCCCGGAAATACCACCCTTATTTTAGTTACCCATCGCTTAAACTACACAATCCAATTGTGTAATCCACTTCCATTCACAGTTGGAGCCTGCGCAGATCCCATTTTGTCCATGAACCTTCTGACCCTTGTTCCACTGCCCTTGCCATCCACTTTTTTACCTCCTGGGCCCATACTTGATGGTACAGCCATGTCTCATCTGCTCCTTACACTTGCCTTACTCCACTGCTGGAATAAGACAGGTGTAATGTGTGGAGCCCAGTCCTTTCCGTCCAATGTAGGGGTTTCCCAAGATGTCACATAGCTTCAGAGCATTTGCTGCCTGCTCCAACGCTCCATTAGGTATGCACTTGCACCTAGATCTGGCTGTGAGCCCTGCATGCTCCACTGGCTTGTCCTTTGAGTCTCTCAGGCTCAGTAAGACTCTACACTTTGAATTTCTCCATGACAGATGGCAATGGGAGATGTAGTTGCCCTCATCGAATGTAGAGGCCCACTGAGAATTTTGACAATCACAGACCAGTTCTCCAAGGCTGTTCTTTTTTTGCACTCCCCAAACTTCCCTCAGCTCTCAAGACTGCAGACCTCCTCATTATCCATGTGTTCAGGCTCAACAGCATTCCCTAGGACATTGTCTCAGATCGAGGTCCACAGTTCTCTTCGCAGGTATGAAAAGCCTTTTGTCAGGTCTTGGGGGCAGAGGCCAGCTTGACCTTCAGTTACCACCTGCAGTCCAACAGCCAAACAGAGCAAGCCAAACAGAATCTCGAAGCAGTGCTCCACTGCATCACTGCCTGCAATCTGTCCTCCTGGTCCTCCTAACTGCCATGGATGGAATAAGGCAACTGCCTTTCATCCCCCACTACATGTATGACCCCATTCATGGCATGCTATGGATTCCAACCCCACATGCTAAGCACATGCTAAAATACACATGCTAAAATACAATAAAATCTCAAAGTAAAACGGATCATAACAAATAAATTGCAATCATAGTGTCACAATCTAGAGTCTGAGAGGGCTGGACCCAGATGCAAGCACGGCCGAGGCGCCAGAAAGTTTCAGCAGTTTTATTAACAGTACAAATAGAATGTGCCGGGTTGGGATAAGGGATTCCTCGGGAAGAGGGGGAAGGCGGCGCCGGTGCTTGTCCGTGGAAGGAGGGTGCAGTGCAGGCAGTACACAGAGCGGTAACCGCTCCTGCAGCAGTGAGCTTGGTCCCAATCAGTGCAGCAGTGTGGCAAACAGCAAACAGCAGACAGTGAATCCAAGCAGTGAAGAACAACACAGGCAAAACAGGGGCAGCCAAGCTCCTAGTAAAAGGAGATCAGAATTAATCCAAGGCAGGCGAAAGATACAAAACTAGAACTGAGGCCAAGATGATACAAGTTACCATACGAAGTGTAGACAATGAACTGGCGATGAGTCACCGGAAACCAGGAGTATAAATAGGAAGCAGCCTGATGACGAAACCACCCACAGGTGCACTCCAGCGCAGGTGAGTGGAATGATGAATCACCGCGGAGAAGGGGAAGGAGAGGAAAGGAAAGGTAGAGTAGGACCATGACACATAGCCTATTAAAACAGTAATAATTTGATTGGGGCAAATGGTATGAAATGCATTAGACATTAGTGGAAGACAAAATGTATTGTTTTTTTAATTTATTTTATTTTTATTGTCATCAGTTTAATATAGCCTATATATGTATATATATATATGTATATATATCACCAGCTGCAGCTCTGATTCACCCTCCAAAGCTGAAGGTGGCGCTAATGTGTATACTACACTGATTCCTTCGCCTAGTACTAACGCGCTTTGGAAAAACACAGAAGAAGAAAAATTTGAATCAGGGGGCGGGAAGCAACAGACGGCCTATAGAAAGGAAGGTTCTACCTACGCGGCAGCAAGTCAGCATCATCGGACTTATGGTAAGTTTTGGATGTTAATGTTTACTCACTTTTACTTCTTTTATACGTGTTTATGTGTTTGTCTCAGAGAGCGTAGACCTTCTAAATTATCACAGGAGTATTGTAAGCATTGGCAACTTGGTGACGTTAAGTCAGATATAGATTAGCAGCTAGCTGCTAGTTCTAGCCACTGAGCGCTAGTGATGGGAAGTTCAGCTCTTTTCAGAGAGCTCTTCTTTCGACTCCTGAACGGCTCTTCTGATATGTCTATGCAGGTTTGTGGTGGAACCTGCTCTTAAAATTATTTTCATTTTGCAGTGAAGGCAAAATGAAAATGCATGCATCTGGGTGCATGCATTTTCTAACATTTTCTAGCTAACTAACACTCCTGCTGGCGTTAATTAATGATGTATTATGGGATCAATAAATTCACATTCGTCTACCTAGATGATATCCTGTCTTTTCTCGCTCCCTCGACGAACATACAGTGCATCCGGAAAGTATTCACAGCGCTTCACTTTTTCCACATTGTGTTATGTTACAGCCTTATTCCAAAATGGATTCAATTAATTTTTTTCCCTAAAAATTCTACACACAACACCCCATAATGACAATGTGAATTTTTTTTTTTTTTTTGAGATTTTTTGCAAATTTATTAAAAATAAAAAAACTAAGAAACCACATGTACTTAAGTATTCACAGCCTTTGCCATGAAGTTCAAAATTGAGCTCAGGTGCATCCTGTTTCCACTGATCATCCTTGAGATGTTTCTACAGCTTAACAGACAGAGTTGCAGTCTCCAGACAGAGTTGCAGTCTTACACGCTCCTCTGTGCTTCTTTTCGAGCAGTCACCTCCTCAAAAACCCATAGAGACTGTGTTTGTCCCCCGGCCAACAAAAATAAATAAATCAACAAAATTAAATAAATCAGCATTTAACAGAAGAGGAGTTAGTCAGTCCAATCTAATACTAATCAACACCAATAATACAGAATCACAGAATCATCACAAAAACAGAATCATACAATAGCACACTTAAATGTGGACTATTAAATATAAGATCACTCTCCTCAAAATCAGTTTTAATTAATGATCTAATCATTGATAAACATATTGATTTAATATGCTTAACTGAGACTTGGTTACATGAAGAAGAATATGTTAGTTTAAATGAGTCAACACCACTCACACATTCTAACACTCAGCTCAGGCAGAGGAGGAGGAGTCACAGCCATTTTTAATACTAGTCTATTAATTAACCCCAAGCCCAAACCGGAATACCTATCTTTTGAAAGTCTTATCCTCAGTCTATCTAATCCTAGTTTAAAATCACAGAAACCGGTTCTGATAGTCACTGTTTATTGTCCACCTGCACCTTATACAGAGTTTCTGTCAGAGTTTTCAGAATTCTTAACTGAATTAGTGCTGAGGACAGATAAAATCATAATTGTGGGGGATTTCAACATCCATGTAGATGTTGAAAGTCTTAATTCTGCATTTAATTCACTGTTAGAGTCAATTGGTTTCACTCAGCATGTGAATAAACCCACTCACTGCCTTAATCACACCCTTGATCTTGTACTCACTTATGGCATAGATATAGAAAACTTAAATATTTCTCCCCAAAAACCCCTCCTAACTGACCATTATTTAATCACATTTAATTGCACAATAACTAACTACAATAACATTAAGAAAAAATACCACTACAGTCGATGCCTGTCTGATAATAACATTAATACTTTCAAAGAGACAGTGCAGCCGTTATTTAACTCTGTGTCATGTCTAAGTCCACCTGAAGTTAACAGTTATGATTTTACACCCACTTTCATTGATAATCTTGTTGATAATGCAGCAGCTTCACTGCGTACTACATTAGATAGTGTTGCCCCTCTCAAAAAGAAAGCGATGAATCAGAGGAGAGTAGCACCATGGTTTAACTCCCTTACTCGCTCTCTTAAACAGGCTTTACGTAGATTAGAAAGAAAATGGCGTTCCACTAATCGAGAAGAATCTCATGTAGCCTGGAAAGATGATCTTGTAGCTTATAAAAAAAGCCCTTCATAAAGCTAGAACAGCCTAGTATTCTTCTTTAATTGAAGAAAACAAAAACAATCCAAAGTTTGTGTTCAGCACTGTAGTCAGGCTGACACAGAGTCACTGCTCTACTGAGCCGTCTATTCCCTTAACACTGAGCAGTGACGACTTCATGGATTTCTTTGAGAATAAAATAACATCAATAAGAGAAAAAATTGACCACCTCCTCTCTTCTAGTGGTAATGAGAGAAGTTCTAGCACAATAATCTTAGAAGCACCAGACATACAGTTACACAGTTTCTCCCCTATAGATCTCCCAGAATTAACATCACTAGTATCCTCATCCAAACCCTCAACCTGTCAGTTAGATCCCATCCCCACCAAACTGTTTAAAAATGTTCTTCCATTAATTAATCACTCCATTTTAAATCAAATTAATCTTTCCTTATTAACTGGATATGTACCCCAAGCTTTTAAAGTTGCAGTTATTAAGCCCCTTCTTAAAAAAGCTACCCTCGTCCCAGTGGTTTTAGCCAATTATCGCCCAATATCAAACCTTCCTTTGATTTCTAAAATACCAGAAAAGGTAGTTGCAAATCAGTTATGTGAATATCTACATAGTAACAGGCTGTTTGAAGATTTACAGTCAGGATTTAGATTACACCAGCACAGAAACAGCCCTAATTAAAGTTGCTAACGACCTCCTCTTGGCCTCAGATAATGGTCTGGTCTCTATACTTGTCCTGTTAGATCTTAGTGCTGCATTTGATCATAAAATTCTACTGCAGAGACTGGAGCAGACTTTGGGGATTTTCTCTGCTGGTTTCAGTCATACTTATTCAATTCAATTCAATTCAATTTTATTTGTATAGCGCCAAATCACAACATACATTATCTCAAGGCACTGTACATAATAAGGCCAAAACCTTTACAATATTACAGAGAGAAAAGAAACCCAACAGTTCACACAATGAGCAAGCACTATCATCAGCATCAGTGGAGAGAAAAAACTCTGTTTTAACAGGAAGAAATCTCTGACAGAACCAGACTCAAAGATGTGCGGTCATCTGCCTCGACCGGTTGGGGTGAGAGGAAAATGGGGGACAGAGGAGAGGTGGGGGACAGAAAGGGGGGAGAGAAAGAAAAAGAGGGAGGTGAGGGAGAGACAGAAGAGAGAGACCAGGAGCAAATATACAACAGTTGTATCAAGTTTAGAATCAGTCATGTCATGGTTATAGAACGAGGTTGCGCCCAGCGTTCGGCAAAAGGCCTGACAGACTTGGGAGGAAAACTGGGGTCCCCGATCGGAGACATGTCCTCTGGAATTCCATGGAGCCGGAAAACATGCATAACCAGGTGAGAGGACTTGCTTCTGGCACAGGTTGAGCAGGCGGCCACAAAGTCTCGAACATCTCCAGCCATGGAGGGCCACCAGAAGCGTTGCTGCAGGAAGTGAAGGGTTCTGGAAACTCCAGGGTGGCAGGCCAGCCTAGAAGAGTGAGCACCTGGGACCGCACAGCAGCCGGGACGAAGAGACGGTAAGGGGGACCGTTCCCAGGGTCCGGTTCCAAAGACTGGGCCTCCCGCACGACTCTTTCGTCATCCCAGGAAGTGGCCCCGACGAAACAGGAGGTTCAGAGGTGAAGCCACCTTACTATATCCCCGGACAAACCGACAGTAGAAATTGGCAAAGCCAAGGAACTGTTGTAGCTGTTTACGGTTGGAGGGTCTAGGCCAATTAGCTACTGCTTCGATCTTTTTGGGGTCTGGCTTGAGCTGCCCCCCCGCCAGGATATAACCTGAAGGTAACAGAAGCAACATGGAACTCGCATTTTTCAGCTTTGACAAACAGTCTGTTTTCAAGGAGTCTCTGGAGGACAAGTCGGACATGTTGAGTGTGTTCTTGTGGGTTACGAGAGAAAATGAGGATGTTGTCCAGATAAACAAAAATGAACTGATTAAGCATGTCTCTAAGAACGTCATTAATGAGGGATTGAAAGACAGCGGGAGCGTTGGTGAGTCCGAATGGCATGACTTGATATTCAAAATGTCCTAAGGGTGTGTTAAAAGCTGTCTTCCATTCGTCTCCCTCGCGTATTCTGATTAAATGATATGCATTTCGCAGGTCCAATTTAGAGAAGATGGTTGCCTTGCAAAGTGGTTCAAAAGATGGGTCTATGAGTGGCAGAGGGTATCGGTTCTTGAGGGTTATGTCATTGAGTCCGCGGTAGTCGATACAAGGTCTGAGAGTCTTGTCTTTCTTGGCTACGAAAAAGAACCCGGCCCCGAGAGGGGAGGAGGAGGGTCTAATCAGCCCAGAGGCCAGGGACTCAGAAATGTATTTCTCCATGGCCTTCCTCTCGGGCCGGGAGATATTGTAAAGTTTGCTGGAAGGGAGAGTGGAACCAGGGAGAAGGTCAATAGCACAGTCATAGGGGCGGTGTGGGGGCAGTGAGAGAGCCTTGGTTTTACTGAATACCTCAGGTCGTGATACTCGGAAGTGAAAGATCAGGCGGTTCGTGTGCTGACGGGGAAGGGTGTGAGACTGGAGATGCAGAGCGTAAACAGTGGATGGGACAAAAAGTGCTCCAGTTAACTATAGCGGAGGTGAACCAATCTAGGTGAGGATTGTGCAGTTTCAACCAGGGGAGACCCAACACTATAGGGGTGTAAGGTGAAGCTATGACAAAAAGGGAAATTAATTCACGGTGATTGCCAGAGATTATTAATTCTACTGGGTCAGTTTGGTGGGTTACGGAGGTGAGGGAGCTACCATCAATGGCGCAAACGGATCTAGGGATGTCTATGGCGGTCAGGGGCAAGTCCAGAAGTAGGGCGAAGTCGGCGTCAACAAAGTTATCGTCTGCACTGGAGTCAATGAACACGGATAAGGTGTGTGTGGAGCCCTGGTGAATGAGTGAGGCGGCAAGAGTCATTCTGTGGGAAGAGCGGGGCTGGACGTCTGTCTTACTCACCCAGATGCCCTCCTCTCTGGATGAGCTGCCCCTGCGAGGTCTGATGGGACACTCGCGTCGTCGGTGACCAGTCAGTCCGCAGTACAAACAAAGTCCCAGTCGGAGTCTCCTCTGCCGCTCCTGGGGATCCAGACGGGTTGTGCCCAGCTGCATAGGTTCCGGGGGGGCAGTGGACTCAGGCGCAGTGGTTCTGGGTCCATTCAGTGGAGTGGAGTCTGGGGAAGGAGAGGAAGAAGGAGGAGAGACTGGCCAGCGCAGCGTAGACCCTAATCCCCTTCGCTCCCTGCGCCTCTCACGCATACGATTGTCTATCCGTATAGCTAGATTAATCAATGCCTCGAGCGTTTCGGGCACATCCCGAGTGGCTAGCTCATCCTTTAAATCATCATTTAGCCCCCTGAGGAAAATAGTCTTGAGAGCGGGTTCGTTCCACCCGCTCTCGGCTGCCAAAATGCGGAAATCAATAGAGTAATCCTTGATTAACAGTCATTAATTGATTCACTGTACTAGCCCCCTTCACGGAGGTATCAAAAATTCTAATCATCTCAGCACTGACAGAGTCAAAGGAATTCAGAATTGGAGAGTTTGATTCCCATAAAGCATTTATCCAGAGCGCAGCCTTTCCTCTGACTAAATTATTCACATAAGCCAAGCGGGAGCTATCAGAAGTAAACGAGCTGGGCTGCTGGCTGAAGACAAACTTACATTGTCGAAGAAAGCGTGAGCAGACGCCGACCTCTCCCCAGTAGCACTCCGGAGTGGGTATGACAGGTTCTCGGGGAGAAGGAGGTCCCGTACGTTGAGGCGGCTGTGGATCCTGATCCGCCGGAACAGGAGAAGGGACAAGAGGAGTAGGAGAGGACGCCGGCTCGCCGCTCAAGTGACGAGCGAGGTGAGTTACGCTGGTGCTGAGAGTCTGGATAGCCTCCATAATGTCACCCAGGACCTGGTCGTGCCGGGAAACCGTAGCTGCTTGCGTCGCGATCGTTTGTCTAAACGCTTCTATCTCTGCTGGGTCCATAGTGGTCAGCGCGTACTGTCACGGTTCGAAAGAACCATAAAAAGGGAAAACTAAGAGAGGACCCAAAAAAGCAGGGACGAGTAGATAAAGGGAAAAAAAAGGCAATTTAATATTCCAGGAACTAAAAGGTAACCAGTCCAAAACAAAACACAAAACGCTGAGTCTGGCCGGCTGGCAGGGCAGAGCTCAGGAACTCGGGAGTCTAGAAAAAAGGGAAACGGGAGATCAGGATACTCAGAAATAATGCACGAACACGAACTACACAAAAACAGGAGAGAGAATGCGACTACAGAATCGAGTGTCTCTAGGATTACCAATAGACGAACACATGACGCGCTGATGCCAGACAGCAGGAAAGCCCAGGTATAAATAGGCGGTGATGATGAGAAAATCACGGACAGCTGCGGCAATCAGACACCCTGCTCCACCTGCCAACCAGCCTCCTAAAAGCAAAGAACAAAACACTTCCCCAGGAAACACAAAAAAAAACAACTTATCAAAACAAAGCAGGAAGTGAACAAGAGGGAGAGGCAGCTCAAGCCCGACAGAACCTGACAACTACAGTGTCATTTATACAAGCAGCAGCAAACATTATTGATAAGAAATGATACTGATGAACTTTTAATCAGAGCATAGTAATAATGACAGCAGTATTATTGTTATTGATATATATTGTTACTGATAATAATAATAATAATAATAATAATAATAATAATAATAATAATGTCATCAAAACTGGATCTGGATCCTGCAGCCTGCAAGATGAGGACAGAGGGAGAGAGAGAAGGGAAGGAAGCAGACATAGACTTGGGAAGGAAGAAAAAAAAATAAAATAAGGTTAATGCCACATAATTAAGTCACATTCATACCCTGAGTGTGAGAGAGTGAGTCTGAAAGAGTGAGTGTGAGTGCCCTACAGGAAATCCCCCAGCAGTCTAGGTCTATAGCAGCATAACTAAGAGATGGTTCAGGTTTCCCTGAGCCAGCTCTAACTATAAGCTTTATCAAAAAGGAAGGTTTTAAGTCTAACTTTAAATACAGAGACAGTGTCAGCCTCCCGAACCGACATTGGCAGTTGGTTCCACAGGAGAGGAGCCTGGTAACTAAAGGCTCTGCCTCCCATTCTACTTTTATGGACTCTGGGAACTACAAGTAAACCTGCGTTTTGGGACCGAAGTGATCTGTTAGGCTGGTGAAATTAAATCTTTAAGATATGATGGGGCCTGATCGTGAGGAAGAGGATTTTAAATTGAATTCTAAACTGTACAGGGAGCCAGTGTAGAGAAGCTAACACTGGGGTGATGTGGTCTCTCTTACTAGTTCCTGTTAGAACTCGTGCTGCAGCATTTTGAATTAAATTATTAGTTATAAATTACAGGTATAAAACATTTCAATCATCCACCAATTCAGTCTCTTTTATTTACAGTATCTCAGTTAACAAGGTGTCCTAACTTGGAGCAACAGAAATACTCATCAACATGGAAAACATAAAGACAGTTGATAAAAATTCATTTTACAATGTAAGTGTATTTTAGATTGCACTGCATGTACTGTACATGCATACCTCTATAAAACTCTTTATAATTACAGGTATAAAACCATCTGTAAACCTCTTCATATGTCACATAAAATAGTTCATATCAAATAATTACAGGTATCAAAACATTTTCATCGTCAGTCCCTTTTATTTGCAGTATATCAGTTAATAATAGGCTGCTGAACTCCAATGGTGTAACTGCATTCATTTTTTCACAATGTGAAACACGTCCTCAAGCAACATCAAGTCCTCTGTGTGGGGTGTATCTACACTGTTGAGGGGTTTATTAAGGAAAGATGAGGTCATAAAAAATTCCAAATGGCTTACTCTACCATCAGTTTAAGCGGAGGGGTAGGGGGTGAGACATGTTGAGGCACATATCTAAACATAGTGTTTTTCATTGGTTTCTTACTTTTATTCTGTTTTTAAATTTGCGTTGTCTGAACCTTACATAAGTAGGGTCTTTAAAAATCACTAGGAAAATCAATGAATAGAAGTAGGCCGACAAAGGTTTCAGAAGTGAACAGGTGGGTAACGCCAGTCTCTATTTTGCATTTTGTTTCTATTTTGAAACTTAAATGCAAGTAAATAAATTCATCTGTTGGGGGTTTATTAAGGGAGGTCGGGTCATTAAAAAAGGCCCATTCTACTATCTGTTCAAGTGGAGGGGTCAGACATGTTGAGACATGTGTCTAAAAACTAATGGTAAAATACAATTAGTTTAGCCTTACATACCTTTGTTTTCAACACAACATTGGTGCTAGTAATGGTCTGAATGGGAGGTATACTGCAATTATTTCCTCACAATTTGAAACAAGCCCTCAAAAGTGGATTGAAGCATTATGTTTTTCATTAGTTTCTTACTTTTATTCTGCTTGTAAATTAGTGTCTAAACCTTGACTTACTGGACTGGACAGACCTGGAAATTCAGTGTTGGGACGAATGCAGTTTTTCCCAACCGACACACAGTGAGTCTGCTTGCACTACAGCTTCATTTCAGGGGTTAAGGACAGAACAGTCTAATACATCAAGAAGTGTTGAGGATCATGAATCTTGAATATTCAGAAAAATTTCATTAGAAAAAAAACAGATCGGCTATTATATTAACCAGTTAAGACTAGATCAAAAATATCAAAACATTCAAAAATAATTAATAAGCATCCATAAATTGTTGCATATCTTTAAGCAGAAAATAAGCAGATAATTCGAAAATAATCTGTACTACCAACATCTGTTAATACAATTACCAACATCTGTTAATACAATTTTAAAAACTGTCTAATATCATTAAGCATGTCACATAAATGTGCAAGCAAATCAAAATATGGTACAGTAGGTGATGCAAAATTGTCATCAGTGATCATGAATATGTTGATTCATCCTCTCCCCCAAAAGTTGGTCTGATGTAGAAAACGAATTTGAAGAATGTGAAGAATTAGAAGAAAACAGAATTAGTGATTTAGAAGAAGAGGATTTTCAAATGACCCTGGCAGAGATTATTGATGTTTTGCAAAATATGGAAAAAAGAAATGCCTCAGAATTTAAAGAATTGGATATTGACTCACAATCTCCTCAAACGGGTGGTGATACAATGCTTCACAGACAACACAATTCATCTGTAAAACCCCAATTACCCCAAGCAACAAACATTTTACTGCAAGTACAGAACAAACGGCTGAATTGGCTGATCATATAAAAAGAGCGAGAGGGCAGCGCAATTTTAATATAACAGAGAGGGAAAGATTTAACGTCTTGAAATTAGACAACGTATGTCTAAATTTGAGAAACATCTGGGTGTTAAAATCCTTGTTTTTCACCACAACTCTGGAACCAAAAAATTGGAAATGTATCAGACACATGAACTCCATTCAAACACAGTATGGCTCTATCTGTATGAGGATCATTACCATATGATTCAAAACAAAACAGGATTTTGTTGTGTGTAAGTTCTGTTACAAGGGTTACACAGGCAAGGCCTTCCACAAGTGTGTAACGTGTGCCTTTCTGACGATTGTTACAAACACCAAAATTCCACAAGGATACGCTGCACCGACTGTTTGCGCCTTTGCCGATCTGAGTTTTGTTTAAAAAGTTTAAAAACATAAAGCGATTGAACAAAACCAGCATGGCAAAAAATTCAGACCTTGCAATAAAACCAAATATTGTGAAAACTGTGGCCGTCTGTATGCCGTGAGTTACAAACCAAATGCTCATCATAAATGCCAAAAGGGTGGATGCGGTCATTGTGGTGAGGCACTGAAATTAGACACGGTGCATAACTGCTTCATTCAACCTCAGAAACAATCTGACCCCCAAACTAAATATGTGTTTTATGACTTTGAAACAACAGCAGAGAATGGTAAACATGAGGCCAATTTGTTTGTGTGATCAATTTCGAAAACAACATATGATGGGCCTCTGGCCGATCATGGGTTGAAATCTTTGTGCAAAAATTTAGACAACCAAAGTACAAAAATCACACATTCATAGCTCACAATGCATCGGGTTTTAACAACTACATTCTATTAGACTACTTTACCAAACAGGGTATTACCCCAAGATTAAACATGTGTGGAAGTAAAGTCTTGTTAATGTATGACAACCAATTTAAACAAAGATGGCTTGATTCTTTCAGCTTTCTTCCAATGCGCTTATCAAATACTCCTGCAGCCTTAGGTTTTCAAGACTTCAAAAAAGGCTACTTCCCACACTTGTTCAACACATCTGAGAATGCTGACTATGTAGGATCATACCCTAATCCACATTATTATGGGTATGACAACATGTCCGAAAAAGAGGGGGTAGAGTTCTTACAGTGTGTCTTACAATACAGTGTGTTATGAGATTTTTTTCAATTCAATTTTATTTGTATAGCACCAAATCACAACATATATTATCTCAAGGCACTGTACATAGTAAGGCCAAAACCTTTGCCCATTGTCGGTGTCCACCGAGCGAACAGGCTGCCACCCATCACAGCACCCCTGGAGAGCTGCATCAAGATGGGCCATGGCCACACCCACCCCGGTCACCCCCCGATGGAGTGAGGGAGGGCCGGACCCCCCCACAATCATCAGCAACCCGGGGCCGCCACAGCCGTCCCCACCCAGACTGCCAACCCCCACCCAGCCAAGGGCCAGGGAGGAGGGGGGTTCCAGGTGGACACTCATGCCCACCCCCCAGCCATCACCTATCAGGATTTGGTGGTGTGTGTGTATGTGTCTGTGTGTGTGTCATGTGTGGGGTGTGTATATTATGTTATGTCTAACATGCAATTAAAACTGGGGGTTAGAGAATGTGGCACAGACCCCCCCACTGCTGGCAGACAGTGGAGCTGTCGACATGCCCCATCCCACCTCCCCAGACCCTAGTGTCGTGAAATAAAAATTGAGGGATAGCAGCTGCCCGACAGGGAAGACAATGGGGAGTGAAGCCACCCTGTGGGACTCCTACATTCCCATACACACACAGGGGTGTGTGTATGGGAATGTACTAATCCTGGGGTGGCTACACAGGGGATGAGAACGAGCAACCACCCACATAGGGTGCCACACTACCCCATCCCACCCCGATCCCCAACTGAGAATGGGCCAGGCGTGTTCAGGCAGGACCATTCTGTGGGCCCCCGGGAGTACCACCGCAGTGAAAGAGCAAGATCCACTCCACAGGGGAAGGAGGCCCAGATGAGCACAGCCACCCGGAGCACCCCACCCATAACCCAAGGGCGGCCCAGACCAGGTCCAAGCTCCAACCCCCCAGCCACCAAGGATCCCTAAGGCCGGATAGCCACCCCGCATCCACCACCATATCCCCCCCGGGACAGGAATAATGCCAGCCCACCCCAGAGGACCGCCGGGCCACCACAGTAGACTCCGCCCCACCCCACCAGAGAGCGGACCCAGGGGGACACCCACCCTCCTCGGCCGCAAGAAGACCCATCCCCAGGGGTCCACGGGCGCTAGCGTGCAGAGATCCCCGACACGGAGGCAACCCCGCCCAAGCCCATAGTCCACCGCCCCAGGCCCCCCCAGGCCAGGACCACTCCCAACCCACAACCCCCCACCGACCCCCACAGGGGAGACACACAGCCACCAAGAGGCATCAGACACAGTCTCCCCCCTACCACAGGAAGCCACCAAGCAGCTCCACCATCCAGGAATCCCGACCCACAGCACAGGCACCCACCCAGGCAGGGCGCTAACACCCACTCGCCCTAAGTAATATAGTTTATTAATGGTGCCCATGTTAAGTCAAAGTCAGCCAATCGGTTTTTAATGGAAGTGGACATTCTCTCCATAGTGATGCAGTCCAGTAGTAGATTTCTATATTGGTGTATGCTTAAAGTTTTTTTTTTTTGTTTGTTTTTCCAATTCATGAGGATAGTGTTCTTGGTGATGCTTAGGCTAGTGATTAGCACATGTGCCTTCCCTGTCTCCATATTTATTTGAGTTAGGTCCCCCAGTATGCATAGTGTGGAGGATGTCCGTATGGTGTATCCAAGACAAGCTGAGAGGTCCTCACACACCCTACACCAGAATGAATTTACAGGTGTACATAACCATAAAGCGTGCATGTAACTATCTACTATGTTGTCGCTACAGTTTAAGCAGGTGTTTGATTGTGAACATCTTGAACATCCTTTGTCCTGTGTAGTATATTCTACGTAGAGTTTTGTATTGTATAAGTTGTAGGTCTGGGGTTTTAATTAATTTAAACATGTGATTTAATATTTGGGTCTAGAAGTTTTCACCTGAGCTAATGGATAGGTCTGTCTCCCATTTTGAGGTTGGTAAACTGATTGTGCAATCATGTTTTGTTAATAGTGCATGTGTCTTGAATAGCATTTTAGGAGATGTGAGGTTGAGGAATTGTTTTATCACTGGGGGTGGCTCTTGGTCCAATTTGCTAGTGCTAAACCTCCCCCGGACTGCAGATTTAATTTGCATGTATTCCAAAAATTTACTGCTATTGATATCATATAGTTCTACCAGTTTCTGAAATGGTATGTATATGTTGTCTTGGATTATTTTTTCCAAGTGCCTTATTCCTTTTTCTTTCCATGATGTGAAGTTTAACATTACCTTATTCTGCAGGATGTCTGGATTATTCCAGATTGGGGTGATTTTACAGGGGATATGTGGGGACCTAGTGATTTTGATAAATTCCCACCAAGCTGACAGGAAGGCATTTATGTTTATGCTTTTAAAGCATTGATGTCATTTGATGAAGGCTGATGAAGGGCAAGTCCGAGATTTGAATTTCTTGACAGAATGTTTGTTCAGTATCCAGCCATTGATTGTCTAGTGGGTCAGATTTGATCCAATTATGGATATACTTTAGTTTGTTTGCCAGAAAGTAATTATAAAAGTTCGAAAGTTCCAGACCACCACTATTTTTTTTTTGTTTTTTGTAGAGTTTAAACTAATGAGTGGTGGTTTGTTTTTCCATAGGAATTTTGAGATGGCAGAGTCTAATGCCTAAACCAAATTGTTTGGTCATTGAAAAGAGGTAATTTATTTTTGGTAGGGCCATCATTTTTATGGTGGCAACTCTTCCCATTAGTGATATGGGCAAGAAGTTCCAGCATAGGATGTCGTCCTCTATTGTTTTAAGTAGAGGAGTATGGTTTAATTGTGTTAGATCTGATAGCTTGGAAGATATATTAATACCCAAGTATATAATGCCACCTGACTTGAAGGGAATGGATAGTGACGTTTGGAAGTCAGACATGATGGGTAGGATGATTGATTTTGTCCAATTTATTGAGTAGTCAGAAGCTGAGAATTTATCAATCAGTGTAATAGTCCTGTGATGGACTGGCGACCTGTCCAGGGTGTACCCTGACTCTCTCCCTATGTCAACTGGAGTTAGGCACCAGCACCCACAGTGACCCTCAGTGGATAAAGTGGTAGAAAATGAATGAGAGAGTGAGTGTAATAGTCTCAGAGAGCGAGCTTGGTGAGTTTTGAAGGAAAAGTAATACATCATCAGCATACAGGCCTATTTTGTGACATAGGTTTTTGTTTTAATACCTATAATGTTTCTGTTTGCTTGAATTGCGGATGTGAGCGGTTCAATAAATATAAAATAAATAATGATGGAGAGAGTGGACAACCTTTTCTGGTGCCCCTCTGGAGGGTGAAGCTTGGGGAAGTTTGACCGTTAGTCCTGACAGAGGCTCTGGGTGAACTATATAAAATTTTGATCCAGGAAATGAAATTCTCTGAATCCAAATTTATGCATTGTAGCAAAAAGGAATTTCCAGTTTACTATATCCAATGCTTTTTCTGCATCTAATGAAATAACAGCTGCCCTAAGGTTGTTGATTGTGCAATAGTCTTTTATATTCACTAGTCTGGGTGTATTATCTGTTGAATGTCTGCCCTTAATAAATCCTGTCTGGTCTGGGTGAATTATGGAGGGGGTATTTTTTTCTAGTCTCTTTGCTAAGGCTTTGCAGATGATTTTGAGGTCAGCGTGTATGAGCGAGATTGGACGATAACTGGATGGGAGTGTGGGGTCTTTATCAGGTTTGAGGTGGAGACAGATGTGTGCTGTGTTTATGTTTGGGGGGAGAGAGCCACTTTCCTTAATTTTTATTACCATTTTGTAGAATAATGGTTCTAGTATAGACCAAACATTTTTGTAGTATTCCACTGGGAATCTGTCTGGTCCCGGGGGTTTCCTGTTTGGCATGTGATCGGGAGCTTCATGGAGTTTCACCGAGATAGGAGACTCCATAATATTGACCTGTTCATTATTAAGCTCGGGTAGATTTATAGAGTTAAGAAATGTGTTTACCTCTGTACTAGATGAGTCATTGCTGGATGAATATAAGCTTTTATAAAAATCTCTAAAAATTATGTTGTCTGTCTTTATGTTGTCTGTCTTTTAATGAGTGAATAGTTGTTTTTTCTTTATTAAGTTTAAGTTGATTAGCCAAGAATATGTTTGATTTGTTACTATGTTCAAAGTTTTCCAGGCATAATCTATCAAATGAAAACAAATAATTTTATTCAATTTAAGTTTTAATTTTATTTTTTTTGTTTTATTTCTGATTCAAGTGAAATGAGGAATAAGAGATTATTTTACCCCTCATTACTGCTTTTGCTGTCTCCCAGAGGATACATGGTGACATTCCTGGTGTGTCATTGGTTTCCAGAAATGTTGTCCATGTTGTGTGTTACCATAGACATGTATGGACCCAAGTAAAGAGCGGAAGCAGCGAGTTCAAAAAGGGGAATTGATGATTTAATTATAACAAAAATATGAATCATTTAGCCAAACAAAAAGGATAACAAAAGGCGAAGAGGCTGGCTGGCTGGCCGGGGTGAAGCCTCTCGAACAGGCACACTGAAGGGGGAGAAAAAACAGAGGATTAGGGTAAAGTCTCTCAAAAGGGCAAACCTAGTTCTGGCGTGACGGTCGTGGTACCGCGGAGACGGTGAGACGTGCTGACAAGAGCCACAGAGGAAAGCAGGGGTTTTAAGGGTGATGATCAGGTGAAGATGATTTGCAGGTGCGCAGGGAGAGACTCCACCCAGCTGCCCAGTCAAGCCTCCTGCAATCACAAGGCAGAAACAAGGTCGCACAGGAAGTGGACAGATCAAAACAAAAGGCAGGAGGCGTTTGGAGCCGGACCCTGACAGTCCACTCCCTTTCAAAGTATTTGATGAAATTTTGGTCATTTAATAATGATGTATTAAATTTCCAGTTCCTGGTATGTGGTGTGCCAGCCTTTTTTATTATATTCAGTGAAACTGGTGCTTGGTCACTAATAGTGATAGGGTGAATCTGAGTGTCCGTGATATCTGATATTGCCATTGATCAGAAAGAAGTCAATTTGTGAATAGGAATTGTGAACAGGTGAGAAGAAGGTGTATTCTTTGACAGCTGGATGACAGCAGCGCCAAACATCATAAAGACCATAAACACTCATGTATTGTTTAAGTGTTTCTGTCAATTGCCAGTCCCGTGGTGTTCCTGCTAAGCCTGTCAAGTTCTGGGTTAAGTGCCATGTTGAAGTGCCACTATGAGTGTTTTGTCTAGGTGGGTAGACAGTGAAGAGAAAAAAGTGTGGAGGAAGGAGGGGTCATCAAAATTTGGTCCATATATATTAGAAATGCAGAAATCTGTGTTACTGATTACTAGGTTAAATATTATATATCTACCTTCTGGTTCTGTAAAAGTGTTACTCCTCTCTGTTTAGAGTTGTAGTTCGCTGAGTAAATGTGAGGGAATCTGACTTAGAAAAGTGAGTCTCTTGTAGTAAGACAATATCTGCTTGTAGATTATTTAAGTGATTAAGGACTTTTAGTCTTTTGTGCTTAGAGCGGATTCCACGTACATTCCAGGTGACATGCCGGAGTGTCTGTGTCATTTGAACTTATCTACGTATAGAGTGTAAGCTGTGTGTATTCTGCTGAGAAGTGTGCGTGCGTGTCTAGCTACCTGTATAACTGAGGTTATGAGCCTATGTGAATATGTGGATGTAAGTGTGTGCATGTCCCTTTGTGTGTCTGTATGTGTGTATGAATGCGCGCCTGTGGTGTGTGTATGTGAGTGTGTGCACTTGTACCGGTGTGGACAAGGTCCTAATCTTAATGTGATTGTTAGGTATAATATACATATGGTGAATAACAATGGAAAATTTAACACAATAAAAAAAGACAACATAACGGAACACATAGGGAAACATAAGGAAATGCGTAGTTAAAAACAGAGAACAAAATATACTGTGTACAGAGAACAAAAGTACTGTGGTGGGGTTATTTTTATTCTACTGAGACGTGTATTTATAGACTGGTCGTGAATATTGGTTTTGAAGTTAATAAGTGGAGAGAAAGAAAGAATAACAGGTTTTAATTAATGGAATATCATTTTGTTTTGTTGATGGGCAACAGACCTGCAGTTCAGAAGAGCCAGGGGGGTACCTCTTTATCCCGGTACAGCCGACTGTTCACGTATAGTTTGTCTACAGTGATGTCTGCCTGGGACCCTTCGACAATGAACTTTTTCCTCAGTGGGAACAGCCTCCTGCATCGCTCCAGGATCTTTTTAGGGAACTGATCATTAACACAGAAATCCGTTTCTCGCAGCTCCCTGCCCCGGCTCTTCACTAGCTCCTTCTGTTCGAATTTGGCCACAATCAGGCACAGGCGGTGGCCATCCTGCCGCTTCCCTCCTAAGCGATGCACCTGGTGGAAGGAGATGTTCTTGACGGTGTCAGCTGGGAGTTTCAGCTGCTTTTGTATAAAGTCTCTTATCATTACTTCTGGATCCTCTTCAGCTTTTGTCTGGGATCCTGGCGAAGATCAGGTTATCTCTCATGCTGCTGAAGATCGATTAAGGATTCCTTTATGAATTTGTTTTCTGCAGAGAGACGTTTTGTTTCTTCAGTGAGAGATTTTATGGAGAGATTCAGTGAGAGATTGGTAGATTTCTACCAAAGTGAGTCGAGCGTCAAAGCTGGATAGTTTGCCATTTATGGAGGTAAGAATCTCCATAAATTCGCTGTCGGGGAAAGATATTGCTCCTGGTGAGTCTTCCGTGCGGCTTCTTTTGGATGAAGGAGTGGTCATTGTTTTGGTTGTTTTCCCCATGACTAGCTGGTGAAAACACTAATTAATATAGCCCTCTAAGTCCTCCAGCCTCCTATTTTTTTCCTGTGAAAGAAAACTTGATAGACAGACTTCCTTTTTTTTCCCTTTTTGTAAATTTTAACCTTGATTTGCTGGCTATTTCGTAAATAAGATGAAGTGTTTGGTCTAGGTGTTGGCATGTTTGGTTATACACATGTCACATGTCATGTAATCTCGCGATACTACATCTACGCCACCCTCCGTAGATGTAGTATCGTTTTTTTCAATACTTTTTGCGTTAATACTTTTTGCGTTAAAGGCACCAGAAACAGATCTAATGTTGATTTTACACATTCTTTTGACATATTGTGTACCAAAGCCATTCTTGCTAGAATATATCTTTGGTTCTTGTCTTGCTACGTTTAGTCGACTTCCTTCGCCTCGCTTGTGTATTTTTCTTCACCTTGGTGTTGGGCTTCTTATTTAAAACTCTGTGCCTTTTTTGGTTTGGGAACTCCCCTTTGTCCAGGAGGTCGTTTTACTGAATGACGCAACATTGTCATTATTCCTGACCCATTTTGCTGTCTGTTGCTATGGTCAACAACTTTGGTAATCATGTCTGAAACAATTTTTTAGTGGCTGTTTTCAGATGCAGGGCAGTGACCATAAATCCTTTCTTGAGCAAAGGAAAAGCTAGTCTAAACAAGACATGGAAAATACCTCCAAGTCCTGCTCCATATTGTGAGTTGAGACCACTGTACCTCGGTAAATCCCCACCGGCTTGAGCCGCGTAGTACGCTACATATTTGTCTATATTGTTGACATACGGTTGATACATTCTTGCTCCTTGTTTAAAAGTGACGTTTAACCAGTCCGAAGTGTAGTTTTATTATTGTTTCTCCATATGTAAAAGGTATGTGTTGGTTCTGAACCAACTTGAGCAATAAATATATTTTATTTATTGTGTTTTATACAGCGTACGATAGTGTGGTTTGTCATACATTCTTGTTATCATTCAATTGTTTACTACAGTAATGTGCACAACTCTTAAAAGGGGGGCGCAGCTGTCTCCCACAGTTTTATAATCAACAATGTCGGTAAAAAACAAAAATATTGTACATTCCCACTTCTATATCTGCAGGATGTGGTGCCATATAAAATTCTGGCAGTATTTCTTCATCAGTTGATATCGTATCCTCTGCAGTTTCAAAGACTTCCCCGAGTATAAATCCCAACATCTGAGCAAGTTTTCCTTGAAATGTTAACTGCAAGTCTCTTATTGGTAAAAATATTCTATTTTTAATGGTATTATACTGAAGTTTGATATAGTCCATACCGTTAATGGTCAGGCATTTATTTATTTCTGTTATTTTCTGCTGCAGAATTGAGTAGAATCCAAGGGTTGCTGTTAGACAGGCCCTCTTGTTTGTTTCTTTGTCAAACACAACAAATTCTGCATCTTTTGGTGAAAGCTTGTCCATGTTTTAGGATATTGAATTTCTATTAGCCCCACTTCATAAGGCACATTACACTGAAAAGGCTGGGGTAGCTTAGTTCTAAAGTTTGCTATTGTGTTGTCGGGGTAAAACGATGTAGAAGAATTGCTAGGCAATGTAACAAAAAACCCTCTCTGTCCATGTTGGGATAACGTCTTTGTATGCCACTTGTTTCGAATTCGTTACTGTAGTTGAATGATTTGTTTCTCCAAAATCCAAGTTAAATTTATCAGGCCATCTGACCTATTTAACTAATGCCATATTCTGAATCCTTCTTTTCTTCCCAGATAAGATATTTTCTATTTTAAAGGTTTGTTCTTTATCAATAATAATTTTTTGCAGCTCTGGTCCTCAAAAGGTCCCATCTAATATCTCTCCATCATAGTCTTTTAATGTGTAAACAGGAGGTATTTGTGGTACACATTCCGCCATAATAATAAAAAAATTGTCAGTATAATTCTGTTTATAACCTTTTTTAAAAGAACCTCTCAATTTTGTCTTTCAGAACGTCAACATATCGTCTGGAATTATTGGCCGTTAAAAATCTCCACATCTTAGTTTTTAGAGTCTTATTGAAACGTTTAACGACACACGCCTTAGTCTCGTTGGATGTGGTAAAGTGTATAATTTCATACTTTTTGACTAATGCGTCAAATTCCTTGTTTATGAATTCCTTTCCTTTGTCTGTCTGTAATTTCTGAGGTATCCTGCCTTCATCTTTAAATGCCTCTGCAACACATCTACCGCTTTTATTTTTCAGACGACGCACCTAAGCATATTTTGAAAACATGTCAATACATGTTAATAAATAACGTACTCCCTCATTTTCTAAGGAATAAGACGACATGTCCACTGGAACTGTCTATCTATTTTGTTTACTAAAACCCTATTTCTTTTAAAATGCACAGGAGCAGTTTTGTGAGTATTTTCGAACACAGCCAGTATTAGCTTTTGTATACCATATCCTCCTTCATTTTTCGGGTCATAGTAGTTATAAAGAATAAACACTCATTGTCTGTGTTTAGGAATTTTTATTTCTGACTTTTTGTAGGAAAATCAGATTTATTTTATTTATTTTATTTTAAAAAGATAAGCATTTCAAAAACTCAAAACAAGCATTCAATAACATTCATGCTTTGTTTTCCATTTAACATTGAAACACAAAAATCTATACTAAAGGCACAGAAGCATGCTACGTGACCTCTGTGAAATTCATTGTCGTTTGAAGGAAGACAATTTAAAACATCAGCAAGAGTACATTTTATGTGAAAATCATTATCATTTGAAGGAAGACAGTTTAAAACATCAGCAAGAATAGATTTTACATCCACGTATTTGTTGGCAACAGTTTGCACCAATCATCTCTTGGTTGTCTTAGACAGTCTGATTGTCTTTTAAATTCAGGACATTTTGTAACATCTATACCATGTACAGCATTATCTACACCATCACACATCAAAATCCTCTACATCTGCCCGTCATGATTAGTGAGTTGGGCAAAGTGGTGCAAACTCAGACTGCGTTAAGTATTGAACTGAAATGCAAAAACAGAACCATGGAGAATTTGACCGCTTTGTGGAGGAAGATTGATGGTTGAGGACCAGTACAAAATTACTGAGTATAACTGGATGGACTGAGAGAAGCAAGATTGGAATGTGCTCCTCTGCTCTAAAACCCAAACATCAGAATCTTATCAGCTGGCAAAGGCCAACTGCCCCTGTTTTCCTCCAAAAGAATTTACTAGCTGGCTGGTCTTCAAATTGTTTGCTTCTTACTCCACCCCCATCTCAAGGACTCCTCTGGACCCGACATGCACACAGGCAGACTCTGGTAACAACCTACCAACTGCACACACACCCGCACACTCCCTCTCCACTCCCCAACTAATTGATGTTTGTATGTGGTACATGGGTGTGAAATTCTAATTTCCCAGAGTTTTGGGATCAATAAAGTAAAGTAAGTAAGTTATATATAGTGTACTGCGTCTTCACATAGTTTATTGCACAAGAGATGTTCCCCATTTTAAGGTTGTTTTTCACTCCAAATTTTCAGGGATTCTTAAACTACGGCGTTAAGTTTCTCACTTCCACTTGTTAACTGTTTCAGCCTTGTTATGAGAAACGGTGTTTTCAGCCACTTCTTAAAAATAGCTTCCGCAATGTCTTGTGTGTTAGGTGAAGCATACGATAGGAGCCTGAGGCGAAATAATACAAATGATTGAGCAGTTGCATATTTTTTGTTAAAAATCTTCCTTTTAATTTCATCCATAAGACCTTCAAAACAATGAAGGTGGTGTACTTCAATGCATGAATGACACTTGCCTTTGTACAGATCATCCAGATATATACAGTATATACAGGTTTTTGCAGCTCTTTGTTGAAAAGAATTGTGTAGGTAGTAACCTATTATTACCTCTATAGCTTCATAAATGGTGGGTCCGGGTGACATGTCGTTTTTATAGTCCAGTGTTCTGTCATTGTGCAGAGTGTTCAAACAGTCAAGTTCAAACTGTGTTTGGTTGCAGACATCCTGAGAGGAATCCTCTTCAAGAATAAGAAACATGAGATTTCTTTTACCCAACTCAGCACCAAAGTCGTCCACCCATGAGTTGTCCTTGTAGTCATCGCGATTAACAGTAATTGTCCATACACTGTCTAAAAAATATGTATGATTCTGGATCTTAGACCTCCAAATCAGTCTTTATCCATATATTGATTCGGCCTTTTGAGTTACTCAACTCTTTACAGATTTTGTTTCAGAAATAATCCCAGTCTTTGGCAAAAATCAGATGTGAGGAGTTACTCCTTGTATAAATAGTTCATCAGCTTCTCTCGTGTAGAGGCACACAGCTCCTTGATCAAATAAATATCCTGAAACCCTACAGTCTTGTACATCCCACTCATACATAGGAAACCATGCTTTTTGATCCAAAAAATGGGATACATGCAGGGGGTGCGGATCTTTTCTTTTTAGGAGCCATAAGTAATTGAGCATTGTCAATATTTATGCAACATTTTGGAGTAAAGACATCAAAATGAATACCTGTACTAGCCATGTGCAGCGTGCAAAAGCAGAAGATCCTCGATTTGAATTCTCAGGATGAACATGTAGCAGTCTGGCATTAAAATAACTGTCTTACAGTGTAGATATGATGCCTACAGTGTCAGTATAAAGAGGGAATATGCAGTAAATGTCCCACAGTTGTAGTTTAAGGTAAATTGTGTCCACCAGGACAACTAAATACAATGTGAGAAATAGACACACCTCCTAAAATGACATGAGAACAGCTTCCGTGCCCATATACAGAGACCTCCCCACACACACTCCATGTTTATGACACCTCCAACAAATGGTTGGGGTAGGGGTGGTGGAGGAGGGGTAGGGCGCGTACACACGTCATAAAATGGGCATGCTTGATGTGTACATGCAACATGCATGCATGTGCACATAAAAAAAGTCTCTCTTATATATTACAGCTGTATATGGTGCTCTTTAACAATCTGATTGTGATGATTGGTTTTAAGGATGAGTATGGACCAAAATAGTGGAGGAAGCCAGGTCGCTTAAAGAAGAAAAAACACAGTCTTTATTCACAAAAACAAAATCCAAATTATACTCAGCCACGGGAAAAGAACTAAAGGCGAGGAGACTGACTGGTTGGCTGGGCAGAGAACTGGAAGGAAAAAAACGCAGCATTAAAAACGAGCAGGCAAAAACACGACATGAGGTTTGAACAGAGATAAACGCAGGTCTGACCAGTGCAGTTACCACTGTGGGAGCAAGACGCGCCGACACCTGCAGCAGCAAGGACCAAGGCATACGAAGGCAGGAGAGGTGATCAGGCAACGAGCTGCAGGTGTGTGGGGGGGGGGGAGACTCTGCCTGGCCGCACAGTCAAGTCTCCTGAAAAAAACAGGTTCTGGTTGGACTGTTTAAAATCAGCTTTGTGTTCAGTAAACTCTTCAGTATATACAATTCTGTTTTTATCTGAATAGGAAATCCATGACATCCACACCAGGTGCACAACTGTTCTCCACACCCTTCCTGTGTATCTGCATGAGGTTCTGGATACTTCATGTTTCATGTGCCGGTACTGCCACATCACTCAGCTCTGTGAAAGTGCTACTTGTTTCAAACTGTTTTTCGGCAACTGATCTTTTGTTTTTTCTCCTTTTTACCTAGAGACATTTATCCTGAGCTCCACCTCACCAGCCAGCCTGCTTCAGCATTTTCTGTTTCCAAGGACTGGTTACCTTAATTTATATTTTTGTAAATAAATCCTTGTTTTCTTTTACTCAGGTCTTCTGCCTTTTTTGATCCTTATTCCATTTCTGAATCATTACAGAGGGGACAGAGGGGATATTTGGCCACCACTCCAGTGAAACAGCCTAGCGCTGTGCTGCTGCAGTAAGAGAAAAAAAAAAAATCAATAAGGCGACTGTATCATCTATGCCTCTATAGACCACTATTCTCCACCTGAAGGGAAAAAGGAAAGGATTCTGTTGAAATGCTGACTCTTAAGGAATCCACCTCCTGATATAGCAGGAGGAGATTGATATGCAACAGAGATTTTGGTCCTGCAACTCGGTAAGACCTCCGATGCAGCCTCTGTGAGGTTGCTTGAAGGGCAGCAGCTCTTGGGTTGATCCGGATCATGCTTTGCCTTATTCTTCTCCTCTGTACATGGACACCATGTGACCTTAACTGGGCACCAAACAGACTCTGACCCAATGTGGTCATTCACCCCAACCAGACTCTGAATCATATCATCAAGGGTCTCATCTGATATTACAGAAAATGAAGCGGAGCATGGAAGGCTGAAAGAATAGAGGACCCACAGCTTGGTGTTAAGAAGTTTGGTAAGTGAATGATGGTCCTTCCTTGGTTATGAGGACCATAAGCCATGCAGTTAAATTTTTTTGGCACTTTTTCCATAATTGCACTTTCAAAACTCACCTTTAGTGCTGTTTAATGGTGGGGAGTGATACACAGAGCATTGCTGCCATATGTGAAAGCTTCAATCCACATGACATGTCCTTGTGTTATTGCATAGGGTGGTGGACCTCTCCCTCCTCTCAAAGATGAGCTACTGTATGTAACAGCTACAATGATAATAAGAGGAAACAATCAAAATAATAATACTTTATTGAGAAAATGCCTATAAGAGCCATAGAGCAGAAGTGATAATATGTGTAAAAAATATGTACAAGTTATGGTTGTAATTTACAATTTGTTTAATACATAATTCATGTCATTGTGTAATTCTTAATAAGTACAAAATGTAGATATAACATGTATTAGTTGACGCTCCCTTAGAATCATGATACTAAGCATGTGCAGAGTCAGTTTAGTGAGACCTGCGCTGGACACGGGAGCAGATTTTTTTACCGTGTGAATTCATAACTAAAGACTCTTAAAAACGACACTATCTCCTGTCATATGCGTCAAGAATTACTGTGTCTGCAGCTCATGTGAGTGCCATTATAATCCCTTTTAAAAATATATACAGGAAATAATGGAAAACAAGGCCTATTAAGCATGAAAAGATTTATTCAATGTTTACAGTACATTTTCCAAAAAATGATTAACACTGTTTATATTAGGAAAGGAAATCTCACATTGTCTCACAACATGCTATTTAAATTATTGTAAAATATTATAATAGTACTGATACTGATATAAAATACTGATTAATGTACAGAAAGACCCCTCTCCCACATAAGCTGGTTTCCAAATAGAGTACATTTCACTTTAGTCACAGTAGTAGCAGTAAAAGTTCTACATCGGTACCACATATTTGTTTTTGTAGACAGCCAAACCAAATGCTCACCTTGAGCTTTATATGCATTTATCTTCTGGATCTACTCCACCACCTGCTGAATGAGCTCATCTGAATGAGCTCATCTGAATGAGCTCATCTTGTGAGGATATGGTGGGTGTATGGACCCGAAATGAGCGAAATGAATTCCGGACGACAGATTCGTTTAACGAGTTTATTACTGGGGGGGGAAATAAAAGGGGCTGGCCGAGGCAACAAAAAACGAGGAGACCGGCTGGCAGCTTAGCGGAAGCCTCCCGAGGTAACTCTGAGGGGGAGAGGAAAAAAAAGGACCAGGTTAGGGAAAGCTCTGAACAGGTTAACTTATACGAACGTGGATCGAGGTGTGTTTGCTGGCATCGAATACCGCTTCACTGGGGTTTACGCGCTGACACCTGCCGTTGTCCAAACCAGCGTATAAGAAGGGACTCCAGATGATCAGGGAATTGCCGGCAGGTGCGAGGCTGGGGACTCGGCCGACCAGACAAGTCTCCTGAAATGAAGGTGAGGGTGGAAACAGCCAGAAACCAAAAAATAAAAGCACAACACGGAGATAATACTAGAGGCAGGAAACCAGATCCTGACACATCTGCTGCATTTTCTTCAGTGAGCCTTCCCCTAAATACTCCTCTGCAGGGTTTCAATTTTGCAATCCACAATTATTCAAAAAATGTAAGGATAATAATTTATTGGTGTTAAAATCAAAAGGGTAGGTTTTGCCTTGAGGGACCAAACACCCCAGCCACTTTGCATTTTTTATGGCTTGCTGTTCTGCCCCATCTAGGGGACGCTGGAGCATAACATAAAAATACTCAACTTCTTCAAGACTCAAAAATATCCACAAAACCACTGAATGAATTAAGTGCATAACAAAATAGGACCAAATTGCTTCAGGATGGGCAAAGGCCAAAATAACAAACAAACCAATCTTAACCAATCATCCTGCAGCAGCTCCATTGTCTTCCCATCACACATCGCATACAATAAAAAATATTACTTCTTACCTCGCCCCTCCATACCTGTCTGACCTCCTTTCTATTGCCACACCTGCCCGCACACTCAGATGTTCATCTTCCACCCACCTTGTTGTCCCCTCTGCCCGCCTCACTGCCATGGGGAGCAGGGCCTTCAGCCGCTCTGCTCCCCGGCTCTGGAATTCACTCCCTCTTTATCTCCGCAACACTGACTCCATTTCACTGTTTAAATCTAAACTCAAAACCCATCTGTTCCAACTTGCTTACTCCATCTGATCAACTGCATTATCTTTTACTCTGTCCTGTTGTCTCTTAATTTTTAACATTTTATTCATTGTTGTACGGTGACCTTGGGCTCCTTGAAAGGCGCCACTAAATAAAATGTATTATTATTATTATTTTTTTTTTATACTAGAAAATAAACACACCTTACCTGTACGCAATATTAAAATACTGCAAATTACCATAACATAATATAACGTAACATGACATGACATGACATGACATAACATAACATAACATAACATAACATAACATAACATAACATAACATAGCATGACATAGCATAACGTAACATAATATTGCATAACATGACATACAGTGGTAGCCCAGTACAGGGTACCATAACATGACATAGACATTGTAACAATAATGATATTACGTTTAATAGTGTACATGTGAGTAGTAAATGCAGTGATTAACAACCACATGGAGAAAAGCTGACCGTGTCCACAACAGCTATATCAGTTTGAGTTAGAGTCTTAAGAAGCAAGGTGCGTGTATGTCCATTGGTGTGTGAGAGCACGCGCAACAGTGTATATGTTTAAGGTTTGTCATTGGATGGGTGGAATCTGAGTGGGGGAATGCACCCGTGCCCGGCTAGCCCCCCAGCAGCAGGCCAATAAGGACCCAGACACATAAAGCGCCTAGCGGCCACACGGGGCAAAAGGGACCCATGGCCACAGCCGCAGGGATAGCCGCCCGTCCGCTCCGCAGATGGCCTGAGGTATCTAACATTCCATGACTAAATGTAACCAGATGGTAAAGAGCTGATGTTGGGAGTTCATGGACATGAGTGATGTCTGTTTGACTCTGAAGGTTAAAGGTTAGATATGGAATTAAGCTCACGTTCACTGTGGGTGTTTACACAGGGGCCCTATTACCCTATACGAAGCAAAAGCTGAGTGTATATAAGGAAAGGAGTAGAAGCTGAAAGTAGAGGTATCACATTGGCTACAGATCCTCTCACAGACAGCACCGGGATGTCTGTTTAGATGCTGTGTTTCCTTGTAATAAACATTGTTGTATGCAAGAAATACAGTGTCGGCGGAGTCTTCTTCATCATCTGCACATCACCAAAGAAGAGAAACAACAGGCCAGATGGGAGGATGCCGGGCAGAAGCCCCCCCACCCAGAGCCGGCCCCAGTGGCAGGAGGCGGCAGGGCCATGGACACAGACGGGGCCACCCCACACCCTGGCAGAGTTCGGGGGGGCACAAGACCCCCGCACCCAGCACCCACGCAGGCCCCCAGCCAGGGGCCAGCCCGCCACCAGCGGGAGCAGATCCCCCCAAAGGCCGTCTACCCAGGGATCAAGGCAGAGCCCACCCCGGCCACGCATACAACCACCCCAAGGCCAGCCACGCCCCCCCCCCAGGGAAGAACAGGTGGAGGACTAAGGAAGACCCCCAGCCGAGGGACCCCAAAGGGGACAGGAGACGGGCAGATCCCTAGACCGGCCCGTGGCCACAACCCCAAGTACGGGGAGGGGCCAAGGGTCCAAAGGCTCGCCACGTCCGACCCCGCGGTGTCCAGGCACAGATCACACCCTTATCCGGGGGCCCAAGCACCCGTCGTCGCCACCCATCGCAGCACTCCTGGAGAGCCGCATCAAGGTGGACCACGGCCACACCCACCCTGGTCACCCCCCCAAAAGAGCGAGAGAGGGCCAGATCCCCCCACAAACAGCAGCAACCCAGGGCCGCCACAGACGTCCCCACCCAGACCACCAACCCCCACCCAGCCGAGGACCAGGGAGGAGGTGGGGATCCGGGTGAACGCTCCTGCCCACCCCCCTGCCATCACCCATCAGGGCCTGGTGGTGTGTGTGTGTGTGTGTGTGTGTGTGTGTGTGTGTCATGTGTATGTTATGTTATGTCTAATGTGTAATTAAAACTGGGGGTTAGAGATTGTGGCACAGACCATCCACTGCTGGCAGACAGTGGAGCTGTCGACATGCCACATCCCGTCCCCCATACCCTAGTGTCTATTGTGCAATAAAAATTGAGGGATAGCAGCCGCCCAACAGGTGAGGAGATGAGGAGTGAAGCCACCATGTGGTATAGCTGGGCTTGAGCGCAATCAACACAGCTGTCTCCAATCACCTGATAAGCCCTGGTGTATTTAAACATGGATTTCCTGCCTCTCCTTGTCAGTGCGTCAGTTCTCTCAGTCTGGTAACTACTCGTCATCTTGTCTAGCATATTCAGTGCTCTATGCGTTTTCTAGTTTTTGTTTACCTTGAGTTTTTGCAATGCCGTGACTTTTTGTTCTCCTTTTTTAGATCCCTGTTCCTGAGCTCCGCCTAGCCAGCCGGCCAGCCTCAGTGTTTTTGGAAATTCTGTGGACTGGTTAAATTTAGTTTTTGTTTTTGTAAATGAATCTTTTTCTCCAGCCTTTGCTTTGGGATCCACATTAGTTAAAACCGATTCTCACCGAATCATTACAATATCTCTCTCTTTCATAAGGGTATGTGAACATATTCTGTAAGTTTTCAGACATATTTCATCATATTTGTAAAATTCATCACCTTTTGAACTATTAATGTTAGTATTATTATTACAGACATTATTTACATTTTATTCTTCTTCTGGTGTTTTTGGACTTGCATTTCATTTTGATTTGATTTATTTTTATAATTCATTATATTCCAAAGGATGCAGGAAATAATAGATGTACTATATACATGTCACCCAGTATTGTACTGCTAATATAGTTAATGTGAGCTATCATAGGAGATTACCAGTATATTTTCCATCAGTACCAACTTTTCTGTCTGTAGTTTTAGTATAACTCCGCTATTGCGTAAATTAATAGGTGAACACACACACCACAATTTTCTTGTGACAGATGGATGAGAATCGTCGTTATCACCTGATCAGGAAAGACAAGCACACAAATGTAAAGAATCAATAAAATTTACTCTCAAATATGTACATTAAATTGTACATTAATTTAAATTGTACATTAAACTGTATTAATTTAATTGTATTAATTATTTATTTTTGTCAAATGCATGGGGTTGGTACACTGTGATCCAGGACTACTAGACTCATGAGACAACATTTAATTGGAGGAATTTGTATACTTTACTTTTGCAGGTATAGTGTTAGGTTTGTGAACCACCACTGGTGCGGGCTTCCTTATGTCACAGATTTTTGGGGTGATATGAATTTCTACATATTTGTACATATTGTGGTTTGGCATGTGTTCAGAAAGCTTATGACTGTGCGAATATCTCCCTGTGTGTGTGCGTGTGCTTATTGTTGATGGATTTTGATTTTTTCTATTTATAAAAATATTGAAAGAGCACAGTTTCAGTGGTGACTTATCTTGTTTTGTAAATAATAATAATTAAAGAGTTGTATTTTGACCCCAGAATCATAAATGGAAAATGCAGGTTGACTAAATATATGCCTAACTAGTTGGGATAGGTTATGTCAGATCAAAATGCTAGATCAGCCATTCCCACACCTAATAGTGCTGGGTGCACATCTAAACCTTAAATAACAACTTTGATCAACACAAGACTATAATCAATAATTCCCATATACATTATTGTTTTTATGTGAACTTGGGGATACAAACAGTCAGTGCAGATTATAATAATCAGTCACTTCATGCACATGGTTATTCCAGTTGGGCTCCATGTCATATTTGAAGCTTTAGCTTTAAAACAAAATGAGTTATTAACCATCAACATAAATGACAATATATTGCAAAAAAATGAGACCAAATATTAATGGAGTTTTCAGAGAACTTGGATAATTTATTAGTCCTTCTGCTACTCATGTGCAGGAACTACTTAATGGCAGTAGGTAGCACAGTTGTCCCATTTACCTGGCTTTTATATGCAAAGTATTCCTAAATATATTTGAAATAAAACTCAAGGATTTATTGACAAATACCGTTAATTAAAAAACAAAATGTTTAATGTCATACAAGGTATACCACTATCAATGTCTCACAGTGCAGAATGTCATTTTCACATGTAACCAATATAAAAGTGAAAGGTCACAGTTGTTCACGTTGTGTTTTTTTCTTTTAAATCAATTTTTGGCTCAGACGAGAACACTGAATCTGTTGGGACAACAGTTCTACATTTTGCTTTAGAAAGTACTGTACTGTATAATATGAGAATATAGGGTAATGGTTGCCCTGGCCTGCAGAAGGCAGCATTACGCTATCCTACGTACAGCCTGCCGAAACCTTAGTAGAAGAAGAACAGGAAGACAGACCCAGCAAACATGCCCATGCGGGCCCACAGTGGGAAACTGTGGGCTACCCGTGGGACAGTGTGGGCAGGGCAAGCCCACATTAATCCCATGTGGGCCCCGCTCACAAAGGGTTTGTAAACAATGTGTCTTTATGTCCAAGTATATTTTGGCTCCACTGGATTAAAGTGGAAGCTCTAATTATTTGCCTACTACAATGGTAAATTGCAGTATAGAGCTCTATGGATTATAGTTTTTTTTTTAATTCATAAATTGAACTGACAGACAAGATGTTTTTGAAAACAACAACTTAACCTGTTGACACCCTAGCCCTATTTTTGGGTCACTTTTTGGAAATAACATGTCCAAAATAAATAGAGTATTTCTCTGTAATTACAAGTTCTATGTGAATTATTTTGATATCACATAAAAATAACACTTGTGAGAGTCCACCAGAAGTGTAAGCATCACTGTAGCTGCCACTGTGTCAGATTACATGCAGCCTG
>JAFBJR010001404.1:0-39168 GCA_016785285.1 Brachirus orientalis | reverse complement strand
AAAGCTCAAGAAAATCATGTAACAACATTTAAAAATAAGCTGGAGAAAAGCTGATGCTTATGAAATGAAACAGAGCAAAATAACAGAGGCCTTAGGGGAACGCCTAGGCATTTCTTTACTATTTTCCCCTCAAAATAAACCCCAAATAAACCATCAAAAGAGAGGATAATTGTCTCAGACTGCAGGAGGATCACAGGATCAATTTTCACAGTTTTCATGGCCCTTGACCCTGTCCCTTTAACTGCATCTGGTGCAGAGCTGCAGCCTCTCTCTGTTGCTGGGCAGACTTCTCCAACTTTAAAGGCTTCTAGCTCTGGTTCCCATTGGTCAATCTTGGTGATTGACACCTCATTTTAATCCTCTAAACCAATAGAATCACGTTGTGGTGTCGTCTAGCTGCTGTGGTTCACGTGATATCAGCAGAAACGTGCTGACAAGGGGAGGAATGCTCAATGACCCTCCTCCCAATCAGCAGGGTCATATTACACAACACAGACACACAGAAGAGCAGGGAGAGTGTCTAAAGCAGGCTAAGGGCTGCAGCTAACTATCCAAAGTGTCTTTGTTCCTGTGGATTTAGCTGTTTTTGAGAATCATCAAAGGTAAGACAATATTTCTGACTGCTATTCCTGAGAAGGAGTTTATGCTTTGGTCTTATTTTGTGTCTAGTTCAGTGAATATTTGTCCTAGAGAGATAAAAGTGGTACTTTTGGAATCTGTGGAGTCTCATCTCTGCAGCTGACGTGCTCTCCCTTTGTTTACATAATTGTGCTGTTACTGTAGAGGCGTTTTTGTTTGTGTGCACTGTAGTAGCTTAGCATAGAGCCACCTATAGTTGCTGGTTTTGAATGCCTGGCATTTTAACTGTGTTTGATTAATTTAAAAATGTTTTTTTTAGGTTGTTGCTGAGTTTCTTACCTTTCTCTGGGTATGCGGTGTGTTGGTATTCTTTGAAGTTTGACGTGGCTTTATTAAGGCACCACTCCCCTTAAGCCCCGACGCCCCCGGTACCGGAAGCAACCCAAAGCTTCTCACCGTTATTCAGTGGGTGAGGTCCCAATCCACCTCAACAGCCAATGTTATACTTGAATAAAAGTGCATAGTCTTAATTACATAACTTAATTACAAGGTTAATTATTACTCAGAACAATCTTGTTAATGTTGAACCATTAGAAAATTACATCTTACTAGCAATAAATATCTTTTTTTTGTTGTTGTTTTTCTTTTTGAAAAGAGTATGTCAACTTCACCTGGAGTGTCACTAAGGAGAATAATAAAGCACAGCCCCAAAGTTATTTTCAGAAAATGAGCAGTTATTGTGTTGAATTCACCAACATGGCAGGTGGATACTGAGTATATGCATGGTAGTTTTGTGCTGCTGTGATCTTTCTTTTTTCATACAATATCAGTTAATAGAAAACTGAACAGCATTATATGTGACAACCTGAATCTTGGGCCATGACAAACATGGGAAAGACACCATATCAGTGGTTTAACAAAAGTTATTTATTGAATAAAAGCAAATTAATTCATTGTCATACTAAACATTGATAAAGCATAGGGTGTGAAAATCATTGGAAATAGTGTTATTTGTAGATGAGGGATGAGACATTGTTTAAGGACAACAATAACAAGCAAAGTAAAGCATTACAACTTAGTACATCAAACTGACTCACTGACAGAGCAGGTTACATTCTTCTTCCTTTCTGATGTGTTCCCAACACAACCTGCAAAAGTACAGAGAAAGAAAAAAGTGTTCCAATTTGGTACAAAACACATGTAAAAAGGCAAAAGGAAAATCAGTAACCAGTGATTACATTTTTAGTCTAACTAGCTTTTGATAAAAATTCTCAGACCAAAAGGTATATCTGTTATTGAGGGTGTTAACATGAATATAAATCTCTCAGTTATGATCAAGTTTTTGATGTTTTTCATCATTCCAATTTCAGAATTGAATAAAACCTTCTCCATCCTCTCCTTCATAGTTCCAGTTTCAGCCTGGCAGTAAATTGTGCATGGGTTGTTAATATGGGATAAGATCAGAAACTGAATTAGATTTATTTTGTGAATGCGAACCACTCAATATGAACCTGAATTGAACAATTGGAATAACCTTTTTTAAAATTTGAAAAACATGAATTGAAACTGAATTGTATTGGTCTGAAAGTATATTGCAATAACTTTGAAACTGTATTTCATTTTGTTGAAAAATTCAGTTTCAGTGCCACAAATCTGGGTCCAGGAAGTAAGGCAAGGAGGCCTATCTTCTGACTTGGTGCATTAACAGTTGTTTAAGGTGGTCAGTATCGATTCTGTGGTGTCCCACCACGCATTGGTCAATTTATAAAAACAAACAAACCCTGAAGTGTATTATGTAATGTGCAGCTCTCCAAACATGTTACTTGTTACACACACATTTGTGTCCAGGAGTCACACACTTAGAGAGTTGGCCCAGCTCATACCATATTGTATATATACACAATTACATTTTGTATATAAATAGTTTAAGACTTTATTACACACCTGAGAGTTAAACTGCTGGTCACCATCATGCTGACTTCTCTTGGCTCCTTGCTCCAGTCAATCAACTGTTAATGTGCTGAGTCAACAGGAAGAGAGTCAAGAGAGAAAAACAAAGTTCTTTTCGTCTGCATTCTATTGGTTCAACTGTTAGGAATGGGATAAAGATATAGTTTGTTGATAAGCTGTTGATAAGAATCCTAATTCCAAAATAATGACTAAGGACCATAAACTGGGGACACTCTGGTCTTTGTTTTGTTGTAAATTTGAATTATATGTGGGGCCTGTTGCATGAAAATAGGATAAGGGATTAAGGATTTTATGACTGGTGTTAAAATTCAAGGTTTGACTGAAATGTTTTTTGTACGTTTTTGTACGTTAATATTATTGCAGTTGTTGAGATGATTAAAAACAGCTGAGGCAGTACAGGTAGTTTCAGACAAGTCTGTGACGATTGAGGGCAATAATATAAAATATCCATTCATGTCATCTGTGTTTTTGTCACAATTGTGTTTTAGAGCATGAAGTTTTGATGCTTAGATGAACTTTGACAGGACGAGTACCTGTATTCCAAAATTCAGCATCACACAGCACGGAGCCCTGAACTCACCACAGTGACTACATTATTTTTGCAAGCGGTATTTTTTTATGTTCAAAAGGAGCTCATTTGCAAAAACTAATAACTAAAAAAGTTGTTTTTTTCCTTTTTTAAGTTTTTTAACAGTAGTTCTGCTTTTTTAAAAAAAATCATGATGTAGTCAAATAAACCAACCTCAGTTTACAGTATAAAACAGTATGAAAACAGTTATTTTGCACAAATAAGCACTGTAAGTATGTATTGGGCTTCATATGGATTCAGTCGGTCCTCAGTTCATCCATACTTTTTCTCTGGTCTTACTAAAAGTGACTGTATTGATGTTTTACATATCAAGTGTTTCATCTTTGCGTGGCGATTTTAATTTGTTAGAATTTTAATATTTTGTGATGGACCTCACAATCTACTTCAAAGAGCCATGAATGTGCACTTACCAGGATAGGTTACACCTGGCTAAGCAAAAATGAACTTCTACATTCATGCAACAGGCAAGAGTGCACATTTCAAGTACAGAAATGAGTCATTAGATGGCAGGTTATGTATGACTTCTCTTCCTTTTTCAGTTAGTGTCCAATTGACTGGTTACGGTTGTAGTCATATTGTTAATAAATTTAAATTTGACAATAAGGCCTTTGTACGGTACAAATTCTTATATCAGTGATGACACAAGGTAGACAATCAATATAAGAATTTAAAAATTAAATGAGTTATGCAATACATTGAATTTTGTGCTATGACTCTGTAAACACAGGTTGCCGATAATATAGACAACTTTTTAATTTGTCAGAACTTTGCCTCCAGACCAGCAAAAGCTTAATTTGTCCCAACTCAAGTATGACTATTACTACTTTTACTTGCGCCTGAGTGCTTCTTATAAATAAATATAAATTTTACCTTCATTAGTTTTTTGCTACCTCCCTATGTAACTTGTAATGGTTATTACATTGAAGAATAAAGAGACAGTGATAAGAAACAATATCAAATATTTTATTTGATAACCCTAACCCTAACCCATGGGTTAAACAATAGCATGATTATATAGATTTTAATATATATTTAAGCAATACAAATGTATTTTGTGCTTATGTTGGCATGTACATTATAGAATATTATGTAATGTTACATATTGTATTATATTTACTGAAGTAGGTACTGAATTCTGTGGCTACCTCTGTTGGACATATCTTCTGTGGGGAAAGCTCAGGCATCATGATGGAACCAGCTGAGGAAGAGGAGCCTTATTCTGTAGGTAAGGGAAAACACAAAAGTAAAATCAGTTTTCTTTATACTGCTGTCTACAGTAATGTATTAGTACTAGGTTGAAAATATTTTCGAGGCAAATTCAATTTATATAGAAACTGTCAGGGAAAGTCTAGATCACTATAATAGGCACTATCTGAAGTATTTTCGCAAGGAAGGTCCACTTTTATTTTTATATGAGACTTCCGGTTTAACGTTTCCGATGATCAATTGACTACAATTTATAATGTAATAACTTCCATCATACAACTGTACACTTTTGGCGGGAATTTTTGCAGTGATACAAAAAAAAAGTAAAACAATCTCTGTCCACCATTTTATATACTGAACGGTAGGTTTTTAATTACATGCGACAAAACTATTTATAGCTACTGTAATTAATCATTATAATATGTCATAAATACATAAATGATTGCTTTTTTTACTGTGTGCTACACAATTATTAACAACAAAGTAGTTATTATGCTTGGCGTAACGTAACGTTACTCAAGATAGGCTTGTTTAATAGCTTAATGGTTAGCTATATTTCTATATTAGCTATAGTTCTCTCACAACCTTAAGTTATCAGTTATAGTTTATATAAAATTGCTATTTCAAACTTGAGTAAAAATATAATAATAATAATATTCATGAACTTCCCACACCGTTTCACTTCTGATGGCGTCAACCAACACTTTCTCACGCTACCTAATTTTTAATGACAGCAGCAATGAGATCTATTGTTATTAACATAACAGTGATTGTAATTTTAACTAATTGGATTTTAAAAAAATGTACCGGGGTGGTTTATTTACCGATACTGGATATGGTTCTTGTGCTAACCTCGGCAGTCTGTAACTCAATGTATACAGCTCCGTGATGCCATAATAAGCCAATGTTACCCATGTCTCAGACAGGCTTAAAGATACTGTCCCAAAAAACGGTATAGTCGCTAACTCTACCTTATATAAGTGAATACATTGCTATCTTCTGTTATATAACTATTGTGTCAGCCCCGTTTTATGTACTCTATAACGCCAATGCTGTCACTAAAATGGAAAAGAAAACACAAACACGTGTACGTGATAACCACTGTTTTACACCAAGTAAATTTAGTTCAGATACATACAAATACCTACCTTGTGCAAAGCGTTGAGAGGTATACTGTCATACCTGTGCTTTCCTCCTCCCCCCTTGGCTCTGATTGCTCAGCTGGCGGCTCCTGACACTGAGCGCAGATGTAGCTGATTAGGACAACGGCTTAAGAATCAGCTCCGCAGCTGCTTCAGTGTCAGATCGTATTCTCTTCTGAGACTCTCCTGATCGCCCTTACTCCTACACTCAAGGCATTCCTTTCCAGTGTTTCCTTGGCTTCCTCCTTGGCCTGGTTGCTGCCATGCCTTCCTTTCTCCACATGTTCGCTGCCGGCGTCTTCCTGGATCTTCACCGACAGCGTCTCCCTGGTCTGCTCTTCGTCTGCTCTACCGCTGTCCCCGCTTATCACCGGGCTGCACTTGCGTCTCGCCACCGCCTCCTGGCCGCCCTCTACCTCATCGCCTGGCATCGGCCTCCGCTCACCACCACTCTTGCCGGACACTGCCAGCAGTACTCCTTCACCTCCGGACTCGTCCACCATCCTCTCCTCCTACGAACTGGTAACATCCACTCCCTCATCATATCCTCACCAGTGCATCGGCACACCGCCCCTCCTCTCTTTCCGACTGTGAGTGCCCCCGCTATTCTGTTACCTTTCTTCTCCCCTACATTACCCTTCTCACCCACTCCTGTTTTATAGTATAAATAAATCTCGTTAAACGTGCTTAGCGTCCCCGTTGCCTGCTTTTGGGTCCAGCCTTATTTCGGCCGTGACATATTCTTGTCTAATGGCTCTCTAAAGTTCAGGCAAAATAGGCGGAGCAAATATAAATCCGCGATTTAGGATTCAACAAAGCCAAAACAATCCACAGACCAGGCTGTAGTTTGGCCAGTCAAAAACTGTGCAGCAGCCTAATTGTTTTCCACTCATCAACAATTTGTTGACGTGGTTTCTAATTCCAACTTTAGAAGACAATCGTTCGTTTATTTCCCTTCTTCGTGCACCGACTACTGCGAATTTACTAAGTTGTTTGTGCAGAATCAATCACAATGCATGCCGGTAAATGAAGTCATTTACCTGCAGCCGGCGACCTCTGTTGCATGTCATACTCCTTACAGTTACATGTCACTGCCGCACTATCTTAAAAAAGCTGACTGTACCGTTTAAGTGTGTGACGGAAAATACCAGGCTCTCCCTTAATCTAACCACTCATTTGTTAAATTGTATGACCATAAACGTGTGCTCCTTTTACTGTTTCAGTCAAATTAGATTTTTTTTTTTAATTTAATCTCATTGATTCAAAATACAACCCCAATTAAAAGCTGAGTGTGTACAATGCAAATAAAAACTCATACATATTTTATTGCCAATAGAACAGAAAATATTAACATGGAGGGTTGCATCTTTTGAAAGATGCCCCTGAATTTAGATTAAGCTTTAATGTACTTGAATACAAATATCTATCATATCATTCACATTATATGGTATCAAACTGTTTATAGGTCATATGTGACTCTTAAAAATTTTCTTTCCTACATACAGGGACAAACTTCATGATCAGGTCTAGCGGTGAGCTATAGTTCAATTTTATGAATTGTTTCTAAGAATGAGTTCCAAGTATCCATGTTCTAAAATATTATACTGTCTATGTTTCAGATCATTTTATTGGTGTAGTTTGTGGTCCTCCATTGGCTGAAGAGTAAGTGTTATTCACACTAAATCTATCATATTTTTAAGTGTTGCTTTAACACTCAAAACCACTAAATTTTTTTAATTTCAAATTTATTTGATAGCAATTACGGGTCATAATATTTTTACATGTCTGGTTTGCTTTGGCTTTTAAGTTTGTGCAAAAATGTGGCTTCATGCTTTCTAGATTTTGACCTCAGTTCCTGTGTTAATCATGGAACAATTTGGAGCTGTGAGTTCAGTTACCAAATGGAGGCGTGTCCAGAATATTCTTCACAAGCTCCAAAATCCAGCTAACATCCGTGTTTACCCCAGTGTGGCTGATTCTTCAGAATATCATGGGGCACATTCTGAAGAAACCCATTGTGAAGACATGACATGCGATACCATCTCAATGACTGAAGACAACAATTACAATAGCACTGATATTCACAGTGACACTGACGATGACATTGACAGTGAAGATGACAGGTTTAGTGACTGTCTAAGCAGCTTTGGTGAGGAGGAAGATTTGTTCAGTGACAGTCATGACAATCACAACTTTGATGATTTGCCTGATGACTTGCGTCTATGGGTAGTCCAGTCTGGAGTGAGACAAAATGCAGCTGATAGCCTCCTTAAAATTTTAAGTAAATACATCCCCACACTTCCAAATGCTCCAGGACTTTAATGAAAACATCCTGTTCACATGAGGTGAAGACAACTGATGGTGGGGAATATGTCCATGTTGGCATTTTGGAACATTTGATTAAAAACAAAGAAGGCCTGCTGTCACAAACCGACATAGTAAAGTTACAGGTGAATATAGATGGCCTGCCACTGTACACAAGTTCTTCCAAACAGCTCTGGCCAATTTTGGGGAAATTCCCTTTTGAAAGAGATCCCTTTGTGATTGGTGTTTTTTGTGGCCACAGCAAACCACATGATCCGAATGAGTATCTAGGACTTTGTAGAGGAGGTTTCCACTTTAGAACAGGGTTTCACTGTAGATCAGAGGTTGTTTCATTTGTCCCTAAATTGTTTTATTTGTGATGCTCCGGCACGGGCATTCATTAAACAAACAAAAGGTCATGGAGGTTATAGTGGATGTGACCGCTGCATTCAAGAAGGATCATACATGGGGGGGAAAAATGACTTTCCCAGAAATAAATGCTACCCCGAGAACAAATGAATCATTTGCACAACAGCATGATAAAAATCATCACAGAGGTCAGTCAAACCTTCTCACATTAGACATGGTCACACAATGTGTGCTAGACTATATGCATGTTGTGTGCCTTGGTGTCACAAGAAGAATGCTGAAACTTTGGCTTAAAGTGACCTAAAAAACAGACTGGGCTCTCGTAAGACCATGGCCATCTCAGAAAAACTCATAGGGATGTCACAACACATGCCTTCTGAGTTTGCACGAAAGCCAAGATCGCTCTCAGAACTAGACCGCTGGAAAGCTACAGAGTTTAGGCAGTTTCTTCTGTACACCGGTCCAGTGGTACTTCAAGGAATCCTCCCACCTCCACTTTATTTAAACTTTCTCACATTATCCATCAGCATCTATTTGATGCTTTCTCCTACCCTGTGTGCCCATTATTGCGATTATGCAGATAACCTGATGCGGTACTTCTTAGAGGAGTTCAGGACTTTGTATGGGGTTGAGGAGATGGTGTACAATGTACTGTCTGTGTCATCTGGCAGAGAAGGTTTGGTCCATTAGATCATGTGTCTGCATTTCCTTTTGAAAACTTCCTGGGCCAGCTGAAGAGAGGTCAGAAAATCACAAAACATTCCACAGCAAATAATAAACATTGTACAGGCCACAAAGAAAAAGTTAGAAAAAGACAGATAAACCTAAACTTGGTGGGAAGCACTTAAGTGGACCAACCACACCAAATGTAGCTTCGGCTACAAAATATAAGTCAAGTCAATTTTATTTGTATAGCCCAGCATCACAAACACAATTTGCCTTGAAGGGCTTTACAGTCTGTACAGCATGTGACACCCTCTATCCTTAGACCCTCACATCGAGTGAGGAAAAACTCCAAGAATCAGTAACATTAAGAACAATTATCATCTCATTCATGGTGTGACATACGCTGCCATCATCTGGGGTTGGTTCCAGCTCCTCGTGGGACCCTCAGAAGAGGACAAGTCGTTGATGATGGGTGACAGCGAAGAGAGAGAGAGACATAAAGAGAATGAGAGTGCTCGCTGCATAATGGCTGTTCCCCCAGCAGTCTAGGCCTATGGCAGGATAATTAAGCAATGGCTCAGTGTTGACTTGAACCAGCCCTAACTATAGGCTTTATTAAAAAGGAAAGTCTTAAGTCTAACTTTAAATGTAGGGACAGTATCTGCCTCCCGGACCCACAGTGGAAGCTGGTTCCACAGGAGAGGAGCTTGGTGGCTGAAAGCTCTGCCTCCCATTCTACTCTTAGAGACTCTGGGAACTACAAGCAGGCCTCTATTTTCTGAGAGCAGTGGTCTATTTGGGTGGTAAGAAATAATCATATTTTTTAGATAAGACGGGGTCTGACCTCAGTGCTTTATATGTGAGGAGGAGGATTTTAAATTCTATTCTAAATTTAATAGGGAGCCAGTGTAAAGAGCTCAGCACTGGAGTGATGTGCTCTCTTTTCCTAGTTCCCATTAATACCCGTGCTGCTGCATTCTGGACCAACTGAAGACTCTTTAGAGGCTTATTTGAGCATCCAGATAATAGTGAATTACAGTAATCTAGTCTAGATGTAACAAAAGCATGAACAAGCTTTTCAGCATCCTTTAATGACAGGATGTTTCTGATTTTAGTTATGTTGCGCAGGTGGAAGTAGGATGACTTACAAACTTGTTGTATGTGTGAGTCGAATAATAAATCTGGGTCAAAGGTAACTCCAAGGTTCTTTACGGTAGAGCTGGAGGCCATGGTAATGCCGTCCAGGGTGACTAAATGTTCAGGTATAGTTTCCCTAAGGTGTTTGGGGCCGAGCAACATAATTTCTGTTTTATCAGTGTTAAGAAGTAGGAAGTTATGTGTCATCCAGGTCTTAATGTCTGTGAGACATTCCTAGAGCTTTATAACTTGATTACTGTCATATGACTTCATGGATATGTATAACTGTGTGTCATCTGCATAAAAGTGGAAATTTAGCTTGTGTTTTGTAATAATGCTACCTAGGGGGAGCATGTATAAAGTAAAAAGAAGTGGTCCCAGAACTGAACCCTGTGGAACTCCATGATTAACTCCAGTAGGGAGAGAAAACACATTAACATGAACAAACTGAGATCTCACTGATAAGTAGGATTTAAACCAGTTTAATGCGGTTCCTTTAATACCAATAACATGCTCCAACCTCTGTAATAAAATGTTATGGTCAACAGTGTCGAATGCAGCACTCAGGTCTAACAGTACTAGTATAGATACAAGGCCATTATCTGAGGCCATCAAAAGGTCGTTTGTGACTTTTAGTAGTGCTGTTTCCGTGCTATGGTGTTTTCTAAACCCTGACTGAAAGTCCTCAAACAAGTTGTTGCTGAGCAGATAATCACACAATTGGCTTGCTACAGCTTTTTCGAGGATTTTAGAGATAAACGGAAGGTTAGATATTGGACGATAATTAGCGAGAACATCCGGGTCAAGAGTAGGTTTTTTAAGTAGGGGTTTAATTACAGCAACTTTAAAAGAGCGCGGTACATAGCCTGTAAGTAGAGAGAGATTTATTTGATACAATATGGACTTATTAATTAATGGTAAAACTTCCTTGAATATTGTTGTGGGGATGGGGTCGAGTAGGCAAGATGAGGGTTTAGATCCTGCTACTATTGCGTTTAACTCAGAGAGATCTATGGGTAAGAAGTTATCTAAATGAGATGCGACAGGCGGTTGCAAGGACAACAGATCTGCATTATTAGTTGCCAGGATGCGATTAACTTTTTCTCTAATGGTTGTTATCTTATTAGTGAAGAATATCATGAAGTTGTTACTATCTAAAATTAGTGGGATGGTTGGTTCAACAGAGCTATGACTCTGTGTCAGTCTGGCCACGGTGCTGAAGAGAAACTTATGATTATTCTTGTTTTCCTCTATCAAAGATGAATAATAGAATGTTCTGGTTTTATGGAGGACTTTCTTGTATGTTAACAGACTATCCCTCCAGGCTAAGAAGGACTCCTCTTGATTAGTGGAGCGCCACTTCCTTTCTAGCTTGCGTGTTGTTTGTTTCAAAGCGCATAATGTGCAGTTATACCAAGGGGCCAACCTTCTCTGACTCACTACCTTCCTTTTTAGAGGGGCAACAGAGTCTAGTCTTTCACGTAGCGCAATTACTGACAAGATCGTCAATTTTAGTGGGAGTTACGTTTGGGCAGGGATCCTCGCTTATAATGACACTTATATTGTGCGGTGATGTCAGTGCCAGTGGAACTCTCTCTCACTCACTCATTTTCTACCGCTTTATCCACTAAGGGTCGCGGGGGGCGCTGGTGCCTATCTCCAGCTAACATAGGGCGAGAGGCAGGGTACACCCTGGACAGGTCGCCAGTCCATCACAGGGCCACACAGAGACAGACCCAGTGGAACTTGTTCCTTAAATTTAGATACAGTCATCTCAGACAGATTTCGACTGTAGTAATAGTTATCTCTATGGCCACTGTTAATGAGCATCGGAAAACTAAATGTGATTAGAAAGTGGTCAGAGAGTAGAGGCTTATGGGGAAAAACATTTATGCCGTAAGTCAGCACAAGGTCGAGAGTGTGGTTAAAACTATGAGTGGGTCTATTAACATGTTGAATAAAACCAATTGAGTTCACTACAGACATTAAAGCAGAGTTGAGGCTGTCATTGTCAATATCTACGTGAATATTGAAATGACCCATAATAATTACTTTATCTGTGCTGAGAACTAATTCAGGTAGAAAGTCAGAGAACTCATACAAAAATTCTGAATAAGGGCCAGGTGGACAGTAGACAGTAACTAGCAGGACAGGTTGTTGTAGTTTCCAGTTTGGATGAGCAAGACTAAGAGTAAGAGTTTCAAAGGACTTATAATTGTGTTTAAGCTTTGGTTTAATTAGCAGACTTGAGTTATAAATTGCTGCAACCCCTCCTCCTCGGCCTGTGCTTCGTGGAGTGTTTCGTGTGTGTTAATATGAGTAGGGGGAGTGGATTCATTTAAACTTACATATTCCCTTTCTTGTAACCATGTTTCAGTTAAGCAGAGAAGATCAATATGATTATCTACAATTAAATCATTGACTAAGAGTGATTTTGAGGAAAGAAAAGATATTTAATAGCCCGCATTTTATTAAAGTATTTTTAAATTCACTTTGAGTGATGGTTTTTATTAGGTTTGTGTGTGTCCTCTAATAGCTTTTCTCTGGCTAAGTATTTTAAATGGCCGGGGGATAGACACGGAATTTATATGGTGCTGGGAAGGTGACTTCTGCAGCAAAAGCACAGAGGAGCGTGTAGGACTGCACCTCTGTTAAGAGGGTATGATAAGATGGTGACCTATATTATTGTTACAACATTAACAATATTTAAATTAAATAATTATACATTGTGTTTTAAAAATGTTCACTTTCCTGACTGACCTCTAGTTATGACTTCAACAATCTAGTGACATAAATCTCAATGACTTGACTGATCACACAAGGTGCCAAGCTAGTGGCTTAACAAGTTAGTATTCATTAGAAGTTATTCTTCTTTTAAATATTTCTTTTTTCATGTACAATAGTTCTGTATTACCGTTAACAATGCCTTATTTTTTCTTTACTACATTAGATGAACTTTTTCCATGTGGTGGATTTCCTGAGACAAAGAGGTGGAAGTTGTGAGTAGTGTGTGGATGGCTGGGGAAGATTTCTGCTACTGGCCACCATACAAATACTCAAATCTTATAAAAAAAAAAGCTCTACTGCAACATAAAGCACCGGAACAGGATTGGACCAAATATCCAGCACGCTCATTATACAAGACACGTTGTCACGATTTGGGGCTAATCATTAAACTAGGAAAAAAGGACAGAGAGTGGAGACTGAAATGAAGGGGGTAACAAAGTCAATTTAATCCAACTAAACAAAAAAGGAACCAGTCCATAAACAACTAAAAGCGCTGAGTCTGGCCGGCTGGTGAGGCGGAGCTCAGGAAACACGGGGTAGCTGGAGGGAAAAACAAAAAGGCGACCATTAGGAGGGAATCAAAAAATTAGGAACACTGTTACAAAAATGCTAGAGAAAGAACACGAGGCAGGGTGGCTTGACGAGGTTACCAGACTGGGTAGAGAAGACGCGCTGACGAGGAGACACAGGAAAACCATGTTTAAATAAGGCGGGTGCTGATTGGAGAATGAGGAGCAGCTGTGCTGGTTGGAGTCCCGCCTCACCTGTCACCCAGACTCCTAGAAAAGAACAGAGCAGCATTTCCAAGAAATACAAAAAACAAACAAACAGTGGCAACACAGGAGCAACTCAGACCAGACATGACACACGTAAGTCATTTTAAAAAAAAAACTGCTGTTACATTTGAGGTGCACTTACTGCGCTCGTAACATAACCTGTACACTATGTAAATTAGATATGGACATGCTCCTGACTGGGAGGTGGTGGACAGGTGCATGAAGTTGTGAAAGGTCCATTTGTACTTTATTTCTATTAATTTTCAATTCGTCTGTCCCAATAATTATGTCCGTCACTACCCCACATACTACTTAACATACCTCTATGCCAGTGGCAGATCTAAAAAACTTTACATGGGGTGGCAAAGGGGTAGCAAGAGGTCTAGGCAGGGTGATATTGGACATCCTCAGTACAGTATGTGAAAATCCCCTACATGTAAATGGAGTCAACAAAAGATCCACAAGAACACTTTAAACTAGTTCTTAAATGATTATCAATTTGAAGAAAACAAAGACAATATTTTGGCTTAAATGAAACAAAACTTCAAAAAAGGATTTTTGAGGAATGTCTTTAAACTGGGCTGCACTGCTGCATCGCCTTCTCATTTTGATATATCTAAAAAATATACAGTGACAATTAGAATCATCTAACACAGTTTCACAGTGTTTCTTTACTATAGGATTTGCTTTATCTTCATTTTATCATAATTACTGATAAATTGGCTACTTTTGTAAAGCTTTACATATTTAACTTTTTAACATATGTTTTTACTAAAGATTATTTTTATTTTATAGTGTAAACTCTAATGTCACTGCACTGGAATGTATTCAGAGAATAAAATCATACCCTGTGGTCCAGCTGGAATAAAGGGTGGATCCCCTGACTGTCCATCATCTGCCTCCTCTGCACTGTCTGCTTCTGAATCGAAAACATCATTTTCATCCCTCACACTTTTTCTCATCACTGATTTCATCACAAGTTGCTCAGTGACCTTCTTCATCTCTGACCTCATGTGACCTACCTTCACATTCGAACAATAGCACAACTCTGGGAATGAATGGAATGGAACCCTAACCCTTAACATTACTGATAAAACCTGTGTTTGTTCTGCGATTTATATCAAGAATATATCTTTTAAAAAGGGTCTATTATTTTATATTTATATTATTCTTTCTTTCTTCTGCAGCATACTATGAAAAGGCAAGAAAGAAAGCCAAGAAAGAGACAACTTCACGTCTGTCCTCAGAAAGTGACAGCACACGTAGAAGACAGTAAGTTTCTTTGCTTTTGCTTTCATTATTTAAATCTGACACCAGTGGAAAAAGTACCCCACAAACTAATGTACAAGTACTTCAAAACTGTATTTCAGCAAACGAAAATCAAAATTTTATTTATCTTCTTTTACACCAGACCAAACTCAAGGTACCTTATGTCATCTGATGAGGACGGAACTGCCAGACGTCGGTGGCATTCTGTGATGGTCCCACCATCCCCACCATCGCCCCCAGCTCCTCCAGTCCCACCAGTCCCACCATCTCCACCAGCTCCCCGAGCTCTGCCACCTCCCCCAGCCCCACCAGCTCCACAAGCTCTGCCAGCTCCTCCAGCTGCCCCACTTCCACCGACTATTGCTTGTCTATTGATTTTAGGCTTTCATGTACAGCCCCAATTTCAAAATAGTTGGGACAATGTGTAAAATTTAAATAAAACCGAATGATATAATGTGCAAATCTGTTAAACCCATATTTTATTCCCAATAGAACATAAACAATATATCAGATGTTGAAACAGAAATTTTACCATTTAATGAAAAATTAGCTCATTTTGAATTTGATGGCTGCATCACTGTGTTCTGTTTTTATTTACATTTTACACAGCATCCCAGTTCTTTTGGAAATGGGGTTGTATCACTAACAAATGTGCTATTGTTGCATTAGTTTCACAAGTTACAGTAAACAAATTTGCACAAACAGCTGCAAATAACTAATTAATTAGAACTTTTTATATCACATTTTTCCGAAAGAATATATTGCCCCCAAAAAAGTAACTATAAAACAGCACAGTAGTAAGTAGTCAGAACCCTTCACTTTTTGACATATCGAGCTACAATTAACATGCCATAATGAGAAAGCAAACACAGATTTATTTTGACTGAAATATCACATTGACATAAGTATTCAGGCCCTTTGACAAAACATTTAGCTCAGTTCCTCCAATTTCTCTTGATTATCTTAGAGATGTTTCTACACCTTGCTATGATGACTGAGTGAAATAAATAGAAAATGGAAGTTCAAAAGTTCTCTCTTACCTGCATTTACAACTATTAGAGTTACTTATTGTAATGCTCTCACTGCCATATTAAAAATTATATTCCCTGTTATGGTTATACCAAGGCAGATATAACCATAACTGTAAGGCCTCAGTATAACCATAACCGGGAATATAATTTTTAATATGGCTGTGAAAGTATTACAAAAGTAACTCAAAATGCTCATACTGTGTTCATTGGTTAAGTTAATTATGGTAAAATGGTAGTTTTTCTAGTGTTCGTGAAAAAATGTAATATTAGTTATAATTCTGTTTTTTGGAACCTGCAAGCCTCAGATATTAATTTACTGCATTTACTGTTTACATATTTCCAATGATAGATTTGATGCACGGACAAAGGCACAATCTATAGTGCCTCAAAGCTTGCCAAAGTACAGTAGTAAATTTTAAGCTTCTTGTGCTTATGTTGCAGTACAACATTGTAGTGTACAATGGGCTTATATATATAACATGTTATAACTTTGTGTCAACAGCAACCGAACGATACATAATTAGCCAGCTGGAGTACATCAAGGACGAGATGGCAGTGATCAAGCAAATGTTGCTGTCACTGTCCCACCGAACCTCTCCTGTGGCCGTCGTCCCAGAGGGCATTAGCTTGCCCATTAGGACTTTACCTGAGGTTGAAAGTGTGGAAAATAGGCTCAAAGAGGAGAACAGCTATAATGACATGGTACATTTAGTTTCCTTTAATACAATATTCTATGATCACAATTTTATCACATTGTTTTGTCCTATGAATAATATATTATTTCTTTCATTTAGACAAGGTATCTTGCAACAATTGGGGGTCCCACTCCGGCTCAAAATGCAAGGCGGGTACTTGGGCGCCTTCTGATGAACAGTGATGAACAGCTGGCGGGACTCTGGCCAGAAGCTGGCCTCTAGTGACATGACGCTCTGCAGAGCAGTCATCGGTAAAGTAACAAATGTTTTTTTTGCAATGAGAACTTAAAAAATGAACAAAAACACAATTAAAAAGCCAAATAAGCTAGCTAGTCTAATATTTGGAAACATACACCCCTTAATTTTTCACATTTTGTTATGTTGCAGTTGTATGCTGAAAGCAAAAAACAGAATAAATATCTATTTTACATTTAATAAAAAGGCAAAATTGCTTTCTGAATGCACTGAGATTGCACACTATATATAGTCAGGATGTAACAGGCCAACACATTCTCATTCCCAATGAGTCAAAAACTGAAGTTCAGGCAGTGGCCCTACGCATCAAGAAGTGACGCTGTAGGTACCCCTCGAGCGTCACTTTTGGACGAGCGGGGATGGTTGATTGATATGAGACCGTGGCACTGTCAAGTTAGCAATAACACCCACGTCCGGTGTAGACTGAGTTAGGAAAATAAATAACGTCCGGTTACACTTTCAAAATAAAGCCAGAAGAGAAACGGTTTGTGTTTATTATGTATTAGCTATGAACCTCTGGTAATATTCTACTAATATACTACTCTGCCTGTGCTGTAGAATTCCTCTTAAAAATATTCAAATATAACCATTGGACAGAGTCATTGGAGTAATTCCTGTGTCTGTAACACGTTGTTTTTGCCACCGCAAGAGCCATTAAAAAATATAATTAGATATGAATTATTGTTTTTTTTTTTTTTTTTTTTTTTTTTTTTTGGGGGGGGGGGGGGGGGGGGGGATGTGTAAAATTAGGCTATTTTAATGTATGATCTGCCTATGAGGATGATTCATCATTATTTCACTTTAATAAAGACGCCTGCCTGCATGCGTTAATGGATGTGAGCGCCGTATTTGGTCCATCTTCAAATCCCACCGGGAGAGTTTCAGAAGCGTTTAGCCCACCAGACTTTGTTTACTTTACCTGGTGTGTGTTCTTCTAAACATGCTTCTACATGTGTAAATATGCTACATAGTTAATTAGTTTCTCTTTTGTCTGTTTTTACGGCCGACAGTTTGCACCGGGTATTATATTTTGAAAATCTACCGGATTTTCTTTGCTGATTCTGTGTCTGGCTTCCCCCCGATCAAGGTGGTCTGTGTGAATAGCCACGGTATAGTTCGCACATTGGAGGGAAGTGAACGTGAGATCAGATTATGAGTGATTTTTTCATCAGTGTCACAGAAATAAATACTGGACTCACTTTTCACAAGACACAATCATTGGGGCTCTGAAACTATATTTTTCAGACAAATCAAGCAGAGATCAGAAACACTCTATCACGAGATTTGACAGTGCTGAACTGTCTATGGTGCTGAATTTCACCAAATATGATCACTAAGAACTTAACTAATTCAGTTTTTTGTAACTCATCTCTGGTACGACACACTCTGCTTTCATTCATCTACATGATGTTCAGAACGCTTGAATGAGGTTTGGAGATCAGGAGTGAGGAGATTACACCCATTTGGGAAAAAGGAAGTGTCTAACATTTAATATAATTGGTGCAGATTTAATGTTTTTTTTTATGTCATAGAAAATCTTTGTGGAAGATAAAGCAGCTCCCCAAAAGTGACGTGGCTTCCTACAGTATAAGTCAACAATTAGAGAAATAGTGTAATGTTCAAATCAGGTTTAATTACCGTGGTACGTCACAGACGGTAATTCCAACTGTGTTGTAATTTGAGTTGATGCTACAAAATATTCATTAATATATTTATTAGTCTTTTCACTTACCTGTCTGCATATACTCCTGCATACATGTCAGTGATTCTGTACTTACTAATGTTTTTACACATCCCATGTTTATTTTTTAATTGGTTATGGTTTATGACACATACACACGGCAAAAATAAAACATTAAAGGGGCCCCGGTATGTGAAAGAAACATTCAGAATGTAATGAAAACATCTTTCAATCTAATATTTATTTTTACTCATGCACACTGAGTAACATGCATATTGTAACGATTCGTGAGAATCGTATCAAAAAAAGATGAACTAAAGGTGGACCCAGGAGGCAGGGACAAGCGAAGGCGAGTGAGAGGTTTTAATACAAAAAGGCAACGAAAAAACAACCAGTCAAAATACAAACGAAAAACGCTGAGGCAGGCCGGCTGGCAGGGCTGGCTCAGGAAAACACCGGGGTCTAGAGAAAAAGAAAAACAAGGATTAAGCTCGAGGGAAAACAAAAACGAGAGACTAGCTGCAGAGGCTGAGAGCACAAGAGAATAAACTAAGCCTGAGCTGGGTGAGTTACCGGACGTGGAAAACATGACGCGCTGACGAGGAGGTGACAGGAAATCCAGGCTTAAGAAGAGGAGTCCTGATGAGCCGATTGAGTGCAGCTGCGGTGATTAGGGAGTCTGCCCAGCCGTGCCACCAGCCTCAGAAATAAAGTTCACGTCAATGGGAAAGACACAGACAGGAAATGAAACAATAAAAGCAGGAAGTGAATCAAAAACTCCCCCAGCCAGGAGACAGATCATGACACATATATGGAACCTGAGAACATTCAAACAGACACATTAACAAGTGGAACTGAACTAGTGGAATTTGCTGGCAGGCTCCCAGGTGTCTTCCCAAGTTTTGCCACTGAAAAAAGACCACAAATGCAAAGAGGTGTAAGATATATACCACAATGGTATTTTATATAATTGGGGTATCATAAAACAACAAATTACTTTTTCAGAAGCCTGGTACTGAACTGGTATGGAAGTAAGCCCATATATTTAGAAAGCATGCTGTAAAAAAGCTAACAGCTTTAAAATCAGCGACTGTGGATTAAAGTTCCAAGCTCTTACCATGATGAACAAGGCAGCCAGCTAACTTTGACCTCTTCTCTTCCCTGCACACACACACACACACACACACACGCACACACACACACACACACAGACAAAAAGAAGTATTAGCCTTTTCAGCAACCACTGGTAAATGAACTGCTATTTCACACTCTTTTTCAATTACAGAATCTTTTTTTATTTCATTATATAGAAATATTTTTTGTTTTGAGCATGTTCGGCAGCCTACAATGATGCAAAAAATAGAAAAGAAGAAGAAGATAAAATTTAGAAACAGACTGTAACATCCTCCGGGTAAATAAAGTTGCATTTCCACTGTATCGCGTGGCTCGACTCTAGAATAAATAGATGGGTTGAATTAAATTATTTAAACTCAATTGATTTGGAGACAAATTCGAGGACAAAAAAAAAACAGGAGTAGAGTTGAGCCGTACTATGCTGATGTAAGTCCTGACTTTCATAGAGGAAGAGAAAAAGTGGCAATCTTGTCCTATTTGTGTCCAAATGAGTTTTTTGTTTTATCTCAGGAATAATTTCTCTTATACATGTAGATAATGACAAGTTAGTGAGTAATGCTCTATATTTTTATTGTTACTGATAACAAGAAGGAACAGAAAAATCTCTTATTTACTATGTACCCACCCAAATAAAAAAATAATAATAACAAATAAAACATACCTGTCTTCCTCTTCATTTTTCTCCCTTCACCTGTGCCACTGGTCAGAGGGATAGTGGGTCCAGAAGAGGGGGAGCACTGTGCAGACACACCTGTGACACAGGTGGATGACTTTAGACACATTACTTAAAATATAGCAAATGTGATTAATGCTAATACTTACTTTCATTCAAATTCCCTTTTGAGGAAGATGGAGCCTCAACAGGGATCAGGGTGAGGGTGAAAGTCTCCTCCTCCGATTTTGGCTTTGGATTTGAAACAGATGGAGAGGAGGCGGGTCGGAAGGTTCTGGGGGATGAGGTTGAAAGTTTGCAGGCAGCGTAGTTGTTGGCTGGGAGATGTTTGAGAATCTGAAATAATACATGTCAGCATATCAGTCACAATGGCAGCACATCCCAAAGCACAAATAAGATAATAAGAACAGATGTTTGCCTTACTTTTCACAAGGTACTCATACGCCCAACTCATCTTTTCCAAAAAAGGTTTTGCGGGCCCGTCTCCTCCAGGGCACATGTGGGTTACCACCTCAGCAGAGTTCTTCCCCTGCTTCCTCTTCCCTATAAATAAAATTGGGTTGTACCCCAAAGCAGCAACCTTGCTCACCTGAAATGCATACAATAGATAACACAAAATGTTATATGCATAGCTACTATTTCACAATGACATGTTACTTTTTTTTTTCACTTTATTTGAATTGAGAAAAGTGTGGACAGGGTACTGTGGAGCACAGGGATGAAGCACTTGTGCACTGAGAGACACAAATGTTATAATAGTTTCTGTCTGAAATATCAGTTCAGCTCAGGAGCCAGTCATTGGCAAGTTTTCCCTCCATTTCTTTTTAGTTACCGGGTGATGGCCTGCCCACAAAAAAGCCTTATTTTGTTACAAGAACAAAAAGCTTTATCACACATACACTTTGTCCAGGCAAATTTGTTCAATTCAAATTTGCACATTAAATAACAAGTAAAAGGTAGTCTGGCACATGAAGTGGCACATGAACATGGGCATCTTAAGAGTGCTACCAGCAACTCAATGTGTAAAAGAGTTGGATGAAGTTTAATATAGGTTGGTGTGTGGTGATTATTAAATACTCTCCCATCCAGTCACATCACTGGTCTCATAGCTGTGAAACCCTTGAACATTATCATGTGCAACAGCTCAACAAACAAAAATCTTCATCTCGGGAAATGTCTGGATGGTTCAGAGTGTCACAGAATGAACACACATCACTTTTTCCATTAAATAGTAACTATAATAATAAAATAAGATATATAAAGGAGATCAATTGATTGATTATATGACTTATATATATATATCTTATATATCTTATTCAGAATTCCCACCTCCTACATGGTCACACAGTTTAGTAATTAATGACATACAACAGTATTTGCACTGCACTGATCATAGAATCTAGCCATGATTCCTCTGAGGACTGCAGTTTGAAGGTATGGGTGTCCTTCTGATTCATAAAGCAGACTGTTGTTGAAAATGAATGACACCCTGTTTTAACATACTACTGTTTAAACTTTTAATTCTGTAACTTCTTCTGTATTCCAGCATAATCTGTTCATCTGTTCTCTCTCCCTCTGTCCTCATCTTGCAGGCTGCAGGATCCAGATCCAGTTTTGATGATATTAGTATTATTATTATTATTATTATCAGTAACAATAATACTGCTGTCATTGTTACTATGCTCTGATTAAAAGTTCATCAGTATAGTTTCTTATCAATAGTGTTTGCTGCTGCTTGTATAAATGACACTGTATAAATAAACATGACATAACTGATACTAAACTTGATACAACTGTTGTATATTTGCCCCTGGTCTCTCTCTTCTGTCTCTCCCTCACCTCCCTCTTTTTCTTTCTCTCCCCCCTTTCTGTCCCCCACCTCTCCTCTGTCCCCCATTTTCCTCTCACCCCAACCGGTCGAGGCAGATGACCGCACATCTTTGAGTCTGGTTCTGTCAGAGATTTCTTCCTGTTAATCTCCACTGATGCCTAGTGTTTGCTCATTGTGTGAACTGTTGGGTTTCTTTTCTCTCTGTAATATTGTAAAGGTTTTGGCCTTATTATGTACAGTGCCTTGAGATAATGTATGTTGTGATTTGGCGCTATAGAAATAAAATTGAATTGAATTGAGTTGAATTGAATTGAATTGAATCTGGGAACACACTCTGGACCACAATTTATTACTCTAATTGCTGTTGGCAGCTCCCACTGTAGCTACTAGTTTACCATCACTAATTTCAAATGTACCTAAAATCGCTTGGTTCTAGAGCCGGGCCTGGTTCTCTCCTCATTGGTAAAATTTGAGAAAAGATGGTGTTGATCAGAAAAAAATGCAATATGGACTAAGCCCAAGTCACTAATGAGGGAACACATTTTGAAATATTAGCTAAATTTAAGGTTAGGGATGGCGTGTGTGGGGCAGCATTATGTTCAATAACCTTTCATAGATACTCTCTCACTCATTTTCTACCGCTTTATCCTCCACTGAGGGTCGCGGGGGGCGCTGGTGCCTAACTCCAGCTGACATAGGGCGAGAGGCTTCACAAATACTATGGACTGCAAAACTGATGCTATTCTAACAGCTACATACAACACATCAAAGTTAATAATATTGAATATTGTCAATGGATCTACACTGTACCTAACATTCTACAGCCACTTAGAATGAATTAGAAGAAAATTTGATAAAGTACTTACAGTCACATGGGCTGAGGCCACAACTCTGGCCCCATTCCTGTGTTTCAGGGTCCTCTGACCCCAGTCCCCTGCCCCCACAGCCTCTTCCCTTTCTTTGAAAGCTTTTCTTTTTTGAAGGGAGACATGGCAGCTTTCGCAGGTCTTGCGGCTGGCATTGTTCTTCGCTTCACATTTGGGGCAGCTTCTTATTTTGGGCTTTGTCATTTCTTAGAGATTAAGGTGAATGGAAAAGTAAATGTGACACATAAAAATAACTTAGTCACAATTCAGTGCAAAGGGCTGTCTCAGTACAGCTAGCAAGGTAGATAGCCAGTAGCAGTTGCCTATTAACTAGCAGAATGTGCACAACATGCCATACATTAAATAGCCAAAACTGACATTGATATTGTGCTACATACTGTTATTCCTACAGTATTTAGCACAGAAGTAATTGTTGTATCTCTAAAAATACATATATTTATATAGTATATAGTTTACATTTTAAATTCACAGCTTTTCTTACCTGCGTATTCCTTCTGTCACTTCTTTCTACCCACGCAAAGGAGAGTCTGATTACCCACGTTACCAATTACCGCGAACGAGACGCAGTGAATGACGTCACTTCGCCAGAGTTTACGCTAGACGTTGCATTCATTCATTCACTGCTCAAACTATGCTGCGGGATGACATCACTGTCACTGTCGGGGCTGAGATCCCTCTGGCTCCCCCGTAGTTCGTACCATGCTATTGCAACCCGATTTACAACCCTACCGTGCAAGCCGAAAGAATTAGCTAACCCAAACCCACATTTAAAGGAAAACAAATAGAATATCTGAAATAGTACCACATTCCTACGATTTTTAAATATCAATCAGCTACATAAAGTATAATCACCAGTTCAGCTGCACTTAATATTTGATATATTTATTGCATATATCTTTTTAAAACCCTATTTTCAACAAAACTTTGCTAACCTGAAGAACAACTACAAACGTGGTGCCAATATGTATCAAGCTGCATGGCTCGGCACAAGGGAATTGTAGTTTATTTTTAAAAATTGTATCAAAGTTGTAAGTACTAAATTAAGAGCACACTGAGAGATTTAAAGGGCTGGGGAATACAGTTGTGTGATCAGATTTTCAATATTCAATTTTTAAAAATTTTTGAAAATTAAATTTGATCATATTTGACAGCACCCCCACTTGGTGACTATGCCCATATGAGTGTAGTCACATAGGTGAAGTCAAGAGCTCTCTATAATAGTTGGTCCCATGTCTGCAGGTTATTCTGTTGCTGAATAACAAGCCTTCCCACATTCACTAAGGTCAAGGTTCAGAGGTCAATATCTCACGGCAGGAGCCATTTAGAATCTTCACACTGACATATGTTACTCACCAGGTCAAGGGCTTTCCAAAAATGTCTTTAATTTTGTCCTACGACAAAGTTTAATTTACACCTCTGTTTGGTGACAGCTTCTTTCAGGTGTAGTTTCTGAGACCCTTTGAGACTCTAACCTGGATGAACTCAAGTTTCTGAAAATTTTTGCTTAAGTCTGGTAAAAACCCTCAAAGTATTGAAGGTATCGTCATTTTTATTCCAGTACAATTTGCCATCCACTATATTTACTTGTATTTAGTACTTGCTTCAGCCTACATAACCATCAATGTGCATGTTTGTCTGTCTGGTTTAATGGAAGAAGTCAGGCTGATTAATAGAGGTGATGAAAGAGTTGATATGATATATGTTGATGAAATGTGGTTTGCTAACACAGTAATCCCTTGTCCAGTTATACTATATAATTACATCAAACACTGTTAATGTAATGAAAATCCTTTGTACGTCCCCTGAATCTCTCCTGTAGCCATATACTGAATTCATTTACTTTGAAGACATGTGGGAATTGCTCAAACATACACTTAATGAAAACTAAGTCCAACCTCAAACAGCAATAACATTCAAGAACTCAATCAGAAATGTATGTTTCATTGTGCTTTTTTTATTTTACAATAATTAATTAAACAACAAAGATCATCTGGAAACAAAAACTCCAAAAAATATGCTGTACATGTCCTGTACAGAAAAGACTGTACAAGACAGTGTGTATTAAAGCTGTAATAAAACATTAACCAACTTCCCACAACCCAGTACAACAATCAAACTAGTGAGGAAACATTTCAAAACCAAACCGCACGTTCAGTTTCTTTTGACTATCGATTTCTAAAATGACAAACAAAACTGTCATCTCCAACTTAAACCTGACAATGAATGCACATGTTATTTTTATTGATACAGTCAATCAAACATTTGGTCAAATATTTACAGTACAGGTGCACTTAGAGCTAAGAGCATTACAATTTATTTACACTGCATCCACATCCGACTCAGAATCTTCAGAGCTAATTTCAAACTCATCTGAGCTCTCAATTGTGTCCATTGTGTCATCTGCTGATGACAGCACATGCAGGTAGTGTTTTCTTGTATGCCGCTGCATTTCTCTCATTTCCCACTGCCTTCTAAAGATGAGGCAGGTGTGACCCTTTCTGGCTTTGTCTGTTAGATGTCCTTAAGAAGGGATAAAATAAATCACTATCCAGGCAAGCAACAAGTCTTTCACAAAATAAACATAACTTGGTGAAACATAGGGAATACAAAAATTCAAGTACAAGGCCGCATTTACTTTGTATGGTGTCTTTATTCTGATGGTGAGACAACTCAGACAAGACCCTGGCATGGGCTTTGAGAGACTCCCAGTGCTGCTTCATTTCTTTGACAAGGATCTTCTTCTCCTCTTGAAGCCTTTGAACACTCATGGTCCTGTCAAAGACTTCCTTCTTGGTGCTGAAATCAGCAGAGCCTGTAATGCATCGATAACAAAAGTTGTAAATAGCATTTAGCTTCTGATATCATTTCTGTCCTACATATGCATACTTTCTCTATGTCAGATAATGTTTCACTTTCTTACCATCTGCCCATTCTTTTACTTGCACAAATTCTTCCACGGTTTGTTCATCCAGTTGATGCTGGGCTTTCAGGGTTTCCAGGTCCTCCATCTGGATATTTAGAGCTTTAGAAGTCTAAAATGACAAGCAAAATCATTACCATAACCTGTAGATAATTACAACATGTACAGTGCATGAATGCAACTCAAATCATGCAAATATAACTATCATGTGTGGCAGGTCTATGTGCATTTCATTTAGCTACACCTGTTCACCTTGTGGTATCTCTGGGAAAGTGCAGTAGCCAGGTTTTTACATTTCTGCTGGTTCCATCTTATGGCCAGAAGTGTCAGCATGTCATTGCGTCCTGCAAGTACACAAAGATACGTTCTGTAAAAATTCATTTGTTGTAAAATGAAGGTCTTTTATTCTATATACAGAGATACAATTATATCGCACCTGCTTTTGACATATGCTTTGTGGTGACTGCTATCCTGGAGAGGAAAGCATTACACTGCTCTACTTCCTCCCCCAGTGTCTTACCAGCACCTTCTTGATTGGCCTCATATTCTGAGGGGGCTGGAGCTCAGGACAGTTGGTGCTTACTCTTTTTAAGTATGGCCAATATTTGCACACAACATCCATACAAAAAAAGGTAATGTCATGTCTGGATGCCAGCAGCTGCTGCAAAAACATTGGGTATGCAAATATTTCATCCCTGAACATATTAAGGGCAGCCAGCAAGACCCTGTGTCTGCACACTGCTAGCTCCAGTCCTTCCTCATCCACTTTGCTGCTTGATCTTTGGGAGGTCTCTCTGGCGGCCGACCACTCCCCACCACAACTGCTCTGTCCACTGACCTACATCACAGAAAATCATATTTGACTAATAATCTCATCAATCGTAATAACAGGGAACAATTATAAATCTATTTTAGGAGACAAGGAACAATTTAAGTATACAGATAAATATCACAATACATGAGAATACTGACAGACTACAAATTATAATGTTGTTATAATAATCAGATACAAATGCAAGTCTGCTATTACATGTTTAGATTTGCTGTGGATGTGATCCACAAATCTTCATCCTTTGCAATGAAGACACCTTCAAAGATGGCCCGCTCCTGAGATCTAAAAAAACAACAAGAAGTAAAAAGACTTCATTTTTGTTCATTTTGTACAAAACATAACTATATATATTTGCCTTTTAAACAGCGTGGGTGTGTACATTATTGTATACCTTGCTGTACTTTTGAAGCGATAATGCTTGCGGTTTCCATCTACCGAGACAGCAAGCATTGCTGGGGTACAGGCGGGACAGATGAATTTCTCCTCTTTGCAGGTGGAGTCAACCTCATACTATACAGCAGCCCATTCAAAAAAGCTTTTTTGGAAACTGTCTGACGAGATCTTTCCAGTCTATGTTAAATGGAAAAAGAATAAAATTATTTTAAACAAAAACCTTTCCATGTCAAAACACCAGCATAGTTATGATCTTGCAGAATGAAGAAAGAAATACTGACGCGGCCAAAGCGAACAGTCCGCTTATCAAGCATCCTTAGATAGGCCTGAAAGGACATCCCTGGCGATGCCATCTTCATGTCTTCAAATGAATAAAACAGGTCTCATAAATAGTCGAAAAATGAAGGGTGGCAGGCCAGTATCCATTATTTATCAGGTCATCAAGTCCTGCAGTCCAACTTGTTAGTAAGCTCAGGCATGTTGAGATCATAACGTCCTACAAAGTAACATTTACATCCACTGTAATGTTAAAGTTGCCAAGGTTAGAATGTTATGTAGCATGTGACATATATTGTATATACAAATGGTTCAGTAAAGCTTGCTGACGTGATGGGCAATATCATTTGTAAATCATAATTTTTTTGAGACAAAGATACAGAGTTTTATTGAAACTGGACAAAGGAAATCTTTTGCATAATTACCATTTATTGTGACCAAAACAACTGCCTTCCCTTGGATAACCCTCAGTGCTTCCAGGGGGACAGCCACAGATGCTGACAGGCAGGTAAAAATCGGACTGAAAGATATTACACATAGGTTAGACTAATTCATAATTACTGACACACACAAACTTACTCAGAAGAAGCAGTGTGGAACTTATCACAGTTTGTAAGTGCCTTGTCAACAACACAAGTGGTTGGAGGCAACGGTTGGTAGAAGCCAGCACACATGGCATTGTTGTGAAGGACTGAGGCCTTGCTGTGTCTGCTGAGGTCACATTCAGCACAGAGAAAGGGACATGGGAGGCAATCTCTGCACCTAATAGCCACGCCATTGTTCCCACATTAGCTGCAGATATTTGTTGCAATGTCCTCCTTGGCCAGCATACTATTAAGCAGAGATGGTCTCTTTTCCCTCCATCTCTCAGAAAAGAGAGCATTCCGAATGCTCCAATCCTGTGAAGCCAGAGGAACATTTTGGTCTGCTGCTGCTTCAGGACGCTCTTCATCAGAGCAGCTCAGGGAGTGCTGCAGATCTTGCAGAAGACTTTCTTGTGAGGTTTTAACACTGGGCATGTATGGAACAAACGGTAAACGGAACCCAGGTTGCAAACAGCAAGGTGTGAGGGATTTATTTTACAAAAGGTGCAGCAAACAGAAAAGGTCGAGCCAACTAAGGAGGAACAAAAAGCGAGGAGACTGACAGGCTGGCTGGGCGAGCGTCTCCCGGGGTAACTAGGAAAAGGGGGAAAAATCATAAATTAGAAAATGAGAGCAAAAACGCATGGAAGTAAGCAGAGCAGAGTAGCGACTTGTACTAGAGAGTACCGGGTTGCATAAGAGACGCGCTGACACCTGCTGCAAGGAGAAACCAGTAGATAAGGACCAGGGTGGCAATCAGGGAGATGTGCAGCAGGTGTGTGAGGAGGAGCTACGCCCAGCAGCCTGGTCAAGTCTCCTGAAATTTACAAAACAAAGAGGAAGGTTGCGCAGAAAATGACTGTCAAAATAAAAGGCAGGAAGCAATGGGAACCGGACCCTGACATTTCTATTGCAATTGAGAAACACATGTGCAGTTATAAGTGACCACATTGTTACACAGACAACAATAATAGATTATTATTTAACAAAGGCTTGTTTTGGAAAATTTGTTTTGTTCAAGAGTTAATTTTGATTATACATGGTACAAGACATTATTCACAGAGCATACTGTATGTAATGAAATACCTACCAGCTGAGACTGTCTGTGAAGCAGTCTCTGGGGCAAAGGTCACCTCTGGGTTAGGGAGCGTAATGAGACTGGTCTTACTACCGCGTTTGGCTGTAATGCAGAAAACAACAAACATCTCTTAGAACAGCATTTGTCTAACACTTATATTTGTATTCAAAGTACCTGTACACAATATACATTTATACTATTACACCATTAGTTGATAAATAGAGAATCTAACTGCACAGTTTCATTTTTTGGGTGGGGTGGGGTTGTTTTGAAAAGCAGTTCCTACACCAAAAAAATCTCAAGTAACTCATGTGAGCCAAATCATGCGTTTCTTTTTTCAGGATTTGAGATCTATCAGTGATGGCACATTGATCTGACCTGGTGTCATTTAGCTTAAAATTTTGATAATGAATTCAAAAATGTTGTTGTACTTTACATACTTATGGCCAAGTGATATTGTGATCAGTTAGAAACCAAACCTGTAGAGATCATGAGGACTTTCAAATGGAACTAGATTGTACTGTATTCACAGTGTTGCAATAGCCTTCGTTGACATTCAGGACTGAAACAATTTAAAATATCTAGAATATAAAACACTAACCATGTCTGGATTGCTTCCACATCACACTTGGCCTCTTGGAAAGCGTGTTTCCATCTGCGTCTCTCTCCGTCCACCTCACATACAGTGGTCGTTCAGCTACTACCGTCCCTGTCTGACCACCCCCACCCCCACCCCCCAAAGAGGTAATCAAACTCCTGCTGCTGAACCAGCTCATCCAAGCCTTCCAAAATATCTAATAATATCTAATTCTTGTTGCGCACTCATCCTCACAAACAGAAAAAACTAAATCTCTATGTGAGGAGATACAGGGTTAGTTAGCTTGCTAGCGCAAGGACATGGCTAGTTAAAAGGCTATTTTTGTGATGCCAGCTCAATTTAGCTGTTTTAGGTTATTGTATTTAACTACTGATAGCTACTAATTGATGATTCATTGGGAAAGTAAGATTTTTAAAACCTTTTATTATTATTATTTACCCTACTTACATTTAATTTTCTTTGTCACTTAGATGCTGTAATAAAAAACACCCGGGCCACAGCATCCGAGGTGGAGGGGGCCATAAAACTGTGGCTCCGTAATGCCCGCAATCGGGACGGGGGGAAGGAGCCGAAGAAGATAATGGGCTCCTCTGTTTTTTTTTTTTTCTATTTATTGTTTTGCTCGTTTTGCAGTTTAATTAATGTTTTGATTGTTTATTGATTGCTATTGTTTATTTGTGTTATATGTTGATTTTGTGTTGAATGTTGAATATGTTGTTCTAGTTGTTAATGATGGTTCATGGTGTAATTAAAAAACTAAATTCCACCTGTAAAAGAATAATTTCATTAACATGCAAAATTCCAAGCACACACACACACTGTACAAAACACATAAGCTCCCACAGTATCCCCATAATGGGCAGCCCAGCTGTGGGCCCGCAGCAAGCCCACAGTATCCCCACTTTGGGCTGGGTGTGGGCATAGTGTGGGGCCCATGTGCTCCACAGTTCATGGACTCCAAAGCTGTCACTGTGGGCCCATGAGAGTACAAAGCCAAAGACACTGAATGGTACTCTCATGGCCCCACAGACCGGTTGGGGTGAGAGGAAAATGGGGGACAGAGGAGAGGTGGGGGACAGAAGTGGGGGGGGGGGGGGAAGAAAAAGAGGGAGGGGAGGGAGAGACAGAAGAGAGAGACCAGGAGCAAATATACAACAGTTGTATCAAGTTTAGAATCAGTTATGTCATGTTTATAGAACTACAGTGTCATTTATACAAGCAGCAGCAAACATTATTGATAAGAAACTATACTGATGAACTTTTAATCAGAGCATAGTAATAATGACAGCAGTATTATTGTTACTGATAATAATAATAATAATAATAATAATAATTATAATAATAATAATATCATCAAAACTGGATCTGGATCCCACAGCCTGCAATATGAGGACAGAGGGAGAGAGAGAATGGAAGGAAGCAGACATAGACTTGGGAAGGAAGAAAAAAAATTAGGTTAATAACACATAATTAAGTCACATTCATACCCTGAGTGTGAGAGAGTGAGTGTGAAAGAGTGAGTGTGAGTGCACCACAGGAAATCCCCCAGCAGTCTAGGTCTATAGCAGCATAACTAAGAGATGGTTCAGGTTTCCCTGAGCCAGCTCTAACTATAAGCTTTATCAAAAAGGAAGGTATTAAGTCTAACTTTAAATACAGAGACAGTGACCGCCTCCCGAACCGACATTGGCAGTTGGTTCCACAGGAGAGGAGCCTGGTAACTAAAGGCTCTGCCTCCCATTCTACTTTTATGGACTCTGGGAACTACAAGTAAACCTGCATTTTGGGACCGAAGTGATCTGTTAGGCTGTTAAGGTGAAATTAAATCTTTAAGATATGATGGGGCCTGATAATTAAGTGCTTTGTACGTGAGGAGGAGGATTTTAAATTGAATTCTAAACTGTACAGGGAGCCAGTGTAGAGAAGCTAACACTGGGGTGATGTGGTCTCTCTTACCAGTTCCTGTTAGAACTCGTGCTGCAGCATTTTGAATTAACTGAAGGGTTTTAATCGACCTAATAGAACATCCAGATAGTAGTGAGTTACAGTAATCTAATCTTGATGTAACAAAAGCATGAACTAGTTTTTCAGCGTCCTTTAAGGATAAAATGTTTCTAAGTTTCATAATGTTCCGCAGGTGGAAGAAGGCTGTTTTGGAAATGTATTTAATATGTGAGTCAAATGATATATCCTGGTCAAAAATAACTCCAAGGTTCCTTACGGTGCAACTAGACGCCATGGTGATGTAATCTAAAGTGACAATATGGTCAGAAAGTTTGTCTCTAAGGTGTTTAGGGCCGACTATGATAACCTCAGTTTTGTCTGAGTTTAGAAGTAGGAAGTTACAGGTCATCCTGGACTTAATGTCTTTATGACATTCCTGGAGTTGAATAACCTGATTTATTTCTTCTGGCCTCATTGATAAATAAAGTTGTGTATCATCTGCATAACAATGAAAGTGTATGTTGTGCTTTCTAATAATGTTTCCTAAAGGAAGCATATATAAGGTAAAAAGTATAGGCCCAAGAACTGAGCCCTGTGAAACTCCATAATTAACTGTTGTCTGCAATTAGTCATTGTCATTAACATGTACAAACTGGAATCTATCAGATAAGTATGACTGAAACCAGCAGAGGGCAGTACCTGAGATCCCCGAAGTCTGCTCCAGTCTCTGCAGTAGAATGTGATGATCAATGGTGTCAAATGCAGCACTAAGATCTAACAGGACAAGTATAGAGACCAGACCATTATCTGAGGCCAAGAGGAGGTCATTGGTAACTTTAACTAGGGCTGTTTCTGGAAAGTGGGTGTAAAATCATAACTGTTAACTTCAGGTGGACTTAGACATGGCACAGAGTTAAATAACGGCTGCACTGTCTCTTTGAAAGTATTAACATTATTATCAGACAGGCACCGACTGAAGTGGTATTTTTTCTTAATGTTATTGTAGTTAGTTATTGTGCAATTAAATGTGATTAAATAATGTTCAGTTAGGAGGGGGTTTTGGGGAGAAATATTTAAGTTTTCTATATCTATGCCATAAGTGAGCACAAGATCAAGGGTGTGATTAAGGCAGTGAGTGGGTTTATTCACATGCTGAGTGAAACCAATTGACTCTAACAGTGAATTAAATGCAGAATTAAGACTATCACTTTCAACATCTACATGGATGTTGAAATCCCCCACAATTATGATTTTATCTGTCCTTAGCACTAATTCAGTTAAGAATTCGAAAAACTCTGACAGAAACTCTGTATAAGGTGCAGGTGGACAATAAACAGTGACTATCAGAACCGGTTTCTGTGATTTTAAACTAGGATTAGATTAGGATAATAATGAGTTCAAGTGAATGAGTTCAAAATATAATGAATGAGTTGAAAATATAATGAAGCAGATATATAAAAAACATCGTTGATATTATGAAATTGTGTTAGATATAGGGATTTTCCATTACAGTTTCCCCCTTTTTGATCGAAAGATCAACCAGAAAGAAAATCCCAATGCAAAACGAACAATCAAAAACCACAATCAGTAAAACAAATTCTAAATACTAATACAGAATCATGCAAGGGATAATAAAAATTCTTCAAAAATCAAAACGCAAAACAAACCATTGAGTAAAATACCAATACCAAATGTAGAACCATCCTGAAGGATATCAAACTTATTACACCATCACTGGTTTAAAATACATCATCATAAAAGGATGGAGATAAAATAATGCAGAGACTGTTTTTGTGGCATAGACACCTAACACAAATAGCTAAGCCACAGGTCGAAAATAACAGTATTTACGTTACAGAATGTAAAAGAAAATGGAGAAGCATACACTTTGACACCTAAACAGGGCAAGGAACAGAGTCAGAGGCAGAACCAGAGTCAGGACTGTGCTTGTCAAAGTCATCAAACCATTCTGGAGGAGGGAAGTCAGGGAGGTCAGAAGTAAGTAACATTTGGTGGGAGATATATTTGTCAATAGCGCGCACAATCAGTCCCCTGACACATGGGACAATGCAACAACCACACAAAGCCAGAACAGCAACACCGACAATGACGCCTGTGAGGAGAGAGAGCATCAGGGCCTTCCATTTACCAAAAACCGAATCAAACCATCCCCACAGGGAAGTGTCAACGCCAGAGTTTTCAGCCAATTGGTTTAGGAATGTTGCAAAATTTAAATTTATGAGATGTAGCGAACGTACCATACATATATGCAGCATACCAGTCACTACCTACAGCTGGAACGGATGTGACTCTTACACAAAACAAATTCCAAGTACGAGGTTTGGTCCAAAGTATAAGATACAAGCTGAATCGTTTCATGGCAGCGATTAGAAAATGGATTAAAGGTGAATGGATGCGAAGTTGATGAGGAATTATAGTAATACAGAACGTGCCACAAGGAGGTGCAGTCAGTTAAAGGATTCTCTTCATATGGCAAGCCTGTATAATACTTGACAGGATCAGGAGACAAACACACTACACAGGATGATTGCGTAGTTGTGCGTGCGGTGTAGTTAGCCACTTCTGAGCCATTGGGTCAAGGTTAAATGGGATTACAGAACGACGTGTACGACGTGTGCGCACAAGTACGTAGTCATCAGAGGGATTTTGTGAAGTCAGTTGAGCAAGGGATGGGTCAGGTCCAGTTGTGTGTCTACAGCTGAAACTACCACATTCTTAAAGGGAGCAGTCAGCCAAACAACAGTGACAACAACAATAATAGATATCATCATGATGCAACGCATTGTACCTCATAGGCCACATAAGCCTGGGTGACAGAAAGGATGCCATGGACGTGTACATTCCATGGTTAAAAAAAAGAATGTGATACAAGCAATTACTTGAAACGATACAGTAGAAATATGATCAAAGTAATACAGAGGATAAACAGTACACTACAATGAACAAGAAAAAACTGTTTTGTTTTTAAAGCATCCAGTTCACAGTGGTATAACAATGTATTTCAAAAATAGGAAATTAGTCAAAATCAGTGAGTGTCCATTCGGGCTCCAGGTTTTGGCAATGTGAAATGACGCTAGTGAGAGTGAGGTTTACATTGGCACCTCACTTCACAAGGAATGAAGCGTGTGTGCATGTGAAAAGTCCAGTGATTGTTGTGATAAGTCCTTGGCTCAGGGCTTAGGTGAACACGGCAGTGGGAGCATCTGCTGGAGGTGGCACCTTCCTGCAGTGGCTGGCATGAATCCAGGTTGCTCGTTCAGCTACCTTGACAGCAGTATCTGGAATGGTCCTAGCCACCGTTTTGCACCCCTTTATTTTCTCCTGAAGTCCTTTACAACCACAAAGGTTGTAGGTTATGAAGCGGACCCTCTGCTGGTTTTGGGAGGGCTGCAGACACTGTGTTCCTGATGTTAGTGAGGGAGGAAGTCAAATTAGCACAATAAGACAGCACAATAAGTGCTGTAAATGGAGCCAAATGAGCAGGGTGGGAGATGCCCACATAAGGTGGGGCAGCAATGAGAACCTCAAATGGGCTTAAATTAGAGTGAAAAACTTGAACACTAAACTTAGTTAGTGTTCATCATACATTTCATTCCCCCTTTTGACACACTGTGTGTCAATTTCACAAGAGTAGGTAGAGATTGGAGTGCCTGAATAAGTTTCACAAATGCTTTTTCTGCCTCAGGGGTCCACTGCACGCGATCATGTGCGGCCAGGCCTGTGCCGTGAATGAGTGCGCTCAGTGGAGCCTCAAGTGTTGAATAATTTGGAATGTAAATGAATGAATGAAAGTTTCTGCAATAAGACCACATTCCAAGAAAAGACATCGTGTGTTTTTTTGTTACAGGTTTTGGAAGTTTTACAATAGCTTCAATACATTTAGGAGATATGGTTTTGCCTTGATCAGAAATGATGTGTCCTAAAAAGGTAACTTGTTTTTGGACCCACTGTAATTTGGAAAGGCTGGCTTTATGACCTTCAGCAACAAGATGTTTCAGTAAAGCTAAAGAGTCAGTTCTGCACTGGTCTTCAGTAGCACAAATCATTAAGTCATCAACGTACTGAATGAGAGCAGAGCCAGAAGAGAGTTGAAGAGGCTCTAGGCTATCACGAAGTGCAGCATTGTAAATGGTAGGAGATTCAGTGTAGCCCTGACATAGTCTAGTCCAAGTGTATGATTTCTTAAAGTTAAAGGCAAACCAATATTGACTGTCTGAGTGTACAGGGGCACTAAAAAAGCATTAGACAGATCAACAACAGTGAACCAGTGCGCATCTGGTGGAACTTGTGAAAGAATAGTGTGTGGATTTGGTACCGTGGGGGCCCTGGCATGGACCGCTGCATTTACTGCTTGTAGGTCCTGCACAATCCTCCATTCGGTCGGTTGGTCCGGATCACGGATTTTCTTCACCGGGAAAATGGAGTTCGCTCTGGAGAATCAGGACAAGGAATGATCACACCTCCCTTTAAACAAGAGTCAAAAACAGGAGTTATGCCTTCAATGGCTTCTTGTTTGAGTGGGTACCGATATTTCTTAGGTCTGTAATCAGATTTAGGTGTTATCACAACAGGTTCAAAATTTCTGATCAGGCCAACATCATATTTGTTTGTTGCCCATAAGCAATCAGGAATATCTGCCAAATCAGGAGATATCTCTGTAGCTGTGAGTGGGAGCTTAGTCACTGTTAAGTTTGAAAATGATTGTTCATCTATCAAATGAAAAGAACGCAGTGTGTTAACACTGAGTGGAAAAGAGGTAGAGTACGCTTGCGCAGTGGAAGAAAACCACATGTCAGGGTCAGAGGTCATCGTCCAGTCAGTCACGGAATGGCAGACATGAGAAAATGAATTAGGCACTTTAAAGAATGGAGTCTGATCAGCAGTTCAATCTACAGAAACTGCACAAAATTCATCATTCCAAAATATTGTAGAAAGATTAATTGTGTCATGGAATTTGGTAAAGAACTGTATTGGAATTTGGTAAAGAGCTCAAAAAGTTGGTCTGAATCATGTGAAACATGAGCAGTGCAGTGTAAATAATATGAGCTCATAAATTCAAGGGTGTGTGGCATCAGGGATCTCCCTTTCTCAGATAGCAAAGAGGTTACGTCATCCTGAAGAGACCACTGATACACATACAATGAGGGAGTGTGGAGTTTAAACATTGTGTTGTAAAAATAAGAATTTCTCACAACCTTTAACCCATCAGGGGTTGAGATTATACAAATGCCTAAAGATAGCATTAAATCTCTCCCTAACAGATTGATAGGACAGAATGGTGACCAGAGAAAAGAATGTTTCAAAATAGTGGCAGATGAATCGTGTTCATCTGTGTGTACAACTGTGAGATGCTTGGTAAAATGTTCTTTGACTGAGACACCTGCAGCACTAATGGAATAGATAAATCTTCCACTGGTTTTTACATCAGGCAGGACGTCCTTCCTGATAACAGAATGGGTGGCGCCAGAGTCAACTAAGAATTTAACATGAACGTCATTAATTTGTAAAGTTAGATCTGGAAGATTTAGGTAGGTGCTGGTGGGTGCCTTAGTCTGTTGCTGTATGTGTTTGATGGTTGTGATTACATCATTCAATTGTGTAAATGTCAATGATGTCAGTGGGTTAGTAGCAAGCTTTTCTTCATTGCATGTGCTGTGTATGTACGCAAGCTTTTCTTCATTCCATGTGCTGTGTGTGTGTATCACTTCTCTGTTTGGGCTGGCTGGCCGTCTCCTCCTTGCACGGTCCACTCCCTCCCCTTCAGTCATTCTGGAATTGGCTGTTATCATCTCCCTGGAATTGGTCATTGTTGCAGATGCTCAAGGGCAGCAGTCATATCAGCATCAGTCCATGGATGAAAGACCAGACCCTCTTGTCCATTTGGTGACATAACATTGATCATAGGCATTGTTTGAATCTGTCCAACACTGTTCTTTGATCTGGTGCACTGAGCCACTGGGCTATTAGATGGATAAAATGGAACAAATCTGCTCAGAGGGGTGGAGTTTTGTACTTTTCCACCAGATGGAGACATTTGTCCAATTGCATGCATTGGAGGCTGAAGTAGTGTCATTGGAGTGGGTGGACGTGGAACAGGAGCTGTAGGAGGTGGTTCCTGGGCATTGGCTGGAGCAGGGACTTCCTCCTGGGAGTCGACATCTGGTTCCTCGTCGTCCATTGGTCCATAGGGAGGAGGTGGGGCGGTGTTGAGGAGCGGCCCGCCGAACCCTGAAAACGGAGGATAGAGAGTGGATGTGTGTGTGCTGTTTGTCTTATTGATAGATTTTTCAGCCTTTCCCTTCTCATCTGAGTTTATCTTTAAATTTGTCATTACACCTTGCAATTTCTTTTGTTCTCTAAACTTAGCCTCTTCTTCCCACATTTTCAAACATTTTTCATGCTTTTTCATTTTTGCTAACCATTTTACCAGCACACTTTTCCTCTTTTTAACACTTTCTTTTTCCTTCATTAGTTTCTCTCTTAACTGTGACAGTCTTGATACGATCAATGAACCATTCGGTGGAAACTCAAAATCTTTTGTCCAGACTGACAAGTATTCTACACTCTCTGGACCACATTTGTGTACCATGATGTCTACTGCAGGTCCTTCTGGGACCATTTCCTTACTGTTACTGTCCCCCATTTTGTGCACAAATGTGGACAAACCGTGGTTCCAAACACACGGTGGGTTAACCCAACACCTTAAAGTTCCGCCCTGCTACGGAACCGATACTTTCAGGTCAACTCGGACACTTACAAAAGTATCTTTACAGGAACAGAATTTACGAGGGGCGCCACCCTCGAAGGCCTCTAACTTTTAACGTTTAAAAAACAGAATTTACGGAGAAATAAAAATCTCTCTGAAGGCCTCTAACCTTTCAAAACAGATGTTTGTCAATATAGGACATCATGGCAGTGTTTAAACATCACCCTGCTAGGACCTAGAGCAGCAGTAGAAGTCTCCCAATCATAGGAGAAAAAGTCTGAATTGTGAGTAAAATTGTTTAATTTAAGTAATAATTATTCTATTACCTATTATTTATTTTCTTATTTTTTTAATTGGTTGTTAAAATTCAATTTTAATTTTAATTATTATTATTATTTTATAATTCAAGAGATTAAAATTTCAACTTCTGACCGGTTTCAGGAAATTGTTCCTGTTCGAAGATCGCTGTGTCAGTCAGCTGGTGTCCTCACGGGCGTGTGTGCCCGAGTGAGAGAGAAATAAAGAGTTTGAGAGTTCACCAGTTGTCTTTTGTGTTTTTTTATTCTGCAGAAGGAACAGGTTCACAAAGCTCAGAAAGTTTTCTTGAGTGATATTTACTCTTTCTCATGAAATTAGCAGACACCTTGTCCTGACCTGGATAGGACCCAACCATTATGAGGGGAGACACACACACTTGCAATGTGTACATTCACCCCTCTCAGTTCTTACTTGGTATGTCCCTTGATCCCCTCTTATGATAACCCTGTACTCATCAACACCCTGCCCCCACACTGACAAGATGAGTGATCCAAGAAGAAGAAGTGCTATTTGGAC
>JAFBJR010001400.1:41029-57155 GCA_016785285.1 Brachirus orientalis | reverse complement strand
CAGCTCTGACTGAGGGGTGAGGGGCGGGGCCTAAACATCCAACCAGAGCACTGCTCTGACTGAGGGGTGAGGGGGCGGGGCCTAAACATCCAACCAGAGCAAAGCTCTGACCGAGAGGTGAGGAGGCGGGGCCTAAACATCCAACCAGAGATGGCTAAAGATGCTAAAGCACAAAGATGGCTAAGGGGTAACATAACTGTCCACATTATTGATTGGAAACACAATATAAATAACAATAATAATAGTAGTAGTAATAATAATAATAGATGAATGAGTGAGTGTGAGTGAGTGTGTGGTTTTACTCTCCTCTATCAGAAGTGTCATCATTCAGGTCTCAATCACTTTGAGACACCTGTGACCTGAGACACATGCACGCACACACACACACACACACACACACACACACACACACACACACACAGAGTGAAGTTTGTAGAATCACAGACAGTAGCTGAGTTTTTTACCTCTGGTGTAAACGTTGTGAATGGATCAAAGACAGATGAAGTGTAAATGTTAGAATGAATGTGTGAATGGATGAAGAAACAACTTCCCTCCACTTTCACACCAGGATAGTCCGGGGAATTCGAGTGGGTGGAGACTGACCAACATTTGCAGCAGCACCAAAAAAGACGATGGAGAGCAAGAGACTCGGGACGCTTTAGCACCAGAGCTGATTTAAATGGACCAGAGTTCATTTCCTCGCCCTATGTTTTGTGGCTCTTGTTCGTCACAGTGACTCAATAAAGTTGTTGTATTTGAATGGTTTCAGGCTGCGGCTTCACTGCAGACGGAACAAACTGGTGAGAGAGCTGGAGGAGATGGTTCGACTGGCCACGACGCTGCACACACAACTCAAGAGGTTCGTCCAGCTCCTTTGTGACGCCATGACTCAGCATTTCTGTGCTTTCAATGTCTCTCTCTCTCTCTCTCTCTCTCTCTCTCTCTCTCTCCCTCCAGTCTCTCGACCAGCACTCTGTCGTGTTCGTCTGGCAGCAGTCGAGGTTCGCTAACGTCCAGTCGTGGCTCTCTCGCCACCACCTCCAGTCTTGGCTCCACCTCCTCGCTCAGCTTCACTGACATCTACCTGGAGCAGCCCGAGCTCTCTGACCCGGACTTTCAAAACAAACTGGACATTCTCCTGCAGGAGGGCGGGTCAGGAGGGTTCCGCCCCTCCAGCTCCATCACCACCATCCACGAGCACGAGGTGGCGACAGGTGGCGTCAGCGGGAGAGACGCTGGGCGACCCGGGAATAAGATAGGAGGAGACTCTGCGGGTTCTGGAGGAGAGAGCGCCGGAGGAGGAGGGGGAGGAGCAGAACTGGGCTCTTCCAGGATCCAGACCCTCAGAATGTCAGAAACTCCTCGCTCCATGAGCTCCTTATCTCCACGCTCCTCGCTCTCCTCCCTGTCTCCGCCCTGCTCACCACTCGTCACGGACGCTAACTTCCTGTCTGGTGAGATGGGGTCCGGCGGTGGATTAGGACTGGACCTGGAGCTGCGCGGCCGCCTCGCCTCGCTGGAGCTGGGCCTGGACTCTGACGAGCATCGACGAGAAGGTCACGAAGGTCCAGGAGAGCTGGACGAGAAGCAGGACGTCAGAGCCACGCTGGACGGCGAGGTCAAAGGTAAACAGGAAGCTGTCATTTCTGTAGCCTCAAAACATGTCTATGTTCATCCACACTAAAACACATCCTCACAGTTTTCAAAATAAAAGTGTCAGTGTCTGTTCACGCTTAAACATAATCATGCAATTTTCAAAATAAAGGTCTTTCTGATGTCATACAAGCCATCACAGAAAATGCTACAACTTTATTGGAAAGCAGGAAACAATGGAAACTCTATGTGTGTGTGTGTGTGTGTGTGTGTGTGTGTGTGTGTGTGTGTGTGTGTGATGAGAAAATTGATACAGTGAGTGAAACCTGACTGCAGTGAGGAGGAGGTTAATGTTTGGCAGGTGTTGAGTTACAGCTGTGTCACCTGTGTGTGTGTGTGTGTGTGTCTAAGTCATTTATATACATATATACATATATACATATATATATATTAGGTGACAAAGTTCATATTAAAAACTAAAAAGGGATTATTATGATTTTCCATTCATTTATGTGACAAACAGCAGAAGAATATTTGGAACAGGTGAGGGGGCGGAGCCTGTGTTGAGCTGCAGGGGGCGGGACACTGATTTATCTACTAATTGTAGATTATTAAAACAATTAAAAGACTAATTGAATGAAGTTAAGACACGTTTATTAGTGAAGTTAGCAGCAGAGTTAGCAGACACACACGTCATCAGAGAGTGACAGGAAGTGAGATGACTCACGCTCTAACTGACATTTATCAACAATTAGTGGAGTCACAGAAGTTTGTGCTGTGTCATCCTGAAGTTCGAGAAACTTTGGTGTAGATTAATGAAGACGTGAGGTTTTCATCTTAAATCCTTCAAACTCTGATGTTGGTTCAGCAGGTTTGACTCAGAAAACTGAAACACTGAAGCTGAGTTTGTTGTTTGAGGCTCAGATGAAGTTGCTCAGGTTGACGTGAAGCTGCAGACGATGGACACTCAGGTTCTGGTTGCAGTTGCAGGTGAAAGGTGGACGAGGTGTCTGGTTTCCCCTTCATCATGTGACTCTACATAACATCAATAATTCAGCTCCTCCTACTGTGATGTCAGTCCAGACACTAATGAAATAACATGAACATGAAGCCATTTTAGGCCTGAACAATTTAAATATATTTATATTCATCATTCATTTATATTGAAACTTTAATTAGAAAAAGATAAATAGTTCATCCTTAATAATATCCTAAATTCACATTAGAACCATAATTCTGTTCACCATTTGTATGTTTTCTGTTGTCAGACTCCGCCCCACAGCAACAAGGGGCGGGGACAAAGAAGATGGGCGTGTCGTCTGCAGTGTCTGACGAGTCTGTGGCCGGTGACAGCGGCGTGTACGAGCCTTCGGAGCGCAGGTACAGAAGACGTGATGCTTCATGTTTGTTCTGTAAATGATGATGATGATGATGATGACGGTGATGCTGCTGCTTCTCCTCCAGGCCCCTCCTCCCCGCCGACCTCCTCCTGAGCTCGTACAACGACAGGTTAGCGCCCGTTTGCTCGCAGGTGCAGCTCGGATTCCGCTACGAGTTGAGAGAGCAGCGCTTCACCATCTACGTCATGCAGTTGTTGAACTGCAGCGCCCTCTGTCTGCCAGCTGACCACAAAGTGTACGACCTCTCACTGACCTCTGACCAGGACTTTTAAAGCTAAAACTTTCAGAACCGCCAGTGGGCGTCATGTGACTGAAGCGTCTGATGTGAACACGTGTGTGCGTCTCCTCCACAGGTATGTGCGTGTTGCCCTGCTGCCGTGTGTAGAAACCACTCACTGTCTCTTCAGAACGCGTGGCTCCTCCCCTCAGGATGCTGTGGAGGTTAACGAGGTGTTTGGCGTGCAGATTTCCCAGGTCGCACTGCGACAGAAGACGCTGAGAGTCGACGTCTGCCGCATCAGCACGTCGGGTCACGAGCAGTGTTTGGTGAGTGGAGCTGACGTTCATTCATCCATTTGTTTCCTGTTACATTTAAAATCAAAACACACAAACTGTTACATACATGTAACAACATCACTAACCCTAACCCTAACCCTAACCCTAACCGCCCAAAACACGTGTTTATTTAAACCTAAAATAAGGAATTGTGTCCTTAAATCCCGGGTTAATGGTCAGAAGCCATTGTCATAAAACTGATGATGTGAATATGACGAAAAGATCTTACACTCTTAGTGTACCTTTAAATATGTTAGCTTAGCTTTAGCCTTTTTTTTATATATAATTTTGTGCAAACTTGTATGTTTTTCTAACTTTTAAATATCTAATGACTACGTTCTTAGCTATTAGCTAAGTGTTTTTGCTAACTTTACGACATTCTTGGATTTTATTGAGCAGTTCTTAGCTAACTGTTAGCTCTGTTTTGGCAACGTTTTAACTATCTGGTGTTAAAGTTGTAGCTGTAGCTTTTTTTTTTTTGTTATTTTTGGATGGTGAGCTCTGCTGAACCTGGTGATGTTTTAAAACCTGTTTGGACTTCATGACCCTTCTGCCTCCCCCCCAGGCGGGAGCACAGATCAGCCTGGCTGACATCAGCTGTTCGGAGGAGAGACGCACACAGTTGTACAACCTGCTGAGTCGTGTTTACATGAGTGACATCAGCAACAAAGAGAGAGAACGACGAGCAGCCGCAGACACGGTGCTGACGTGACGCCTTCACTGACACTTTTTTACATAAATCAAACCCAAGTCATGTGTTAAAATGTTATTTACAGTACATATACGGTCATTCACTGTAAATAAATGAATAAATGAGATTATTTCTGATTATGTCCACAGAATCTCAGAGACAAAATCAAAAAATGTTGTTGCTGTAATACTGTTGCGGACCAGCAGAGGCAGTAAATGATGTTTGTTGTTTCAGACTGGTGACACAGTGGGAGCTGCTGACGCTGACGAGTGGTGAGTCTGTCATTTGTTTCTTTTAGAATCATATTGGTCTCAGAATTCTGTGGAAATGACACACATGTTACATTGTTACAAGAAACTCAACGCTGTGGTCATTTTTCAGGTCCGGTGACCTGTTGGAGGCAGACATGTTTGATGATGAAGAAGGAAATGGTGTGGAGGCAGGGGGCGCTCTAGAGGCAGAGGATTTGTTTTATCCTGACAGCAGCCAATGGGAGGCTGAAGAAGAAGAAGAGGAGGAGGAGCTTAAACCTACGACTGCAGCGACAGTATCGGTCACAGAGAAGGTCTTTGTTTAGTTACATTTCATATTTTTTAAAATAAATAAAATTTAATAAAATCTCTGTTCGTATGTGAAGCTCCTCCCCCTCGTCTTTCTTCATCCTCGCTCTGGTTTTTCTTGCTTCAGGTGAACAAAGAGACCAGTGTGGTCGGTTTGTCGTCGTCACACCGTGGTTCTGTGGTTCGACCCAAAGAGCGTCGGCCCGACGTGCACCAGCAGAACCCGTTCATGAGAGGAAACACCATCATCCGCTCCAAGACCTTCTCTCCTGGACCTCAGAACCAGTACATCTGCAGGGTAACCACGGTGACCACGACGTCAGCGGCAGAGAGAGTGAGGACGAAAAGTAATTCTTCTCTTTGTGTTGCCAGATAAATCGCAGCGACAGCGACAGTTCCACGCTCTCCAAGAAGTCGCCGTTCGTCAGAAACGCTTCAGAGAGACGCAGCATGCGCGTGAAGAAGGTGAAACGTCGACAACAAAGAAGATGAAGGAAGCATTCAGGAAACACTCCAGTCACTCTCTGAATCCATGTCCCGTGTGTGTGTGTGTGTGTGTGTGTGTGGTCAGCCTCCGGTGCAGGTGAAAGGTCTGGACGGTTTGCTGCGGACGTCTCTGGACCTGGAGTTGGACCTGCAGGTGTCGCGGACGCGGCAGGCTCGGCTGACGCAGGAGCTGCGGGTTCTGCGGGAGCTCAAGACTCAGCTGGAGAAGGCACGGCAGCAGGGTCAGCGAGAACTTCCCTCCTGGGTCCAAGAGGACGAACGCTTCCGCGTTCTCCTCAAACAGGCCGAGAAACAGGTGAGACAGCGCCGCCTCGTGGCGTCCAATCAGAGCAGGGGACACGTCGCGTCCACAGACGTTAACTCGTGTCTTCACGTTCAGACTCGTGAGGAGCAGCTGCAGGAGAAACGTGTGGAGAAGATGATGAGGGCGGCGGCCAAGGACGTTCACAAGATCAGAGGCCAGAGCCGCAAAGAGGTTCCTGAGGTCCAGACCTTCAGGTGGGAGGAGCTACACCTTCATTCATGTCTCACAACAGGAAGCAGCTTGAGGCTAATTTTAGCATTAGCCATTCGTCCACTCGGTTCTTCTTAGATTAACGTCGGAAGATTGTTGTGAGGGAATTCACTACAAACGTAGAGGACATTTTAGAGGTCAAAGGTCATGTGACTTTACCACCTTTTTTGATAATTTATCTCAAAAATGTCTCCAGAGGAAAATTTTAAGTTTGTTACAAACAATCCCCGCCTTGTTTTGTAATGATCTCTTGTTTTCGACAGACACCCATTGAAGATGTAAGAACCGTTCATTTGGATGAACTTTCACTTTTTCATCTTTTATATTGTTTTTCCCGTGGCGATGTGCGCAACATCAACTTTTTCCAAACGTTTATTGTGATATTTTTTAAATTTAACTTCTGTTTGTTTATAATTCGCTCTGTGAAGGAAATAGTTACGTTCTTCATCATCCGTACATAAATGTACTCTTCACAAACTCATTGTCCTCCCGTGGTTACAACACAAAAGAGCTCTTTCCATGTAATTGTTTCATTTTCAGGTCATTTTGACCCATTTCTTTTAACTGATTAAACTAATTTTGTGATGAATCCAGTAGAAAGCAGTGTTGCATTATCGACGGCCAAAGGGATCCCAAACTGAAACTGAGAATTCATCATTCTTTTATTTTATTTCATTTCAGGACTTGATTCAGTTATTATCAATCAATAACTATTTCGATAATTGATTAATCAGTTTAAGTTTCAGTTTTTATGATGAAAAAAAAGAAAACCCCAATCAATTGAAAGAAAATATTAGCAATAATCACAGATTTATGGAGGGAACTTTTTGTTTTTTGTTTTTCTTAATTTAGTTTCTTGGACTTGGATGAAAACTTTATTTTGACACTGTGACTGTTTCCTGTTTGGCAGAGAGAAGATGGCGTTTTTCACACGAGCAAAGAGCAGCATCCCCGACCTGCCCGTCGACAACATGTAGAGAAGCATTTCAAAGCACCTCCTTCACCACCATCTGGCTCCGCCCACACCGCTCTGACCACACCCACCTCTGCCAGTCAGGACCTGCTGTTGGTGCTCGGACGAAGCAGACGTTATGAAGAAGTATTTTATTTTGGAAGAGTCACAGTTCGAGCTTCTGTTACTGACTCGCTGTTTTTAGATTGAAGATGTTTCCATCATTCCAGCACAAGCAAATGTTTACATTGTAAACAAACATAAACACAAACAAACATAAAGACAAACATGAAAAACCACAAACATAAACAAACACGCAAACAAACAAACACAAATAAAAATATACAAACATAAACAAACACAAACAAACAAACACAAATAAAAATATACAAACATAAACAAACACAAACAAACAAACACAAATAAAAATATACAAACATAAACAAACACAAACAAACAAACACAAATAAAAATATACAAACATAAACAAACACAAACAAACAAACACAAATAAAAATATACAAACATAGTGAGGACCCTCATAGACATAATACATTCTCTAGCCCCTGACCCTAACCTTAACCATCACAACTAGATGTCTAACCCTAACCCTAAAACCAGGTCTTAACCCTGAAAAAGCCCTTTAAAGAAGTGAGGACCAGACAAAATGTCCTCACTCTGTCCAAATGTCCTCACTTTGTCCAAATGTCCTCACTTTGACAAAATGAATTAAATGAACTTTGGTCCTCACTCTGCAGCAAGTACAAGAACACACACACACACACACACAGGACATTAAATGACTGTGAACTTTTTAATCGTACAATTTTTTCGACTGGAAATTGTTAAAATCTCATAAAATCATTCCATTTAAGATGATGACATCACAGCTGCAGCAGCCAATAGGAAGACAGAAGCTACTTCACTCTGATTGGCTCATTCTGCCACTGAGTCATGTGACGTGAGGTCACATGACTCAGTGACATGAGAACGATCTTCTCTTCATGAATTTTACTATTTTGGCTGAAGTGTCATTTCAGGATGTATGAGGGGGCGGAGCCTAAAACAGAGCTAAAGATAAGTTGCTAGTTAGCTTAGCTAGTATATGTGATTAATGTTAATGTAGCTTGTAGCTTGGTTCAGCGCCTCCCAGTGGCTAAAATTTTTGATTAGTTTAAAATGTAAATTCTTGACACAAAAAGTTATCTTTTTCTCCTCCAAAAAGGATTATTAGTTTTGATTTAATATTTTTTTTTTTTCAGTATCAAAGTTTAAGCAAAAAGTAAAGGAATTTGATTTTTTTTTTCCAGATCCACCACAGTAAGACTTTTACAAAACAAAAGAATCAAGAATAATTGCAAAATGTGTAGAAACTGAATAAGAACTTTTGCTCTGATTTAGTCACATTTATCTTCATTAACATTTGTTTAGGAAAAGATTTTAAAAAATGCCACGTTAAAAATGAAATGAACATGAAGTGATGTCATAATGTGATCGTCCACTCAGCAGCTGCTGCCACACTTTTGATTCGTCACTTGTTACTTCCTGTTTGGTCAGTTAGTTATTTTTTATCGTCATTACTTTACGAAATGTCATTCACATCATCGTGTATTCACGTCCTCTGGAAACAAATTTTAACGTTTAATAAAACTTCAGGTCAAATCTTTAAATATAATTTTCATGTTTAAATTCCAACGTTCCAACGACAACGTTTTTGATTTTGATCTTCGACTGTTTAGCGACCTGCAGACCAAAAGTCCAGACGTCCCGTCAGTTTTTTCTGATGAATAAACACCGAAACTTAACTTAAGTGTCAAAATAAAATAAAAATTAGCACAAAAAATCTTGATACATGAAGACGCATCTCATTCTGTGAAGTAAAAAGAATGAAACAACCTGAGGCTAGCTTTACGCCGCGGGAACTAACGTGATCACAACGTCATCCTCAACTGTCGGACCAATCCAAAGACTATTAGCCCTCTAGTGGTCAGACGTGCGAACATCTGAGCTGCGATATTTTCTCAGCTTTTAAATAAATAAAATAGAAACAAGCAAAGAGTTACAATCTTTTTTGAGCTGAACAAAAGCTTACGTACAAGCGTTCCCACAAACCTTTGCAAACATCGGAGGATGACGATGTTTACGTCATACAAACAGCAAAATCGCATTCAAGGAAACTTGTGCTAAAATTAATGAGTTTTGAAGGTACGAATTCTGCCGAGCAACATTGTTTTAGGATTTTTTTTAAATGCTAAACTCAGTTTGTGATCACGTTCAGACAAAGGAAAAAAACCCTGTGACCATGTGACGGCAGGCGTGTTTTTTTCTTTCATTCTGTACGTAGCTTCACAAGCTAATGTCAAAACTGCGTAGATTCAGATCCGACTGTTCAGACTGATGTTGAATCACAAGAAAAAAGAAGCAGACACTGTTGCTGTCAGAGCGCCCCCTGCAGGCGAACAGAGTCGCGTGTTTCTTTGACAGACGGCGCCTTTGGAGAGAACGGAAAACAATTTAGAGCCACAGAAAATAAATTCATGTAAATTGGAAGAAAAACGTGATTTTTAAAGAAAAAGATCTTTTAAAAAGTTTTTTGTGGCTCGTATCGTCGTCTGTCGGAGTTTGTCTTTTACTCGTTGGTTCTTTGTTTGCTTTATTTTGTTTTCATCTTCAAGCATCTCTGCTGCCACCATGTGACCTGAAGCTGGAAGTTCAGAGAAACCTGTGTTAACAGTTTTTGTTTTCCTCCTCATTGAGTAGCTTTAAAAACTAGAACTGTGCGTCGTTTAAATTCACAGAACTTTTGTTGCTCTTTAACCTTTGAATCAAAACAAGAAAATGTTTGTTTATAAAAAACGTCTGGATGAAGGAAACGTAGGTTTTTACACAAAATCTTGATCATTCAGAGAAAAATCTGCTGTTAGTCGTAAATGATTTTTTTTATCATGTAGGTCGTGATATAAATCTGTTTTTTTTAAGTGCATATTTCTTTATTTGACGATTTTTTATTGTGATAAACTGTGTTTGTGCAGAGGCGGAGAAACAGTCAGCATGTATTTATTGCACTTCTGTGATTTGGGTTTGCTTTTACTCTTTTTCTTTTGTTTCCCTTTTTATCGCGAGAATCCTGAGAAGCTGTGAATTTTATTCTTGGACACTGTTCTGTCGACCAGAGTTGTAAATATTTCACCAGCACAAAAAATAAATAAATGTTTTGTAGTTTCACAACTAATAAAAAACAAATTTCTTCTTCTATTTTCAACATTTTTTCAGTGTCTTTTTTGTGAAAAATGAAGAAGCAACATAACTGTCAATAAAAGTGATAAAACATGAAATTAACATTCATCAGTTCCTAATAAAATGTACTAATAAAATACTATTAATGATAAAGGTTCAATGACATATACAGTATTAAGGTATGTTGTGAGAATAATGCTCTGCCATTTTATTCAATGACAAAGTGATCAAATAGTAAAATTATCTAATAATTTGACACAAAATGGCGACTCCAACAGGCGAGAGCAGCGATTTAAAACCGTTTTACAACAGAACGTGTATTATTGCGGTTCACAGGCTCTACACGCCGCCACACACTAGACGGCGCTGTGGAGGATGTTTTACAATTTTCTGCTGACGAAGAAGAGGAGTCACCGGATATGACGTTTAAAAGTTGTGAACTTCTTCCCTTTGGTTTAGTTTCATCAGCCACGAGTTTCCTCCTCGTCGTCGCCCGCCGCGGAGCTTCATCTCACCGCCGTCTGAAACATGGGAGACCCAGTGACGGAGTACGCTGCCCGGCTGCAGCAGCAGGTGAGCGGCCGCTTCACTGTGGAGGGGCCGGATTCTGTGAGCTGACAGGCTAATAGTCGACGTAGCAGCATACCGGCGTCATTCATGTTCCTCCTCTGGTGCCAAACCTCATGTACCTAATTGTCAATTTAAGATGTTTTGGGTAATTGCTGCGAATACGTGCTCGACCAGACAAAAATAAACATTGACGTTGGAGAGAATTGTGTCTTCTGTCAAATTCGGCTATCGTGTTTTCACCCACTGACTATTCTTTTCTAGTATTTCAACGTTTCATTCTTTCAAGAAAGTCAAGACGTTCAGTGGCAGTAAATCGTCTTTTGTCCATGTTCTTTGTTTTTAATGTGAATATATGTAGATTTTGTCTGTTGTCGATGCCGATTTTGAAAAAATATATTTTTATTTATATTTTCGTCTTGACAGTCTCTGTTATGTTACTGATAGTTGAGGTTTAGACTAATATGTATTAATGTAGTTCGTGTCTGATTGGAATCTCGTGAAAGCACATTTTTCCCTTCACATAGTTTTCACGTTTATACCAGTCTTTATATCGCGTTACCGGTTTCTTAATGATACAACAGTCGAATTAAATTGGTCGTTGTTTACTCTTAAACCGAACATGCTTTTGTATGATCTCAAGTTTAACATTGTTTTGTGATGGCTGGTGCCCCGCAGTGGTTTTCTGAAAGACTACACAATAAAGCCGGACTCTTATTATTTTAAGACTGTGGCATATAAATTACTGTTTTTAAAGAACTGAACGTGTAACGTAAAAAAAAATGCTGACGTTAGACATTTAATTTAAAACTTAATTCAAGTATAAAATGACCCAAATAACTAGTTTATTCATCAAAAGCAAATTAACCCGTATCCATTGTGATAATAGTTTATCTCACAAATGTGAAGATTTCTTTGGTCTTAATGTCATTTAAATGTTTTTGTAGGCGTAGACTGTCAATCGGATAAAATATAATTATTATGACATTGAAGCAGAGTCTAAGGTCACGTGTTAAGGCTGTTTTATCACATGTTCCGATGATGATAAGAGAAGAACTTTTGGTTTCATTTTGTTTTATGATTTAATGGTAAAGTGACAGTGAATGTTGTTAGAAAATCAGTGACAGTTTAACACAGAAAACTGCTTTATTGAAATATTAGAAAACACTGAATATTTCATCATTTTTACAGCTGCTGTAAAACCCATTTACTTTAATGAGTCTCTGATTAGAAAGCTTATTTTTTACTGACTGCTTTTTAAAGGTTTTAGTAAATTTGACTGTTGTTGTTACGACACAAAGTCCTTCACTCTGAAAATCTGTGTCTTATTTTAAAGCTCACCATGTTTGGTTTTCTGAGGAGTTCCACAGGGTTCTGTTCTTGATCCTCTTTTATTTCTGACAATTCTGTGAATCTCCGTTGTGGAGCTAGCAAGAAATTTCTGTGGAAATGTTCAAATGTTTTGACGTATGAATTGTTGAAATTGTGATAATAGAGTAATGAAGAAAACAGGAAATGTAGTTTGAATTTCTGACTCGGCATTCTGAACTGAAGAGTAAAAGTTGTCGTCGTCGTCGTCTTCAGGAGCAGGAGATCCAGAGTCTCTCTGCTGAGATCCAGAGTCTGAGAAACCCTCAGAACCTGAGTCCGTCTCCACGACTGGACGAGCTGCGAGAAGAAAACGCCCGACTGAAATATCGCCTCAACATCCTGAAGCGGGTGAGTGACGCAGCAGGGGGCGCTACTGTTCTGTCCTGTCAGTTCACCTTCTGTCTTTACGTAACGAGACTAACACTTTCAGGAAACTGAGCACAACAGAAAACATGAGACATTTAAACAGTGAGTTTAAATCACGCTATGATGAGCTGCTGATTCCACAAAATCTGTGATCCATGATCCATATGAAAGAGTCTTTTCTTCAACAACATGCAGATACAAATAGATTCAACCATTGTTTATTAAATAGTTATTGATCCAGATCAATAAATCATTTTAACCTTTAACAAACTGTTGACTCAAAATTGGTAAAGTTTTAGAACTGTACTTCAGGAATGTTGTTAAAAAATTATTTTTGTAGAAATAGAATCTAAGAAACTTCTTCAGAAGTAAAAACCATGTGCAGTGTTTCCGTGGGTTGATTGACCTTTGACCTGTGTGGACCTGTCTCAGAGTCTCCAGGACGACGTGTCTCACTGCAGTAAATCCATGATCAACATCAACCAGCAGCTGCGGCTGATTTTCGGCGAAGCCATTCGAGCTTCGTTTCCCGAACTCGCCGACCCGCCGCTCGCCGTCACGCCCAACCAGCAGGCCAAGTTTGGAGACTATCAGTGCAACAGCGCCATGGCCATGGCCCAGGTGGGGGCGCCACATCCGTCCTCGCGTCACAGCAACCGTCTGTAGAACCAAGTGAGACATAAACATACGTGTTTAACTTTTGCATTTCTGCTGCAGATGTTGAAGGCAAAAGGAATCAACGTGAACCCGCGAGAAATCGCAGAGAAGATCGTCCACAACCTTCCCGACAACGGACTCATCCAGAAAACTGAGATCGCAGGACCAGGTCGTCAGAACAAAACGAAACACCAACTGTTTGATTTATTTTTTGCTTAAACAGACGTGGGACGACACAGTGACAACCGTTAGCATCGAGTGTCATCGCTGTCGGTTCTCTGGTCTGTCTGTCTTCTGATTGGTCCTCTGACGTTGTCCTCTGTCTCCTCAGGTTTCATCAACGTCCACCTGAAAAGGACGCTTGTGTCCAAACTGTTGAGTAACCTGCTGATCAACGGCGTGCAGCCCCCCCCACTGGCCAACAGGAAGAAGGTGAGTCCGACAGAAAATCTGGAAAAACTCTTTCACTTCACAAAGAGGCGGTCCTCTGAGGTTAGCTCCACCCCTCCACAGACATCATGTCATGAGGTCAGAGTTGCTAAAAGAATGGTCGTATTTTAGCTCAAAGTTAGCCAAAAGATAATAATAAACCGTTAAAAGTTTATTATTATTTATTATAGTACCAGTAGTTACTTAATCAACCAACTAGATTAAGTAACTACTTAAACCAGTAGTTACTTAATCAACCAACTAGTTAGTCAAAAATGAGCCGCAAGATAGATGATTAAAAGTTAACTAAAAGTTAGCATAGTATTGGTCAAACGTTAGCTTAAGGGTTGTCAAAATTTAACCAAACTTTGGACAAAGCTCAGTTAAAAGTTAGCCAATGTACGTTTGCACTGACGGCAGATTAAATCCTGAGAAAATCCCCGTTGACTTTAATCGTTGTTGTGGTCCAGGTGGTGGTGGACTTCTCGTCTCCAAACATCGCTAAAGAGATGCACGTCGGTCACCTGCGCTCCACCATCATCGGCGACAGCTTGTGCCGACTGTTCGAGTTTCTGGGAGACGACGTTCTCAGGTCGGTTCACACTTTTCTGTTCACGTGAGAAGATCAGTGACATCGGGGCGGGGCTGGGGCGGGGCCAGGGCTGAGCCGGGGCGGGGCCGGGGCTGAGCCGGGGCGGGGCCACTGCAAGCAGAACAGTTTTATTTCCTGTTGTGTAGACATGAAATGTTAGTGTTCATTTCGCCTTCACCTCCTTTGCGCCTTCGCGTCCTCCTCATGTTTGCGCCGTCACCTCCTCGTGTTTGCGCCTTCGCCTCCTCCTCATGTTTGCTCCTTCGCCTCCTCATGTTTTCGCCTTCGCCTCCTCATGTTTGCGCCTTCACCTCCTCATGTTTGCGCCTTCGCCTCCTCCTCATGTTTGCGCCTTCGCCTCCTCCTCATGTTTGCGCCTTCGCCTCCTCCTCATGTTTTCGCCTTCGCCTCCTCATGTTTGCTCCTTCGCCTCCTCATGTTTTCGCCTCCTTCACCTCCTCGTGTTTGCGCCTTCGCCTCCTCCTCATATGTTCGTTTGTTTGTATGTTCATTTGTACGTTTGTTTGTTGGTATGTTTGTTTGTTCGTTTGTTTGTACGTACGTTTGTTCGTACGTTTGTACGTACGTTTGTTTGCTTGTACGTACGTTTGTTCGTATGTTTGTTTGTACGTACGCTTGTTTGTACGTACGCTTGTTTGTACGTTTGTACGTACGTTTGTACGTACATACGTTTGTTTGCTTGTACGTACGTTTGTTCGTATGTTTGTTTGTACGTGCGCTTGTTTGTTTGTACGTACGCTTGTTCGTACGTTTGTACGTACGTTTGTTCGTACGTTTGTTCGTATGTATGTTTGTTTGTTCGTACGTTTGTTCGTACGTTTGTTCGTACGTATGTTTGTTCGTTCGTATGTTTGTTTGTTCGTATGTTTGTTTGTTGGTATGTTTGTTTGTTCGTACGTTTGTTCGTATGTTCGTTTGTTTGTATGTTCATTTGTACGTTTGTTTGTTGGTATGTTTGTTTGTTCGTTTGTTTGTACGTACGTTTGTTCGTACGTTTGTTTGTACGTTCATTTGTACGTTTGTTTGTTCATAAGTTTGTTTGTACGTACGTTTGTTTGTTCATAAGTTTGTACGTACGTTTGTTTGTACGTACGTTTGTTCGTACGATTGTACGTACGTTTGTTCGTACGATTGTACGTACGTACGTTTGTACGTACGTTTGTACGTACGTTTGTTTGTACGTACGTTTGTACGTACGTTTGTTTGTACGTACGTTTGTACGTACGTTTGTTTGTACGTACGTTTGTTTGTACGTACGTTTGTTTGTACGTACGTTTGTTTGTACGTACGTTTGTACGTACGTACGTTTGTTTGTACGTACGTTTGTACGTACGTTTGTTTGTTCGTACGATTGTACGTACGTTTGTTCGTACGATTGTACGTACGTTTGTTTGTTCGTACATTTGTACGTTTGTTCGTACGTTTGCTGCCTCGCCTCCTGGTCCTGCGATTAGACCAGATCATCAATATTTTACCAGACATTCCCGTTGCTTCTTTTTATCGCTGTGTGACTTTTTCACACTGTTCACATTTGTTGTTGCTCTGTGATCAGCGCCACCACCAGGCGTCATGATGACGCTGCTGAGTCAATCTGGGGGGAAATGTGCTGTGCATGTTATTATTTTTAAAAATAATGAGTTATCGAATCTCGGGTGTCGGGCGATAAGTGGTTTATAGTTGATGTTTTTACAGGAAACAGGAAGTTGTAATAATTCAGACGCGCATTATGCAAACTGATCCAGAACTCCAATGTATGTGGTTATTCACTCAGTCAGAGCGCCCTCTACTGGTAACAGCATATCTAATGTTTTGTTGTACCAGGGTTAGGTTAGCGTTTCTTCGCTGCGTCTGAGTTTGTCGGACGTTTGTTTGTTTCAGAGTTTCAGAAGGTGTACGACTGTCTGGACATCAAGATCTTGGAGAGAGGAGAGTCCTTCTACCAAGACCTGATGACCCAGGTGGTGAAGGAGTTTGAAGAGAGAGGTCAGTCAAAGGTCAAAGGTCAGACACCTGTCTTTGAATTAAAGAAGAGCAAGAAAATGTCTTCTCTGTTGTTTGAAACAATGATTCTTTAACACTCACTCAGTACAGACCGCAGTTACCTGGACTGAACA